>JANRMT010048636.1:2845-14053 GCA_026402145.1 Polypterus bichir lapradei
TTTCTTTCTTTCTTTCTTTCTTTCTTTCTTTCTTTCTTTCTTTCTTTCCACATTTATGGAACATAAAGGGTAGACTATCTCACATTTCACCTACAATCCTGAAATCACAAGGTCAGAGGTAAATGCTTTTTTCAGCCGTTTTCACTCATGTCTCCAAAATGGCTGATTTTTTTTAACAGCAAACCAAGGTCTATGCTTACTACAGAATACAAGATACAAGAATGCAAACCAGAGTATTAGAAAACCACATGTGACAGGACAAACTCATGTTAAAGTACAGAAACTGGCATGCCACGGCCAAGAGGTGCTTGATTTAAATTCCTTTTCATTATTGGTTGTAAGATTATCAGAAACCTTACTTTTCTATGAAAGATGTCAAGTTTATATTACTCAGATTGTGGAAAACATACAACTACCAAATGTATGAGCAACTGTATATATGATCATTTTCAAAACAATTAATTGCATGCTTTGATAATTCACCATGATGCTACAGGCTGCATGATCTGGCTGAAAAATAAAGAAACAAGACTGTGTTAGTAACTCACAGTGAGAATCAAAAATGTTCTGAGTATCCATTTGTCTCCATATATATTAGGTCAAAAGGTACGCACAGAAAAAAATGTTAAACAATCAGCTATTTCATAGTCTGTAGTATCCATTAAGACATTAGATCTGTTTTCTTCAGATCTGGCAATCAATAGGGCTCACAGAGATCAGTCTCTGAATGGTCTATCCAAATGTCAGACGGCAAAATTTGTAAAGTGATGTTGGCTCTCAAGCTTAGAGACATTTCAGCAGCACTCTCACTGTCACCTTCAGACAGTTTTAAATCATCATCTGACAGTGTAGAGGTATACTCATCAATAATACGTGAAAGCATCTTGTGCAGTGTTTCTCTTTTGATGACAGCGATGGCCAGTATTTGATGCCATGTTGTAAGGAAAATGAATTCCTAAAGTGCATAGGACTCCGTTTATCTCATGGTCTTTTCTGCCATTTATCTGATAAACCAAAAGATACAGTCTAGCAGTCTTTTCTGAAACTGAACCACAAAAATAAATATAGAGTATGTCAACAATATTTTTAATCATTACACAGTTATTGACAATAATGCAATCAGTGCCAGTGCTAGGTTATTTTGCGCCTAGGCCAAGCTTATAATTGCAGCAACCGGCTGTTCAGTAGCTAACCCGTGTGACCGGGTCCCCCCCTTTATGATTTGTGCCCTAGACCAGGGGTCTCCAAACTATGGCCCGCGGGCCAGATGCGGCCCACGATGCCCTCTCATCCGGCCCATGGAGACTTTTTATCTACGGAAAAAAATTATGGAAACTTACGTGTATCCTGCCAAGATCAGCCGCCGCTTACGTGGACGTTACATTTTTACCGAATTAAAATAGAGGCGCGCAGTAGTGTGTTATGTTTTTCAACTGATCACTACATTGCAAAACCTTATTCGCTGCTTACTTTTTCTACTTCTGTTCACAGTCAATGAGATGATATAACGCCATCTAGTGGCAGAGTTTTTAAATGGTTTGCTGCTTGTTCAAGACTTGATTATTTTGATCACAGTTTGCCAGTTGCGGTTGACTGCTGCGATGAGGAGGTGTTGGTGTCAGTTAGCGTCTAATTGCGAAACATGTTGCACTCTATTTTATTTAGTGATAATTTCCTTCACATAATTACTTACCAGTGTGTATAAAGTATTGGGAATGTCGTTAGTTTAACAAGAATTTTCCAAATATTCTGAAGAGGAAACATTAAAAGCAACAATCTCTCTACCATAAGTGGATATATTTGCAGACTATTTAGGTAGGTTTAACTTTTTAACAATTTTTAAAAATTGTTTCGGGTCATTTGCAGCCATAATTGCGACGAAATTAGATCGCATAATCAGGTTTTTTGAGCGATATTGTGTGCAAGATACTTTCAGTTTCACTATTTATTCATGTTGAAGTCACTTTATGTTAGTGCCCAACAATGGCCGAGAAGAGGAAAAGAAAAATAGACGATGAGTGTCGGCAATTTCAAGAAGAATGGAGTTTGAAATACTTCTTCATCAAATCCGGTGAGAAAGCATTGTGTGTGATTTGCAATGAAACCATGGCTGTGATGAAAGAATAAAACCTGCGCCGTCATCATCGAAGCATACATCAGGAGAAATATGCACAGTTGGAGGGTAAAGTTCGTGCCGAAAAATTTTTATAAATTACAAAATCAACTCAAATCTCAGAGGGCATTGTTCAGTAAATCCTCAAATGAAAATGAATCCTTAACTAAGGCCAGTTATAAAGTTGCCTACGTCCTGGCTAAAAGTGGCAAACTGTTTACAGATGGTGAAGTAGTGAAGGAATGTTTTGCTGGAGGAGGCTGATGAACTTTGCCCAGAAAAGTCGAAACAATTTAAAATGTAGCTTTGGGTGCAAATACCATTGCCCGCCGTGTTGCAGACATGGGTGAAAACATTGTGACTCAAATAGCGAAAAATACAAGCAAGTTTCGCCATTTTTCAATTGCAATGAATGAATCGCTGGACAGCTGTTCCACCTCTCAACTGCTTGTGTTCATTAGAGGTGTGGATGAAGACATGAACATAACACAAGAGCTGGCTTCCCTACATAGCATGTATGGCACTGTTACCGGAGAGGATATATTCAATGAATTGAAAAAAACATTTGCTGATTATAACTTGGACTGGACTAACCTCAGTTGCCTGACTGTTGATGGAGGAAAGAACATGAGTGGCATAAAGAAAGGCTTGGTTGGACAAGTGAAGCAGATGTGTAATGAGAAAAACATTCCACAACCAATGTTCCTGCACTGTATTATTCACCAGCAAGCTTTGTGTGCTAAATATGTGGACATTAGCAGTGTACTGAATCCTGTGGTGAAGATGGTGAATTGAATAAGGTCACACGGGCTCAACCATAGACAGTTCAGAGACATGTTGAAAGATACTGACACAGAATCGATAGATTTACCATATTACACAGCAGTAAGATGGCTAAGTTGTGAGAAAGTTATGAGCAAAGTATTTGAATTAAGAAAGGAAATAGGTGACTTCCTGGAAAGTAAAGGCAAACCACAGCCATTACTATCTGACGAAGAGTGGGTATGGAAATTGGCCTTTACTGCAGACATAACTAGTCATTTAAATTTTCTGAACCTAAAACTACAAGGAGAGAAAAATCTAGTTTCTGATCTATACACCCACATAAAGGCCTTCAGATCTAAACTTGTCTTGTTTTTGGAACAAGTACAGGCCAACAACTTGACACACTTTCAGCAGTGCAAGGTCTTCATGGCTGAAGCAACAGCTGAGTTCCCCACGTCATTTGCATGCAAGATCATCAAAGACCTCCAGCTGCAGTTTCAGGAGCGGTTTTCTGACTTGGATTCAAAGGCAGAAGAAGTGAGACTGTTTCAAGACCCATTTGAAGCAGATGTGGCCAGTTGCCCAGATGAACTGCAGCTGGAGGTCATTGAGTTGCAAACAAAAGACTTCCTTGGGGACAAGTTCAAAGAAGGACTGGTTGGGTTTTACCAGTTTTTGCCCAAGGAAGACTTTCCTAATGTCAAAACTTTTGCATCAAGGTACCTTTCAATCTTTGGAACAACATACTTGTGTGAACAAACATTTTCAAGAATGAAATACGTGAAGAACAATTTGAGAACAAACTTGTCTGATGATAATCTCAGGTCACTGTTGATGTTATGGACATCAAATCTAAAGCCAGAAATGTCTGCTATTTTGGCATCCAGGAAACAATTTCACCATTCCCACTAATACAGGTGCTCATGTGTAGTGTATCAATGTGTTATTAAATAATAACTGAATAAAATAATATTAAATAAATAATTAAAAACAACATCTATGTTTTGATTCTTTTTTATTTGGACCTCGAGTGTGTAGTTGGCCCCCAAACTGCTGTTTGATAGTTAATGCGGCCCTCGGGCTGAAACGTTTGGAGACCCCTGCCCTAGACTAATGCCTAAATTGCCTTAATGGTGGAGCCAACCTTGGATGCAATACCTCATTAAGTTGGAAAAGGCTTAATGATGACACAAAAACTTAACCGTAACTGACAATTGGTCCCATTGCAGATACATGCTGTCTTTGCTGAGGAATTGCTTACAGTGTCATTTCCTCCTGGCAGCTACTGTACTCCCTGAGATGAAGTGGCTGCAAGATGTCCTTAAGAATTAGAAGCACCATCTTCTGTTCCTCTGCCTAACAGGCAGAAGAAGATCGAGCTGCTTAAATGTAACTGTTCATGTAGGCAGTTGCACATCAGTACAAAATGATTAAAAGTGATGACAAAGTACATTCAGTACTGTACTGTGCGTCAGTGTCACTGATGGCTGCTATGTACTCATCAGAATCAAAACTATTTTGCTTCATTCCTAGGTACAAAGTGGAGGACTTTAGAAGAAAATTAAGAAATAATATTAAAAAGAAACTTTTGGGAGTTGTTTGTACATGCAGAATTTCTTTAAGTCAAGCATACTGTAACTCAAGACCTTCATGTATTTAAACAAGTTACTGATTTTTGCTATGTTATGAACATGAGCTGTTTTACATTTTTTTAACCTATAGATATAGTTTTTAGAGCACTGAGGTAATTTCTGGAATTTATTTTTTAGACTGGAAATCATTTTGAGAGGGTTGAAAATGTTTTTGCTGTATATTGATGCCATTATGTTTTTCTAATGGGCACCACAATTTTGTGGAGTGGTTGTCGATGTGTTGCAATGGAGAACCACCCAGAGGTACAAGTCCTGCCGCAATGGGATATAAGGTTGGCACCACGAATTGCCTGGTTATGCAAGTCTGCAGATAAAACGAAAAGCTTTTACTCAGTGTATACTTAAAATTTTCATTTTTGTTCAGGGTTAAAAACTTTAGGAATTTTGGTATTCGGTTATATTTTAGGATTTTTTTAACATGCTAAAAAATAAAATCTTTAATTATTGAATCACAGCAATTTTACCAGCATTTCTTTTCCTGGTCACCGCCATTTAATCATTCATACTTTATTGTTTCTTAGCACATAACAATTAGGATTTTTAATCTTTTTATAACTTTTTCTTGGGGTTTTATTCCTGGTCCCTTATAATATTTATGAATTAGAACTCTCAGATGCGTTAATTCAATCTGCAGTTACCTGAGAGTCATACATAATGAGGGAAGTCGCAAAATCAACCAGAAAGTTCAAGCAAATTATAGAAAACAACCAATTCTAAATCCTTTAAGTAATCCAATCGTGAAAACCGGACAGACATACAGACAGAACACGCTTGGACCACAAAATTTTTAAAACCGTTTCTTAGCGCGCACAAGAGTAACCTACATTCCAAATTTCAAGTCCCAAGTCCTCATGGTTCAGGAGATTTGTGATGAGTAAGTCAGTGGTATTTGGCTTTCATATATATAGATCAGTGTTTCCCAACCTCGGTCCTGGGGACACACTGTGGCTGCAGGTTTTTGTTCCAACCAGCTTCTGTTTTTAATTGGACTCCTGGGCTAATTAAGTGATGTGTTATTTCCCAAGTTCTGTGTTTTGGGACCAATATAGAAATTAGAAAACTAAGTTTGTATATATATATATATATTAAAATGTATCAAGCAGTTATTTGGGAATAAAGTATTTTTTTCTCTTTAACAATTTTTTCATCTTGATTTTCATCCTACTTTTCCAGGTGTTCTAATTGTTTAATTAATCCATTATTTACTAATTAGTGGGTCTGATGCTAAAGTACTTGCAGCCTTTGATTATTTAGTGTTGTTTGCCAGCGTGTCTGCTCTGCTTATTTTTAATTGTCATTAATAAGATGCAATGAAGGGGAAAAACTGCACAGAGAAAGGGCAAAGTATAATGAAATCAACAAACGAGAGTTAAGCATTTAAATAGGAAAAAAGATTCAGCAGAAATATTTCTAAATGTCTTATAAATGTAAAAAGTATGCTGCTGTGCTTTTCTGAATGTAGAATAAAAGAAAAATAATACCAGCTAATTAAATGAGATCAGTGCTATTAGGAATCTGGTTGGAACAAAAACCTGCAGCCACAGTGTGCCCCCAGGACCGAGGTTGGGAAACACTGATATAGAAAGCATGAACATATGGGCTAAGCTTCAGTGTACCTGAGACAGTACCATAATAGCTGCAGATCAAGACCTGACTAAGTATTATGGTACCCACAGACGATATTTGGTCTAAGTACTGTTGCAGTGAACAGAAACAGAATCAAAGCTAAAGTCAACTAAAACACAGCTAGTCTTGTTGTTTTGTGTTTCTTCTCAGTTTGCTCAGCTAACCACTTGATTGCCTGTTAATGGCAGCAGGCTGGCACTTAATATCTGGCCCCCTCTCAATTAACGACTTATAGCTGCCCGTCCCTCTTGATTTAAAGGGACAGAGCCCAGGCGAAGAGTATATCCTCACATAAACTTAATAAAAATAATTGTGTTTGTTAAGCTAGATCGAAATGATTGTTGGTTTCATTATTGTAAATGTTATTTATGTCAAGAATCTGAAAAGGCCAAGAAATCTATGGAACATATATAGAAAATAATAACAACAAAAGGAAAAGGTTAGTAGAAATGTACATGAAGCATAATTGTCTCTCTGCATACCGTGGGTGGATGATAAACTACAATCAGAGTGACCCGGGTGCGCACTCTGACATATACAAGAAAAAAGTAATCCAGGTGTTGCAAAGGTGTGTACACCTAATGAGCCCCAGTTAGGGCAAAACGTGTGTCATGTACTCTTTGGATTATTTGATAGGTACTCTTTAACATGCCTATAATCTGCAACTGAGAGGGCATGGCAGATGTTTACCAACTGGCCGACCAGCCACAAATGTTACCTGCTAGGTAACCACTGTTTCCGATGGGAGTGTTAGCTCCTTGGATACATGTTCTTTTATATTGCGGCGTTTTAATAAACCTTTATTTAAATAATTATAAATTATAATGGCGATATCTCTCTTTTCAGCGATAGGCGGCGACAAAGTCACAGAAAAGACAGAATATACTTAGCTTGTTTAATGCGGCTTACGTTGCTATACAGACAGGGAAGACCAGTCAATTTCAATTTTTCACCGAAGAGTTCTTTTAAGTTTCTTTTTCTTTTGGGGATTCGGTCGTGTAGAAATTGCTTTTTTCTGTCACAATGGAGGTGGCTTTTGAGTCTATCGCTTCCACTCACTCAGGTCCTCAAAGCTTGGCAAGGTTCCAGCTTCTTTTATATTGTGTCCACACAACCAAATCCCCAGTACAATTACCAAACAAGGCAGACAAATTTGTGCTGAGCATCAAACAGGCAGGTCAAATAACACTTAGTCCTTTTAGGGCTGACAACAGCTGTCCCTGTCTGTCTTTATGCTTTGCTTGGCCCAGCAATTCTGAATGCTGACACTCTGTGCTAAATCTGGCTCAGCTCTTCATGGCATGTTACACAGAAAAAGAATGAAAATACATTAAAAAGATCTAAAACAGATACAGTGACACAATTCTTAATATTATAACAAACTTATTATAACAGACCACCCTTTGTCACTGGATCTGTGACAAAACAATCCCTGAGAATCTTATTCACAAAGCAAAAGGTACTCAATCCCCCTTCACCATGTAAACAGCTCCTCAAGAATGCTTGTAAAGCCGTGGGTTGTAATGCCGATCTAGCTCCTGCTTCACCCGTCTAATACGCAAATGTAAGTAAATATTTGTAATGGTAAAAATGATAATAATAATAATTAACAGTACAATTGGATGAACAAGTACATTTAAAATAGTGTTACTCGATGGTGAACACTTAGTGAAAAAATCCCACCAGTGATGTGTAGATATCTCTTCAATTTCTTCTGCAGAGGTAATTACTTTAGTTTCATCAGTTTTCAATCTTACTAGTAGGTCCCTTGCTTTTTGTAACGTTACATTAAAAAGATGTTCATATTGTTTAGCATGCTCTAAAACTGCTTTATATTTCGGTAGTTTTATTTCGTAGGCAAATTGTAAATTTAGGAATGGGTTAGCTTCTGCTTCCCAATGTATATCTTCCCATGTAGTTAACATGTAGGTTCTTCCATAATAATCATCTTGTATATTACTCACATTGGTGCGTCAGGATACCCCTGGGCCCTTGTAGTGGGTACCATCACTCCAAGTGATGTTATTTATTGTCACTGCACATGCAGAAGTGGTATCAGTTTGAAACACTTCAGTGGGATTTACTGCTATTTGGCGCCAATAACAATCTCCAGCTAAAGGATGCAAACAGGGGTGTGGCAATGTACCCACCCTTTGACATACGAACCCTTCTTGCCAGTTATAACAAAAGGCAGGTTCAACAGTATTATTATTCAGATCTATCCATTGTCTATCTACAGTACTATGGGTGCCCACCATGTTCCTCCTAGTAAAACAGGTAAGACATGAAACGGACACCAAACATTGTCCTCTTCAGCAGTGGTTGCTACCTGAAATACAGCTTGGCATATTGATTCCTCACAGATGAAAGACTTTGGCTGCAACCACCAGCTTGATGGTAATTTTAATTCTTTTCCAATGTTGGGGGTTTTTGAATCCCCAATCTGTCTTAAAATTTAAATACTGCTGTATAGCAATAATCTGTTTTAAATAGCAAGCTGATTCTTCATCTATGGCCCATTGGCTTTGCAAACCAGTCCATGAGGACTCATTTAACCACCCATGGTGCATCTTCCATAATAGCAACTCCTGTATGTGCCTGTCTGCTAACTCTGGCCCCCAATGAGCCAAAGTTTGCAAACTATTGGCTTGTTTCACACCAATAGATGATATTTTGTAATATATTGCTGCTATATCAGCAGTATTAAGAGATCCTAAACCTAAACCTCCTACTCCTAAACCAGTTCCTATAGCTCCCCACATGTCTCGCTTTGGCCTTCGTTTTATTTCTACCTTATGAGGAGGCCATAAAGATTGTATGGTTCTACAATTATATGTTTCACCTGTACTGTGTGGTACTATATGTTCTCCTCTTGGAAATATGTTTTTTCTGCTCCCATGTGTCCGGAAGTTTCATGAGCTCACCTTGCTAATGATATTAAGGAAGGCTCGATTACATTTACTTCAGCATAGGTGCACAGGTCTTCATTCTGTGTATAGGCTTCTTCCAGGTTAATTTCTCGAACAGCAGCTATTAGATCAGCTTGTTGGTTATATAGCCTCTCAAGGGATATCAGAGGGGCATGGGCATCTACATGACCAATGAGGGTTTCCCCTCTTGTGCCCATTGTCCAAAGCTGCTCCCACAGTTCTGTGCCACCCCAGAGTTCTCTCCCATGAATAGTCCAAGCAGCCCTTCTCCACATTGTGATCCACACTGTTAGTCCTTGAAAAACTGCCCAGCTATCAGTATAAACAACAATAGGGAAGGTTTGATTTTCTGTTAATGCCATAGCGATGGTAATAAGTTCAGCCCATTGGCTTGATTTACCTTCCCCCTGTTGCTTCAGGATGGTCTCAGTGTGAGGTTGATAAGCCACTGCTCTCCAAAGCCTTTTTCCTCCTTCCACAGTTGCTGACCCGTCTGTGAACCAGCTGTTCTCCTGTTGCACTGGTGTCAAATGATCGTATGCTGGTGCTTCTTTAAAGGGCGACTCCACTACAGACAGAACAGGTGGTATGTCCTCTGGATCCTCATAAATCACAGCTCCGGCCATAGCCCCTTGTAAGGCACTCGTGTCTTTGCCTTCAAAGTGTGCTCTTGCTTGCAAATACCATTTCCACTTGCATAAAGTTTGATTTTGGGCAGCGCCTGCTCTCGCTCCCAGGCCATTATCTCTAACCCACCCAGCAATGGGCAAGTTAGTGCATAGCTTTACCGGAGCAGGACCTGTCTGTCTCTCAGTGTGCAAAAAAGCCCAGTATGCTGTAAGAAGCTGCTTTTCAAGTGGTGTATATTTAGTCTGTGAGCCTGTCAGTTGTCGGCTCCAAAAGCCGATGGGAATCCGTTTTCCCCCATGCTTCTGCCATAGGCTCCACGTCGCAATATTATTCTGTTCTGTGGCTTCCAGTTCAAAAGGCAGATTAGCTTTTAAAGGTCCCAGTCCTTGGTGTTGGACTAAAGCTTCTTTAGCTGCCTCAAAAGCAACTTGTTGTTTTTCTGTCCATTCAAACTGTGCCTTTTTCTTGACAACATCATGTATTGGTCTTAAAATTAGTCCCAAATGTGGCACAAATGCTCTCCAAAAGCCCATTAAGCCCACAAAGGATTGAGCTTCTTTTTTGTTAGTTGGTGCCTTTAATATATACAAAGAGTCAATTACTTTTTGGGGCACTCGTTTTTCTGGTCCAAACCACATCATGTCCAGAAATTTAACTTCTCTGGCGGGTCCTTGGATTTTGTCTTTATTTATAGCCCATCCTCTGCTCTCCATGTGGGATATTAAAACTGGCAATGCATTTGTTACTGCTGCTTCATCCCCAGTTAACATTATATCTATCATCCACATAATGAAAACATCGTACATTTTCTAAATCTGAGCAGGTAGCCAGATCTCTTGCTACAAGTCCATGGCACAACATAGGGCTGTGTAGGTATCCCTGTGTACAGTGTCCATTTTAGGACATCCTCCTCCCTCCGAGAAAACTCCATCATTCCTACTACCTCCGACAAAATATTCCTCCTTCCTGCGAGGAATCCCCGGTCACCCCTCCTCCCTCCCCTCTCCTCCCTCCTTCCACCACCGTCTGTTCTCAGTTTTCCGATGTCCGTTTTCCATCATCCACCCTCCTATCTCCGTCATCCCCCTTCAGCTTTCTGTCAACCCCCACACCACCCCCGCATCACGGCATTTTCGTTAATGAAGTGACGTAATACTCCAGCTCCACCTTCTTCACAAGTTCGTTCGCCGAAATATTTGTCAATTATATTTACAGTAAGAATTTACAGCACGACTCAAACGCGGGAACGAAGGTGAATTACGTTAATTGTTGAGTGTTTTTTAATACATATTAACACATGTGCATTTATGGGGTGATTTCTCAGGCTTAAAAGCTCACCTTTTATTAAAAAGTTAAACGCAAACTTTTTTCATTCTGAAAGGCACAAACCATGTCGGATTTCAGCCGTTAAACGCACGAAAATTTCGGTACACCAGATAAATAAGCGCAACATATTAACAGTTGTATTGTATGATTATAATACATATAGAAA
>JANRMT010048638.1:0-11346 GCA_026402145.1 Polypterus bichir lapradei
TCCCCTCCCATTTACCTCATTTCGCTCTGAGCTGAGCTCCGCGGCTAACGCCGTCTTCCGAAGCAACTTCGTCACACTGCCACCTAAAGTCAAAACTTAAATATATAAAGTCAGCGTCGGAATATATAAAGTCAGCGTCGGAATATATTGTCACGCTTGGGTCACAGATTTGCACAGAGACACAGGAGGTCGTAGAAACAAGAAGGATTTTTATTCAAACACTGCAAACACATGAGCTTAAACGTGCTCCATGACAAGTCAGAGATGACAGTTCCGCTAGGAGCAGTGAGAGAGAGCGATAAAAGCAAGCAAACAATTAATTTTCAACTGACAGGCGCTGCACAAGGCTTTTAAGTTAGCGGGGCAGCGAAACAATAAGAAGCGAGCGAGTGACATACTACCATATTCATCAGTACAGCTACTTCGGAAACAAAGCAAGGTATAAACCTAAACTTTAAATTAAGTTAATAGACAGGCTGCCGCTGGCGTTTTACATGCCCACGGGTAATGCGGGATACAAGTTTAATGAGAGGACGCAGGATATAAACGAGAGTTTTGATCACTTTGTAACTAAGTTAAAATTGCAGGTGAAGGGTGTGCTTATGCAAATTCCGAGAGACTGTGTTTGTGGGGGATTGACAGTTAAGGCGGGTGGGGGAGTCACGTCATCATCTCCCCTCCCATTTACCTCATTTCGCACTGAGCTGAGCTCCGCGGCTAACGCCGTCTTCCGAAGGAACTTCGTCACACTGCCACCAAATACAGAGAAATCCACAAGTTAATACACACGCTGTCTCTAGACTTTCTCCACACTGAATACTCCAGGCACTACTTACAAAAGGTTACATTGACAATCGTGTTACGTTATTTTTAAAATGTTTAATTTTCTTAGCACAAGCACAGCTGAGAAGCTTCGATGCATGTGCTCCATAACGCGTTTAAAAATAATGCATTTAATCACACTTTGCATTACAATCAAAGGGGAAGTTTTGTCAATGCATGATTTCCTGGTACACCGATTACATCGATCAGCGCATCCCAATTCATTTTAGCCTCGCACCACCTTGGTTTGAGAAGAAGTATGAAAAAATAAGAGGTTAACACAAAAAAACAGATCACCAATTCAAGCTTTATGATTAATCGATTCGCCATCAATAATTGTTTTGGTAAAGCCATACTCAGTGTAATCCTCCTTCCATTTTATAATTTTTCCGCCACTAGCCATGATTAAATGAACGGTAAAAAAGTAAGAGCGAAGCGAGGGTGACTTATTTAGGCAGGCATATATATGACAGCAACACTCATGACAATCATGTTACGTTATTATTAAAATGTTTCCTTTTCTTTTTCATTACTTCTTTAACCCACTACTTCTCCGCTGCGAGGAGCGGGTATTTTGTATATGAATGACCTCCAAAGAGCGCGGAGACTTTTGATCATGTGAACGTGTCTGCAAAAACTGGCGTCTCCTGCCCAGCAAAGGTCGAGCAGCCGGCGCGCGCGCGCATAGCTGTTCCGGCCTTTGAGACGCTGACTGCGCTTCTGCCTTAAGTCAAAGTGAGCACTTTTAATTTTTTTCATCCTCCCCCTGAGCTATAGCCCAGACAAGTGCAAACACGGGACCCCTTTTCTACACTGCGGCAAAATAATATTAAGGCGCTTCGCACTTTATTTTGCACGTATACGATTATGAGGTTGTCAGCTCGGATTATGAAGACACGCACAGGAGTGAAGGACTGACAGTGCCATCACAGATGATTAATGGCAGAGACGTCTCACCAGTCTACACAAGACCCACCGCGACTGTCCCCAAAAGGCGCTCATATCGTCACCGAACACATCTCTCTATACTATATAAAAGAAAAAGGCAACTTTCCTTTCTTTACACTTTTTCCTTTTATCCCAAACCAAAGCCTCTCTCTTAACACTGCAGAGGACACAAAACTAATTTTCTTTAATTGCTGGTAAGGCACATTACCAGAGGCAGAAATTTGGACTTTCACATAGAAAATGTAATTTCTATACCACAGCCGTCGTGTAGCGCCTTTCAAAAGGGATCTACTACCGAGAGATGATCCATATACATTTTAGCTGCTGTTAGTACTACTTACCTGTTCTGTTATACCGTCTTTAAAATGTAGTTTACCCGCAACCACTCCAGTAATGCTCAATGTACCTTTACTTCTTAAAACGTTAATGTTTTACTGTTTAATAACTTATAGACTACATTTTATTATTTTTCCCTTGCACTCAGTGATCAAAGCTATACACACACATATAGACACATACATATATATATATACACATATATTTATATATACCTGTGTGTATGTTTGTATGTATGTGTATACACACACACACACACACACACACACACACATACATACATAACACACAAATTATATATATGTTTGTGTCTGTGTATGTATGTATGTATGTGTGTGTGTATATATGATGTAGATAGGTATGCATATATATATATGTGTATATGTAGATATGTATATAGATATGTATTTTGCTATATATATATACAGTAATCCCTCCTCGATCGCGGGGGTTGCGTTCCAGACCCCCCCGCGATAGGTGAAAATCCGCGAAGTAGAAACCATATGTTTGTATGGTTATTTTTATATATTTTAAGTCCTTATAAACTCTCCCGCACTGTTTATAAATATTCCCCGCAGAGTTATACAGCATAATCCCTTTGTATTCTCTTAGATATTAGGTAAGATTCATTGAAATTATGTATATAAACACACTCTTTATATACAGTAAAACCTAAATATTATTTTAAAGATATTGAGTGTCTCCGATATCACATATGTTACAGCCATTACGATAGACAGGTCACCAGCAATAAATACGTACAATGCAAGAAAAAAAATATACAGTAAATGTGTGTACAGTGACACTAAGCGTACGTACATGTATTAAGCACTGTAAGAAGAAAACTAATTATGGTTACTCACCAACAAGGACACGATGACTTGTCTGATAACAATGAGTTTAATTTTACTGCACAACAAAGGAGAGCGTTACAGCCCTTGTAAAGGAGCCACTTCAGGCGATTGTGTAGCACTGCCGTTGTTCTTCTTCTGGCAGTCTTCAATCCAAATCCCTAAAGCAGATTCCATCCAGACTACTGCCTTATTACATCCACTTACAACTCGTTTTGCAGCCTGGTTAAAAGGACGCTGCAGCCGTAGATCTTATATTCCTGTCCTACTTTTTAAATAAAAAGAATCGTAGCCTTCAACAAATCCAAAACGTTTACCTTTTTGGCAATCATTAACATCTTCTTCTTGCGCTTGGGCACGACCCCTGAAGCAGTAGCAGATTGTTTTGGAGCCATAATGAAGGGCTTGACTATGCACAAAGATAAACACTAAAGAGCACAACTCTTTACACAGCCAAACACGTTGATGCTGAATTAGCGAGACGAGACTTCCTGGTTAACACTGCATTCAGCACGCAGGAGCTCAACTGCGTGCTCTGATTGGTTAGCTTCTCAGTCAGGAGAACTTAACTGCGTGCTCTGATTGGTTAGCTTCTCAGCCATCCGCCAATAGCGTCCCTTGTATGAAATCAACTGGGCAAACCAACTGAGGAAGCATATACAGCAAGTAAAAAGACACATTGTCCACAGAATCCGCGAAGCAGCGAAAAATCCGCGTTATATATTCAGTTATGCTTTCATATTAAAATCCGCGATAGAGTGAAGCCGCGAAAGTCGAAGCGCGATATAGCGAGGGATTACTGTATATATATATATATATATATATATATATATATACACACAACAATTACATTAACAATCATGTTACGTTATTTTCAAAATGTTTCCTTTTCTTTTTCATTGCTTCTTTAAACACACTACTTCTCCGCTGCGAAGCGCGGGTATTTTGCTAGTATACATATATATACCCCCACGTATCGCAGCGGAGAAGTAGTGTGTAAAAGAAGCTATGAAAAGGAAAAGGGAACATTTTAAAAATAACGTAACATGACTGTCAATATAAAGTAATTGTTTTGTGAGTGTTATTGAGTGTTGCTGTCATCAAGGATTTGAGACCTGACACACTGAATGCACAGGTTTTTTTTTTTACACTGTCTTCCTTTAGCGGGACATTGACTTTTTCCACCGTGTGCTTTGTTTCCGCAGTAGCTGCACTTATGAATATGCTTGTATGTATCAGACGCTTCGTATTTTTTTGCTGCCTTTTCAATTGTGTAATTCAGTTTTTGTTCAGCGCTCTTTGGAACTGTTGCTTTTTGTCTGTGCACTGCGTCAGTTCACATGAGCCTCTCCTCACCCTCTTTCTTCCCTTGGGCTCCCTAAAATGTAAATTTCTTTTCCCCACACTTGATAGTCTCATTTCTTATGCCCTTTGGATGTGGCATCAGATTCAAAGATACCTGGGCTTTCATTCAGTCTGGCACTCCCACATTAGGATTTGTGATGTTCTTGCACTGATAAATTGTTAAGATAAAAGTGGAGTTTCACTGTTCTCTTCTGTCTTCTTCCATCTTCTCTACGAATTCTTACCGTATACTCATTTTAAGTCCTGACTTTTATACTACCTTGTGAAAAACTGATTAAAGAACCCTGTCAATAAGTCAGTTTGGAACCATGAACTCCTACCTTCATCTCCTAGGTCCTGAAATAGTTTTTCAAAAATTCTGAAACCTAAATTTTCAATAAACTTACATTTACATTTGTACATCACTTCGATGTCACACACCCTCAAAGCACTATGCCAGGAGACTGCCTACAGATCTCTACTACAATCTCTGACTTAAAAAAAAAAAATATTATTGACACTCCCCATCTTCTTAAAAGCAGGTTATGAACCTTTGTCTTTCCTCTCTTTGTTCTGTGGTCCTCTCCTCTCAGATGTTAGTGTATGTATTATCAGTTCTGTTTTAAAAGTTGTCATGTTTATGTAGTGATTTTTTTCGATTCATTATAAAATTATTCTCCATTCATATACTATTGTCTTAAGAGTAGACTGATATTTTGCCACCGTTTTATATGCCAACTCCAGACATGAGACTTTTAGAACCATCTTCCTGAAGTCTGTTTTGATTGTACTTTAGAGTATTACAATAACCTGCATGGTTAAAGCCAAATTAAATTGTTTTCTTATCTTTATATTGAAAAGAGGCTCTCATACCATTGGTGATTGCTTTTTTCAAGTCAAGTCGAGGAGTATGCACTGGTACAGTGCATTGCTGCACCCACCACACAACAAAACAGCTCAGGATCCAGTAATTGACGCTCCCTCACAATGCAGGTAACATGCCTCACTCGGAACTCCATGAGCAACTGCTCATTTGACACAAAGTCAAACCAGCGGTACCCAAGGGTTCTCCGGAGAGACACAGTACCAAAGGAGTCCAGTCTTCGTTTCAGCCCACTGGATAGCGTCCTTATCTTGCAACCATATAGCAAGACAGGAAGCACCAGGACTCTAAAGACTTGGACCTTCGTCCTTTTGCATAGATATCGGGAGTACCACAACACCCCTTTCCAGTGACCTCATGACCCCCCCCATGCTCTCCCAATATGTCTACTGGCTTCATAGGAAGAGTCATCAGAGACATGAATGTCACTGCCAAGGTAAGTAAACCTCTCGACAAGGTTGACACTCTCTCCACAGACAGGCACACTGCTGATGGCTGTGCCTAAGATGTCTTGGTTTTTATCCATGATGCTTGCAAGCCTAGACACTCAGACTCCTCGCTCAGTCTCTTGAGAGGCTCGAATAGAGCCTCCATTGACTCCGTGAAGATCACAACATCATCAGCAAAGTCAAGATCAGTGAATCTTTCTTCACCAACAGATGCCCCACAACCGCTGGACCCCATGACCTTGCCCAACACCCAGTCCATACAAGCATTGAACAGAGCAGGAGCAAGAACATACCCCTGATGAACCCCTGAATCAACTGGGAAAAACACAGAGGTTCTGCCTCCACTCTGCACAGCACTCACAGTACCAGTGTACAGGCCGTTCATGAAAATAATTAACTTATTTTGTACATAAATTAACTCTTACTCTACTGTTTCCTGTTTATTGTTCGCATAAATCTTTCTAAAACTGCACTAAGTATGTAAATATCCCCCCTTTTTTTTTTTTAGAATTTAAAGATACATAATTGGGGTTTCAAAACTCTTATGTGGCACAGTTTATGATGAATTCATATTTATAGGTTAAATGTTAGTACAGTAAAAAAACTTTGAACTCAATCAAAAAATAAAATACAGTATCTATCTTTCCAAAAGCATACTTCAATTAATTTACAGTTGTTTTAATGGCTTTAAACAATGCTTACCTGCAACACATGTTTATTGTCCTTTGAGTGCAGTGTAGCTGAGATGGTTGCAACAGAAACGCCAGGCTTCATTTCAATTGGCATAAGTGAATCTGCAAGCTGAAAGTGAAAAAAACAAACATTATTTGCAAGAAAATATTATAAATTAATTTTGATATAGCTCAGCTCCAATTGGTATATTTTGAGCACACCTTTGAGACCTACCACATGTCATCAGGTCTTAAACAATTTCAGTCTTTGACTTCATGTTACTACCGCATGCAGAAGGACAGGAAGGCTCTACAGGGAGTGGTGTGATCAGCTGAACACACTGCAGAGTATGAACTCATTAACCCCCAGGACATCTATACCAAGCAATGTCGAACCAGAGCTAAGAAATTATTCATGACACAATTCATCCAAACAATGGCCTCTTTTCTATGCTGTATCACTTAAACATCACTGCTGCCAAAAGTCTTGTTCAGAGTGAGAGAAGCTTTTTCACAACAGTCCATCCACATGTTGAATAAGTGTCTAGAAATACATGATGTCCTATTGTTAACTCTGTAACAATGTTATTAAAATAATCTATTTAGATGAATGAGGAAAAAGGATGCCTTCATGATGCACAGGTGGGAGACTTCCTTGTAAGGCTTGATAGGCTCTTGGCAAGAGAAGGGGTGGATCCAGTTATCATTGTCCACGTTGGAACAAATGACATACATCAGGGTAGCCTATTAAAGAGTTTAGTGGCAGGCTGAGGAACAAAACCTAGAAGGTAGTCTTCTCCGAAGTTCTGCCTGTGCCATGTACCCACCCCAATTAAGAGGGAGGAGATTAGAAGGCTGAACGTGTGGCTCATATCTTGGTGTAGGGCATAATGGTACAAGTTTATATAGAACCACTTCACTCACAATTGGTTGCATCAGAATTGGAGGGGCAGATGAATAGGTTAGTCAAGGGTTGTGTAAACTAGGGTATGGGGGACAGTGAGTTTAGAACAGGCCAGGTATAAAACTGTATATGAAAGAACAATAGTGTAAAAATAAAAATACATAGTAACATTAATTCCAGCCCAAAGTTTAAGTAGAAAAGTAACACATTAAAAACTTTGCCTTTAGAAGTATCAAAAATAAAACAAGTGAAGTTATATGGAGTTGTATGTAGCAGAGCATAATTATGATATTATAGCAATAAACTGACAACAGGCTAAATAACAAAGATAGTGATACACATTTTCAGAGAGGACAGAAAGAACAGGAAAAGAGGTGGGGTGGCTGTTTAATTGGATGATGAGCCCCACCTGGCTTCATCTGGAAAGTATTAGAGAACAAACGTTTTATTTTAGGAGTGTGTTATAGACCACAAATATAGACTGTAATTTCTATGTATATCTTTTTAGTAATATTAAAAAGGCAAGTTTATAGGGGATATTATAGCCATGGGGCACTTTAGCAGTGAAACAGGTTTAAAACATTTCACATATCATGAAGGAGATTAGGGAGGCTAAAAAGCAGTTAGAGAGGGATACAGCAGATAAGGCAAAAAATGACCCAAAGACATTGCTTCAGTATTTTAGTAGTAAAAAAACAGTCAAGGAAGAGGTGAAGTACATCAAGAATAGTAAAGGGGAATTAAAAAATACAGACAGTGAAATGGCACATGGTCTAAATTCGCATTTCTTTGAGGTCTTCACAAATGAAGAAGTGTATAGCCTCCCAGTTGTAAAAAGGGCTACTGAGGAGGTACTGAGTAATTTAGAAATTGTAGAGGGAGAAGTACTGCTTAGATTAAATTGGCTGAAATCAAACAAATTACCAGGACCAGAAAATATTTACCTTCTAGTTCTTAATATTTTTAGGAAGTCACTGTGCAGTGGGGAAATCCCAAAAGACTGGAAAATCTCAAATATTATCACATTATATAAAAAGGGTGATCGGGCAGACCCAAGCAACTATAGGCCAGTAAGCTTGACACTAGAATCCCTTAAGCCAACAAAAAAAAAAGGCGTAATGCCGGGTCATCATAAATTCCTTCACAACCTCTTCATCCGTGTCTTTGTTTTGCAAATGTGTCAATCAGCAGTGGCAGAAACCCTGCTATCCCATCCCCATCGGCGCAGCTGAAGTGAGACTCAAAATTCTCAGAGCTCAAATCTGTTTATCTGGCTGTGAGGTGTCTAGAATTGTATAAAGTAAATAATATATCATTATTTGGAAAACATACATTCCATGTGTGTTCGGTGTCTACAATGATTTGGGTAAATGTAGGATGACAGGAAATATGAGGCAAGAAATGCTGATCATATAACTAAAACAAACTTTTTTCATGTTATAGTAATAACTGACAAAATGCTGTCGTGAAGTATATAATGTATGAAGTCCAAATATCAAATAAACACTTTCACAAAGGGCATAACAAAAGAAGTGCGCTTTTATTTAAAAATATAACCAAAGAAAAAGAAATTATTCAATTTACATGTTGCTATGAATGAGTAAAAACCCAAGCCCCAATATCAATTGACAGAAATTCGACATGACTGCTTGGCTGGTGCAGAGGTAAGAACTGCTGCCTCGTAATCAAAAGGGTGTGGGTTTTCCCCGTTTTGAGTAGTAAGCTGCTATTATTACTATTATATAATAAAATCATACATTTGACTGGAGTTTGTAACAGCCGGTGTAAATTTTTGCTACTTTAAAAGTTACTGCTGAAGGGAAACAAGCAGACACACAAACACTGGTGAATCAGGTCTTCTTGATATCTTGTTGTCACTTGACTTTTTTGTTATTCACTTTTATTTTTGAATAAAAGCACACTTGTTTCATTATACCTTTGCAAAAGTGTTTATTTTGTATTCCATTAACCACTTGGATGAATTCAAATCTGTCTCTGCCTCTCTCTCTCTCTCTCTCTCTGCACACACACGTCCATGCATGAAAATGTCACTATTTGAAAATATGTCACTTGAACATCTTTTTTTCTCCAGATTGTGCCCAAACTCCACGTTATAGTGTATGGTACTGAAAATGAAGACATTCTTATTTTTGGGCGCATATACCGTCAGCACAGCACTGCCAGATCTAAACACTAGCGTGGAGTATTGTTTGTATACTAAAGTGACTTTAGCTGCCGGTGGAAGTTCCCATTAAACTTTATGGTGCCAAGCACAGTTGTGTTACGGTGCAGCAGTCTATTAGCCAGTGAAAGCAATGTGAAGAAGAAGTCTGTTGTTATGGTTCTGCCTTTGCCGAGAAACGGCTCCATAAGCTTTATGATCACAGTCTTTGAAAGTAATTCTCCTGTGGGATGACTGGGATCTTTTCCCAAGTAAGGAGTGGCCTTACACATGTATTTTGTCTTCAAATCTGCCACAATCCAAAACTTTATGGCACATTTCTCATGCTTGGTTGAGATGTATTGCAAGAAAGGACACAGGACCTTGGTTGGAAACAGTTGCTCATCAACAGTAATATGTTGCCCTGGGTTGTAACTCAAAACACAGTTCTCAACAAAATGTTCCCAGATATCTGAGATCGCAGCAAATCTGTTGTTTTTCACATGTTCTGCTCAGGTGTCTTTGTTGTCAAAGCACAAATGCCGCATGATAGTATATCTATCTTGGTCTCATCAGACACCTGAAGGACTCTGAGATGGTGAGAAATAAGATTCTCTGGTCTGATGAGACCAAGATAGAACTTTTTGGCCTTAATTCTAAGCGGTATGTGTGGAGACAACCAGGCACTGCTCATCACTTGTCCAATACAGTCCCCACAGTAAAGCATGGCGGTGGCAGCATCATGCTGTGGGGGTGTTTTTGAGCTGCAGGGACAGGACGACTGGTTGCAATCGAGGGAAAGATGAATGCAGCCAAGTACAGGGATATCCTGGACAAAAACCTTCTCCAGAGTGCTAAGGACCTCAGACTGGGCCGAAGGTTTACCTTCCAACAAGACAATGACCCTAAGCACATAGCTAAAATAACGAAGGAGTGGCTTCACAACAACTCTGTGACTGTTCTTGAATGGCCCAGCCAGAGTCCTGACTTAAACCCAATTGAGCATCTCTGGAGAGACCTAAAAATGGCTGTCCACCAACGTTTACCATCCAACCTGACAGAACTGGAGAGGATCTGCAAGGAGGAATGGCAGAGGATCCCCAAATCCAGGTGTGAAAAACTTGTTGCATCTTTCCCAAGAAGACTCATGGCTGTATTAGCTCAAAAGGGTACTTCTACTAAATACTGAGCAAAAGGGTCTGAATACTTAGGACCATGTGATATTTCAGTTTTTCTTTTTTAATAAATCTGCAACAATTTCAAAAATTATTTTTTTTGTCTGTCAATATGGGGTGCTGTGTGTACATTAATAAGGGAAAAAATTAATTTAAATGATTTTAGCAAATGGCTGCAATATAACAAAGAGTGAAAAATTGAAGGGGGTCTGAATACTTTCCGTACCCACTGTATTTGCATTCTTTTAATTGTGAGAAAGAACTGTCATCTCTGTCTTGTCATGAAGCACAGTTTAAACTTTTGACTAAAGGGTTTTATTTCATGTCTAGAGGGCTCTAGACAGTGTGGGAGAGTTTACAAGGGCTTAAAATATATAAAAATAACCATACAAACATATGGTTTCTACTTCGCGGATTTTCATCTATCGCGGGGGGTTCTGGAACGCAACCCCCGCGATCGAGGAGGGATTACTGTAATCAAAGTGGAGCATATGATATTATTCATCTTGACATTTAGAAATCATCTGATAAGGTGCTACAGGAAAGGCTGGGCATCAAACTTAAAAGTGGGAGTTCAGGGTGATGTTTGTACAGGAGTGCAAAATTGGCTCAGACACAGGAAGCAGAGGGTTATGGTATAAGGACTCTTATCAGAATTGGCTGATGTCAAGAGTGGTGTTTCACAGGGGTTAGAGCTATGGCCGCTGCTATTTTTAATATATATAATATATATTTTAATATATATTATATATGTGTATACAGTGGTGTGAAAAACTATTTGCCCCCTTCCTGATTTCTTATT
>JANRMT010048643.1:0-12024 GCA_026402145.1 Polypterus bichir lapradei
TTAAAAGAACAAACATTCAAATTTCTTTACTCTTATGTAATTTTATATAAAAAATAAACTTAGATTTTAAATATCCCAAAAGATTTTGCTCTCCATAAAAATATATCCTGTCAAAATTATACAAATTCAAATATGAACATGCTGCATAACAAAACCTGGAAATATAAATAAAATGTGTTCTTTTCAGCAATAACAAATCAAATCATTCAGTTGTCTTTGCTCATATGTCATTTTAGAGCTGGACGCCTGGCATCTTTTTTTGGCAACAAGTTTGTTTAAGTTTGGTGTGAGGTTCTGTGTTGTGGAGATTCTCAGGATGGACTGCAGGTGCTCATCAGTGAGGCGACTCCTGTGTGCTGTTTTGTTAGTCTTCATCACTGAGAAGAGCTTCTCATACAGATATGTGCTACCAAACATGCACAAGGTTCGAGCCGCATGTAGACGGAGCTGGAGCATTTCTGCGGGAATGGAGTGAATAAACTGTGCGGGCCCTGCAGTATCGTACTTTGCCTTCAGTGTGCCATTACACTGCAGCTCAATCACCTTCATCTGAATCTGAACAGGTGCAGTTTCCACATCGACGGCAAATGGGTTGCGAAACAACTCAAAATTCTTTTTTTGTTCTTCAAAGTCACCAAAGCGCCATGCGAACTCAGTGCGCAGTGCGCTCAGTTTATCAGCAAAGTGCGTATTTGGGAACACCGTTGTGCCGACTTGGTTCAACATTACTTGGCAACAGGGAAAGTGGGGCAAGTTGCACTGGTGCATTTGTGTCTCCCATAAAAGCAGCTTCACTTGAAATCACTTTGTGATTGTGCACGGGTAAAAATGTCTGCTGAAGTGTCAGATTCTTCTTTAATTCTTCTGCTTTCTGCATCTTCTGCATTGCATTCAGGTCTTTCAGGTTATCCTGATGTTTTGTCTCATAGTGCCGTCTTAGATTAAATTCTGTAATTACAGCCACATTAGCTCCACAAATGAGACACACGGGTTTACCGGCAATGTCAGTAAACATTTACTCAGCCTCCCATCGGTTTTTAAAGGCTCTATTTTCAGAATCAACTTTTCTCTTCAGCATCGTGTGGGCTAGCTTCGCAATAACTTGCAGCATCATAAGCTAGACTTGATTAACGTGGTAAGTGTTCGGCAAGGCAGCTGAAACGCTGCATTATGGGATCTGTAGTTTATTGTGTTACCAGTGCTTCATATACCCGGGCCATTAATAACAATAATACAGTATATAAAATGATCTCGCGGGCCGGATATAATTACACGCTGGGCCGGATGTGGCCCGCGGCCCTTGAGTTTGACACATATGGACTAAATAGAACTTGAAAAGATATATTTTTTCGAATGTGATCGCGCAATTCAGATCGAGTTGACGCGCACTACAGTACATCGAGTCCGCGTGCTATTGTGGTTTTGCCTGCATGCCTCAATAAGTGACCCTCCTCTCGCTCTTACTTTTTTACCATTCATCTAATGAATACACTGAGTATGGCTTTACTAAAACAATCATTGATTGCGAATAAAGTATTCATTATTCAAGTATGTAGATCGGGGTATATATATACATATATATATACCCGCGTATTGCAGCGGAGACGTAGTGTGTTAAAGAAGCTATGAAAAAGATTTGTTTCTTACTGCATCAATAAGCATAAGCACAGTCCTTCACCCGTGAATATTTACCCGTGGCAGTGTTTCTATTGGATTGCCGCTGACGGACGGCCTTGTATGGGCAGGCACTAAATTACAAACGCTAGCGGCAGCCTGTCTATGAACTTAATTTAAAGTTTAGGTTTACATCGTGCTTTGTTTCCGAAGTAGCAGAACTCATGAATATGGTTGTATATGTCACTCGCTCGCTTCTTATTGTTTCGCTGCCTTCTCAATTATATAATGCATGTTTTCTTCAGCGCTTTTTGGGCCTCTTCCTGGTTTTCTATCTACTGCGTGATTACGTGGGAGGCGTGATGATGTCACATGAAACTCCACCCCCCATGGCCATCCAGCTCAACTCCATTACAGTATATGGAGAAAAATAGCTTCCAGTTATGACCATTACACGTAGAATTTCAAAATGAAACCTGCCCAACTTTTGTAAGTAAGCTGTAAGGAATGAACCCGCCAAATTTCAGCCTTCCACCCACACGGGAAGTTGGAGAATTACTGATGAGTCTGTGAGTGAGTGAGTCAGTCAATCAGTGAGTGAGTGAGTGAGTGTGTCAGTGAGGGCTTTGCCTTTTATTAGTATACGCGTAGATTAATTCCTTAATTTAAATATTGTCACTAGTTTAAAAAAAATTGAACAACTGGTGATGAACAACCCTAAAATCAAATGAGGGAAAAGAAATACACAAACATTATTTAATACCTCACAAATGATAATACAAATATTAGACATTTAGAGTAATAGAATTAACTCAGTTACATGGGGAAACAAGTTAGCTGCCCCAGCTACTAATTATAACTCAGCTTGTTCATTAACACAGAATACAACATGCCCTTTAAAATACTATTTTGAACAAGCTTAAAATTGACAAAGGTTCATGGTATACTTTACTAGCAGAATACCCGCGCTTCGCAGCGGAGAAGTAGTGTGTTAAAAAAGGTATGAAAAAGAAAAGGAAAAATTTTAAAAATAACGTGACATGATTGTTAATGTAATTGTTGTATATATATATATCTACATCATATATACACACACATATACATACATACATACACAGACACACACATATATATAATTTGTGTGTGTGTATGTATGTATGTATGTATGTATGTGTATATATGATGTAGATATATATATATATGTAAACTCTCCCGCACTGTTTATAAATATTCCCCGCAGAGTTATACAGCATAATCCCTTTGTATTCTCTTATATACTGTATTAGGTAAGATTCATTGAAATTATGTATATAAACACACTGTTTATATACAGTAAAACCTAAATATTATTTTAAAGATATTGAGTGTCTCCGATATCACATATGTTACAGCCATTACGATAGACAGGCCACCAGCAATAAATACGTACAATGCAAGAAAAATAGTGTACAGTGACACTAAACGTACATACATGTACTAAGCACTGTAAGAAGAAAATTAATTATGGTTACTCACCAACAATGACACGATGACTTGTCCGATAACAATGAGTTTAATTTTACTGCACAACAAAGGAGAGCGTTACAGCCCTTGTAAAGGAGCCACTTCAGGCGATTGTGTAGCACTGCCGTTGTTCTTCTTCTGGCAGTCTTCAATCCAAATCCCTAAAGCAGATTCCATCCAGACTACTGCCTTATTACATCCACTTACAACTCGTTTTGCACCCTGGTTAAAAGGACACTGCAGCCGTAGATCTTATATTCCTTTCCTACTTTTTAAATAAAAAGAATCGTAGCCTTCAACAAATCCAAAACGTTTACCTTTTCAGCAATCGTTAACATCTTCTCCTTGCGGTTGGGCACGGCCCCTGAAGTAGTAGCAGATTGTTTTGGAGCCATAATGAAGGGCTTGACTATGCACAAAGATAAACACAAAAGAGCACAACTCTTTACACAGCGAAACACGTTGATGCTGAATGAGCGAGAGGAGACTTCCTGGTTAACACTGCATTCAGCACGCAGGAGCTCAACTGCGTGCTCTGATTGGTTAGCTTCTCAGCCATCCGCCAATAGCGTCCCTTGTATGAAATCAACTGGGCAAACCAACTGAGGAAGCATATACAGGAAGTAAAAAGACACATTGTCCGCAGAACCCGCGAAGCAGCGGAAAATCCGCGTTATATATTTAGTTATGCTTTCATATAAAATCCGCGATAGAGTGAAGCTGCGAAAGTCGAAGCGCGATATAGCGAGGGATTACTGTATATATGTATGTGTCTATATGTGTGTGTATAGCTTTGATCACTGAGTGCAAGGGAAAAATAATAAAATGTAGTCTATAAGTTATTAAACAGTAAAACATTAACGTTTTAAGAAGTAAAGGTACATTGAGCACTACTGGAGTGGTTGCGGGTAAACTACATTTTAAAGACGGTATAACAGAACAGGTAAGTAGTACTAACAGCAGCTAAAATGTATATGGATCATCTCTCGGTAGTAGATCCCTTTTGAAAGGCGCTACACGACGGCTGTGGTATAGAAATTACATTTTCTATGTGAAAGTCCAAATTTCTGCCTCTGGTAATGTGCCTTACCAGCAATTAAAGAAAATTAGTTTTGTGTCCTCTGCAGTGTTAAGAGAGAAAGGCTTTGGTTTGGGATAAAAGGAAAAAAGGTGTAAAGAAAGGAAAGTTGCCTTTTTCTTTTATATAGTATAGAGAGATGTGTTCGGTGACGATATGATCGCCTTTTGGGGACAGTCGCAGTGGGTCTTGTGCAGACTGGTGAGACGTCCCAGCTATTAATCGGCTGTGATGGCACTGTCAGTCCTTCACTCCTGTGCGTGTCTTCATAATCCGAGCTGACGACCTCATAATCGTATACGTGCAAAATAAAGTGCGAAGCGCCTTAATATTTTGCCGCGGTGTAGAAAAGGGGTCCTGTGTTTGCAGTTGTCTGGGCTATAGCTCAGGGGGAGGATGAAAAAAATTAAAAGTGCTCAGTCAGCATCTCAAACGCTGGCACAGCTATGCGCGCGCGCCGGCTGCTCGACTTTTGCTGGGCAGGAGACGCCAGTTTTTGCAGACACGTTCACATGATCAAAAGTCTCCGCGCTCTTTGGAGGTCATTCATATACAAAATACCCGCGCCTCGTAGCGGAGAAGTAATGGGTTAAAGAAGTAATGAAAAAGAAAAGGAAACATTTTAATAATAACGTAACATGATTGTCATGAGTGTTGCTGTCATATATATGCCTGCCTAAATAAGTCACCCTCGCTTCGCTCTTACTTTTTTACCGTTCATTTAATCATGGCTAGTGGCGGAAAAATTATAAAATGGAAGGAGGATTACACTGAGTATGGCTTTACCAAAACAATTATTGATGGCGAATCGATTATTCATAAAGCTTGAATTGGTGATCTGTTTTTGTGTGTTAACCTCATATTTTTTCATACTTCTTCTCAAACCAAGGTGGTGCGAGGCTAAAATGAATTGGGATGCGCTGATCAATGTTATCGGTGTACCAGGAAATCATGCATTGACAAAACTTCCCCTTTGATTGTAATGCAAAGTGTGATTAAATGCATTATTTTTTAACGCGTTATGGAGCACATGCATCGAAGCTTCTCAGCTTGTGCTAAGAAAATTAAACATTTTAAAAATAACGTAACACGATTGTCAATGTAACCTTTTGTAAGTAGTGCCTGGAGGATTCAGTATGGAGAAAGTCTAGAGACAGCGTGTGTATTAACTTGTGGATTTCTCTGTATTTGGTGGCAGTGTGACGAAGTTGCTTCGGAAGACGGCGTTAGCCGCGGAGCTCAGCTCAGTGCGAAATGAGGTAAATGGGAGGGGAGATGATGACGTGACTCCCCCACCCGCCTTAACTGTCAATCCCCCACAAACACAGTCTCTCGGAATTTGCATAAGCACACCCCTTAACCTGCAATTTTAACTTAGTTACAAAGTGATCAAAACTCTCGTTTATATCCTGCGTCCTCTCATTAAACTTGTATCCCGCATTACCCGTGGGCATGCAAAACGCCAGCGGCAGCCTGTCTATTAAGTTAATTTAAAGTTTAGGTTTATACCTTGCTTTGTTTCCGAAGTAGCTGCAATGATGAATATGGTAGTATATGTCACTCGCTCGCTTCTTATTGTTTCGCTGCCTTCTCAATTATATAATGCATGTTTTCTTCAGCGTATTTTGGAGCTCTTCCTGGTTTTCTACATAGTGTGTTGACAGTCAGTTCACGTGATTACGTGGGCGGCGTGATGATGTCACACGAAACTCCGCCCCCACGGCGGTCAAGCTCAACTCCATTACAGTAAATGGAGAAAAATACCTTCCAGTTATGACTATTACGCGTAGAATTTCGAAATGAAACCTGCGCAACTTTTGTAAGGAAGATGTAAGGAATGAGCCTGCCAAATTTCAGCCTTCTACCTACACGGGAAGTTGGAGAATTAGTGATGAGTCAGTCAGTCAGTCAGTCAGTCAGTCAGTCAGTCAGTCAGTCAGTGAGGGCTTTGCCTTTTATTAGTATAGATTTGTAGCAGACGGGGTTATTTTCCTTATGTCCACATCTATGCAAAGCATATGTATCACTTGCGACATTTACCAAAAAAATGAACTTTACCTTAGTAGAATTTTACACAAGTTATTGTAGCTTTTACTAATAAAGATACCCTTTGCTGGTGAGCCATATTCACACATCAAAGAGCAATAAGCAGACTAATCATTTAAAAAGTCCCAGGCTCTGCATGTTCTTTCTTTACCAAGTAAAAGTAACACAGACTTACCCAGTCCCATATCTACAAGTATAGTTTTTATGATGATTCTCAGCTGAAAATGACATATGTGTCAAAATGATTTCAATATATTTTTTCTGATCTTTTTTAAATTGTCACCATATGTACATTTTTCTTATGGATACTATATGCTCTGGATCTCTGCCAAGTATGATTGGTCTAGGAGTAGAAGCTTTGACTTCATCCCTTTTCTCTAATTTTATAAGAGTGTATGTACCAGACATATTCTGAAAAACCTCCTGTCAACCTGCTTCATCCCCATATAGATTGGTCACTATATGTCACATGTAAATAGGTAATACTGTACTTTCCTATAATGGATGATATAGTTTCATTTATACATATTTCTGTTCTAGATATTATTCCTTTTCACTTCTTTAACTGTTTATCTTTCAAAAAAGTATGAATGCATAGTTGTCTATCCATGCATTTATTCTATGAACTTTCTTATCATGTTAAAGGCAAGTTGGAACCTGTGCACAGCTTTATCAAGTGCAGGGCAGGAACCCACCCTGGATGTTGAGGAACATTAGTTAGTTGCAAGACACTCATGAAAATACTCTAGTAATTTAATATAGTTCTGAATTGATATCCTAAAGTTCTGTTTTTGAACAGTGGATATATTTAATAATTTAAGGAAATCTTCTTCTGAAATGAATAATATTTGCAAAGAAATTGAGAAACATTATAAATATTTAATTCACAACATACATACATATGTAAATAAATAATATAGCCATTAAACTCCACTGAAATATTTGTGTGGCATATAAAAACTGTTGTGAATTGGGTGATATTATCATGTAGATCATATATGTTTGAGACTTGTACATTAGCTTTCAAGCATATAACTGTGCATTTGGTTCTTTTTTAGAGTATGGAAAAGCTGCCTTATTGGAAAAACTCTACTGGAGAAGCTACAGGGTGGCAACATGGCTGGCATGGTTATGACAATGAATTCATGGACATGAGAGGAATCTTCTTGGCTTATGGGCCGGGTAAATCTTTGTTATTCAAATGATGTCAAAGCAATATATATTTTATCTCTTGTTAATACATCTCTTGTTAATACACTGTTATTCAAAGCTATTCTTCACTTGATTGTTTTGTGATAATGCTTTTTTATATTGTTTAGAAGGCTTAAAATCATGCAAAAATGTTTGATGTTTAATCTCAGTGCCATCAAGAAACTGAATCTAAAATATTCCATTAGAATAAAACACAGTATGTTATAAGAAAAGTACAAAGTTACAAGCAACTTTGAGTATAAAATGAGAATTTATTATTCATACATATCCATTATGAAGGTAAGTGTACAGTATAAAAAATATAATCATCAAGTATATACATTTTCTGATTTATGAGGCACTAGCAAAATACCCGCACTTCGCAGCGGCGAAGTACTGCATTAAAATTTTTATTAAGAAGAAAATTAAACCTTTTTAAACTGAGGGAAAATATACCAATAATTATTTGTTAAGGATCTCTTTGTATGCCACATTGTGAGTTCGGCCCTCCAGTTGTAATATGACCAAGCTGTGCGCTGAGCTTACTCTTGAGCATGCAATTTACAGTTGGCCATGTGAACAGTAATCTTGTCTCAAATCTCACAGCTTGGATTGCTGCTGTCACAATCGGGTTGAGTTTCATGGTTTGTTTCAATTACGACAGTATTTGCAAGACTTGTGTTGAAGTGACATTCGGCATCTGTCAAGTGTTATAAGCATACAACCGGTTTCATCGATAACTTCACATCCAGCTTTTGAGAGTTTAAACATTCATAAACATCAAAGTGTCCACTACTCAAATGGTCACCTGTGAATCTAAGATGTTTAAGAGGCACTGGCGGTTGTCGAAAGGTGTAAAATATTTGCCCATTTCGGTACACTTGAAATCGACAACCGAACAATTCAGTGGCAGCCATCAACTCACATGCAGAACCATAGGTGAAGGGCTTAAGCATTTCACCCTTCTAGTGCCCCTGTGTAGTATAATTATCTCCTGTACCGTCATCACTCCACACCTTGAACCTGTCCCAGTCATTCAATACATAAGACACAATGTTCCTCCGGATATCAAGAGTGAGCCTGATATGGCCGTGCAATATGTAACAAAGAGAATGGAAAAGGCAGGTGCCATCTCCGGGCATGGAAACCACTCAGTAAGTGACAGTTCTTTGATCGATGGTGATCACCTCGATAGACATGGTAATGGGAATGATAAAGGAAATGGTTACCTGAGCAATGTAAAGTAAGTCTAAAATACCTACACAATAGCTATAATCATAATAAACGAACAATAAAACAGCGGAGAAGCCGTGGATTAAATAAAAAGGCTGTAGTTATCAGCAGAGAGACGTGAATCCCGTGGCGAAGCAAGGAAGGGAATGTAGAGACCGGAGAGACGGACGGTCTTATATAGGCAGGCAGCCAACAACATGGGAGGCGTTGGGATGGGGGACCCAACGCCGCCTCACACGGTGACCGAGCTGTAGGCTATGGATGTATATATGTACGTAAGTAGGATTCAGTTAGCGATGGGAATCTGTGTACCAAATTTCTTGAAAATGGGCCCATAAGTAACAAAGACTGTTGAAAAGTTCAATATGGTGGTCGACAGTGGCATCATACCATCGAAATAAGTACGTACATCGGTTTCGGTTAGCGCAGGGAAGCCGCCTACCAAATTTCGTTAAGATGGGGCCATAAATAAGAAAATTCAACATGCCGGACGTTGTTGACCGTTATGACCATTACACGTAGAATTTCGAAATGAAACCTGCTTAACTTTTGTAAGTAAGCTGTAAGGAATGAGCCTGCCAAATTTCAGCCTTCTACCTATACGGGAAGTTGGAGAATTAGTGGCGTTGGAAAGTTCAATATGGCGGGTGACAGTGGCGTCATACCACCGAAATAAGTACGTACATTGGTTTCGGTTAGCTCAGAGAAGCCGCCTACCAAATTTCATGAAGATGGGGCCATAAATAAGAAAGTTCAACATGGCGGACGTTGTTGACCGTTATGACCGTTACGTGTAGTATTTTGAAATGAAACCTGCTTAACTTTTGTAAGTAAGCTGTAAGGAATGAGCCTGCCAAATTTCAGCCTTCTACCTACACGGGAAGTTGGAGAATTAGTGACGTTGAAAAGTTCAATATGGTGGCCGACAGTGGTGTCATACCAACGAAATAAGTACGTACATCGGTTTATGTTAGTGCAGGGAAGCCGCCTACCAAATTTCGTGAAGATGGGGCCATAAATAAGAAAGTGCAACATGGCGGATGTTGTTGACCGTTATTGACCGTTATGACCGTTACGTGTAGAATTTCGAAATGAAACCTGCTTAACTTTTGTAAGTAAGCTGTAAGGAATAAGCCTGCCAAATTTCAGCCTTCTACCTACACGGGAAGATGGAGAATTAGTGATGAGTGAGTGAGTGAGTCAGTGAGTGAGGGCTTTGCCTTTTATTAGTATAGATTAAAAAATGTAAAAAATAATGATCAAATAATAATGTTCACCAATTATACCATTGGAAAGAGCATGGTTTGAGTTAGTACCTTGAACCAAACTATGAAGAACATTCAGAACATTTTATCTGGGCAAGTAAAGAGTAAGTGTCACAGAGTGGAAAAAAAGCTGCAGACAAGATTTTCTAGGTCAGCCACCATTCCTGGATGATAACCACATATTTGTTCCACTCGTGGTCCTAGTTTCATTGTGGATTTGAGTGAGAATCATCCAAAAAGATCAGATCAAACTGTTATGAAACTGGAATTCTGTCTCGCACATAGTTTGTGGGAAATGTGTGTGTCTAACTCTATAACCAGCTGTTGTAATGTGAAATTTTGCATATAAGTTGATAAATATTTTGTATGTCTTTATTTGTAACTTAGGCAAAACTAAGTCAGGAAAGTGAATTTTATGACAGATTTGGGGGAAGTGGTTGAAACAAATGTTTCTTTGCTAGAGTCTCTCTCTCATCCTCCACACAAAGCCAGGTTGCCTAACTGCCAAGCTTTACCTCAACAAATGGTTTTGGGGGATGACAGGTGTTAAGATGTTTTCTGTTCCCCCATTGGCCTGAAGTATGGCTGTTTGGAACTGGCTTATATGAGAATCCTTTAAGTACCATTACGCCCTATTGGCTTCAGGGGTTGGAGAGAGAATCTGTAAATTTGCTTGCTTAACCTCACTCTCTCTCTTACCAAACTGATGCATGAACTAAAAGGACAACACAATGAAGAGTACAGCTCGGCAGCCACATTGAAACAGACATGCGGCCTGTTCTGAAGAAAGCTGACCACAAATGATGCATTAACTTGAGACATTTTTAAGTAACTAACACGTCTGTGTGCCGCATGAAACTATACATCACCATTTAGTCAGGTTGTATGGTTGCCAATATTCAAATGTACTTTGCATATTGTTATTATTTATGAATATTATCAATAATACATTGTTTAAATTGTAACTTAACTGGTGCGTGTCTTTTACTACACCTAATTGCCTGAGGTTATAGATGTAGAAGGGAAGGTGGGGAGAAGTTATATCGTATAATACCTTATAAACAGTGGTAAGTCTGTGAGATTTAAGCCATTCTGAGAAAGTCGACATATTAATAATACAAAAGGGAAAAGTAAAGTAATATATTACTCTACCAAGACAAAACACTAGCAGTAGCCTAACGTCATGTAACATCAAAGGAGGAATAAGATGTACAAGTTTTATTTATGCATCATTATGGACCCTCTAAGGCTTAGAGTTTACCCATAGGAGAGGACATCTGTTGAGTATCACTTGTATATATCCTAAAGGTCACTGATGCACCACTTACATCAGAAGGCAACTAGTATAAACTTTCAAATGATGTTGAAAAGAACATCTGTACATTGTTCAAACTCTTAAAGTAAACACTATTCTTTGCAATTTATTTAAATTGTAGAACTGCATTTAGTATAATTTGGCAGAATAAAAACATTAACTGTTTAGACATAAAATACATATATGAATTCATTGATATATTTTGACAATTGTATTACAGAGGTATGTGATCTAAGATATAAAGATCAAAATGTGTGTGTGTGTGTATATACTGTATATATATATATATATATATATATAAATATATATATATATATATATATACAGTGCATCTGGAAAGTATTCACTGTGCATCACTTTTTCCACATTTTGTTATGTTACTGCCTTATTCCAAAATGGATTAAATTCATTTTTTTCCTCAGAATTCTACACACAATACCCCATAATGACAACATGAAAAAGTTTGCTTGAGGTTTTTGCAAATTTATTAAAAACTAGCAAAATACCCGCGTTTCGCAGCGGAGAAGTAGTGTGTTAAAGAAGTAATGAAAAAGAAAAGAAAACATTCTGAAAATAACATGATTGTCAATGTAATTGTTCTGTCACTGTTATGAGTTTTGCTGTCATATATATATATATATATATATATATATATATACAGTATATATTGTGATAAGGCGCTATATAGCGCCCGACCCGGCACAGACCACACAGAGGCACGTGTTCACACTCAATGGGTTTTATTGTTTCTTCTTCAGCCGTGGGCACACGTCTTCCCC
>JANRMT010048644.1:0-13889 GCA_026402145.1 Polypterus bichir lapradei
CAGCATGAAGGAGCGCGGGTTTCGCTAATTGCAACACCTGTTAGAATTTGGTTGATCTCATCTGAACTCCGAAGTTAAACACGCACTGGCTCTGCCAATATACCTGGATGGGCGATGGCCTGGGAACCCCGAGTGCTATAAGCTTATTTCCTTTACACTGTAAAAAATTATTTTTACTTTTTGTTGTCATAACTCATAATTATTTGTCAAGTCAATCTAGAATCACCAATGCTGTTAAGATGACCTAAAAATGCGTGTTTTTGTCTTGGAAACTTGCATTACTTTTTAATTAATTGAAACAATTTATTATTTTATGTTGGTTCCACAATAGGCATTCGTTAATTGTGCGTTTGCGTCATCACGTTGCCGCATGCGCAGCTGGAATGCTAAAAAACATTTCACGTTTAAGGAGGAGGCGCCATTTTTTTTTGAAGTCAAACCTGTAAGTTCTGTATCCTGGTTTAATAGTAAGTAGAATGTCGTATTTATCATTTGTGGAACAGTTTCAGTTTTTATTCCATAGTGAAGAAAATGAAAAATGCGGCTATCTTTATAATTATTAACACTAGAACTGCCAAGCGCTTTTTTTCCAGCATGGAGTCGCGGGGCAGAGAACTACTTCAGTATTCATTAGTTAAACGCCAATACATTTATTTCAGCTGGGCTCATAAAAGAATACACAGTAAAGTAGAAACTTATTTTTATTGTGACATGTTGCATAACTTTTGTGTGTCTGCACGTGTGCATTTTTAAATTTTACACTGCATCATTTTACCGGAAAAGAGAACGAGCAGATTTCCCAAGTTGAGTTTAGGCACGGATAAAACCATTTCAGTATTTATTTGTAAAAAGCAAAATTACAGTTTTCAATGATCTGGAAGCATGTAATATTAAGTCAAAGCAATACGTTTCTTGAAAGTGAATCGTTCATAAAATTACAGCATTAATATTTAATGGATTATATTGCCAAATGTTAGGCAGCATGATGTTCCAGGTATCGTGCTCTATACATAAGCAGCTCGTAATCATTTTTGCGGCTGGCGTGCACTGGATTCAATGTTACTTTGCTACTTGTGTTTTCTGCTCTGCCTTTACACGTTATTAGTGTCTCGCAGTTCCCGTCTCATTTTGTTTTCTATTCAGTGGGGGGAAGTCGCTATATCTTTAGGGCAAATAACTTACTTGCCATGCTAAGTCAGTGCTTGAAGTTGAACAATTTAGTGGCATTGCATCCTAACGTGTCGGCTTCTTCTTCCTCTACACACCTAACGTGATGTGTTATGCACTTTACACAATTTTGTGATAGGGAGTTCTGAGTGCGTGCGGATACACATTAATTATGTCGGTTTCTCCAATGGAAGTGCGATAGTTAATCTAAAGTGGAACAGCACCTGTGTCAGTCCACTTCTGGCGATATTCAGAGTTATGTGATAATACTGTCACCAGTGACTTGTTTCAAGTTGCCCGTGAAAGGGTCTTTCTTTTCTTTGCAATCGAGTGTGATCTTGCTCAAAATAGGGGATAGTATTACCAGGGGCGGCCTTAGGCATGTGCAAACTATGCACCTGCACAGGGCCGCCACGCCAATATATATTGAATATAAAACAGAAAAAGAAAATAACGACACAGCTAAAAACGCAGCGACAAATCCCGACAAAAGTTAAACGCTTGTTGTTTGAGAGGTGGAGTTCCGTCGTCAGGAGGACGGACTTAGATGCTGTCTTCCGCTGAGCGAAGTACTGTGGGTAGCAGGAAGAAATAGAAAGCATGGTGGTTTTCACTGTCTAACTATTTGTACTTCACAAAGTTGGAGAGTTCCTTAGAAATAGTGTGCGTCAAGTGAAGCAGCGTAAGTTCTGTTCGTTTTTTTTGTTTGTGTTATAATAGTTACGCTTGTACAGTGGAACCTCGGTTTGCGAGTAACTTGGTTTACGAGTGTTTTGCAAGACGAGCTAAAATATTTAATTTTGACTTGATAAATTAGCGCGGTATTGCAATACGAGTAGTATGTATACGCTTTGTCGGGTGTGGGTGTGTGTGTGTGTGTCTGTCTGTCTGTGTCGCTGGCTCGCTCGCTCATTCGCTCGCACGCGTGTGTGTCTCTGCTACAGTGCTGGGAGACTGCGATTGCTTGGAGATGCCCTTCGTGTGTCATCCCGTTGGGTGGAATCCCACAAGAGTTTAGAAACTCACTCACACCAGCCATGATTCTTTTCAAAGGTAAAGTGCAAGTTAATTTGTTTTATGTATTTTTACTTTATATTTTGTATTAATCATTTTTATATGAATAGTTTTGGGTTGTGGAACGAATCATCTGAGTTTCCATAAGATTTGCAAAATGATTTTTCTTTATGTGTAATTTGAGAACTAAGAATAGATCTACTTTATTTTTTATTGTAGACCTCACACACCCTCACTGTCATATGTACAGCTATATCTGCAAATTAAAGGTTTGGATTTGAAATCTACCTTCCAAGTGTTTTTATGGTCACTCTACTGTGAATGCCAAATATTCCCGTACAACCAGAAGAAATCCGTTAGTTGTTTCTCTATTTCACTTGTGTCATGAGCACGAGGCGGCTATGCAGTGTTCGGAACGGATGTGGCCATCCGCCGTGCATAAGATACCATATTGACATTGGCGGGCGAAGGAGCCACCGATTCTTTCTCTGCCTAGATCCGCCCCTGTTATTACTTACATTAGCAGCTTTCCAAAGTTTGTTTCCAGACTTTGTTGGGCTTATTTGACTTTCACTGCGCCAAACGGCTTCAGAATTTCCTCTAGTAGAATTTCTTATCAACAGTTATGTCTGTTCATGCTTATAACGCATTTCTGTATAAAATGTGTCCAATGGCTGGATCCATTATGGGGCACTCTGCATGTTCTCGTGATGGGAGTTTCATGTTATAAACTGAATTCCAGTTTTAAAAAGTAAATAACATTAGTATGTTAAAGTTGTTTACATCTAAAAAATACAAATCGCTGAAATTCAAAGTGGCTTTTTTCTTGACTTCATCTTTGCAGACTTAGAAGTAATTTATTTTCAATTAATTGTTTGAGCTCATTCACTCTGTGCTGATAAGATTTCTGAACATTGTATGAAACATTAGGACACACAGTATTTGTGATTTAGAGACCTCTAGGAGTTCCATATGTAGGATAAAGTGAATATATTGAAATTACCTATTTTATTGCATTTGCTCTCCCTCAAATAAGGCTTTAGTTTGAGTTTGCTTCTTCAAGGAAACTTCCCTTTTAGACTATTTTAGAACAAAGTAACAAACATTATTTGTTTTTAAATTCAGTATTTCTAGTCCAGGTTAGGTTATGATTGCCATTTAGTGTATAGCCATTACAGGAACATTTTTAAAAGTAAATTCATTGGTATTCTGTAACTTGTTTGATATCTGTTTGAACAGATTTAAAGCAGCTTTTGTTGCACATTAAGTTGCGCTAATGTTTGTTTTTTTTTTCTCTCCAGAAACTTCACATTGCACTGGATCAGATGGACTGGGTGCCTTATGTTTTGGACCTGTAAGTTCTGCACGTTTTCTTCAGGAAATCAGCGTATAATAATAAGACATTATAAAGTGAAGCATGGACATTATGGGCGTTCTTGTCATTTGCCATGTATATTCATAGACTGTCCCTGTACATTCAGAACTCAAGTTGCTTTAAAAAGACATCTTGGGTCACAACATGAGAGATGTTTATACTGTAAGCCAGTACACACACAGTTGCTGTGTAGTTTGTGCAATTTTTGTGAACCTTGCAACTTGACCAAGTACTTTGTTCACTTAGGAAGGCACACCAAAAACAAAGAAAGTGTGTTCTGCCCCTTTAAACACTGTTCCTTTAAGTCAGATGTGTATAACACTTTTAAAGCTCACAGGAGCAGATATCATCGGGCCTCTAGTATAGAGGATTTAAGAACTGAATTTGTACGTTATGGGCATGAGGATATTAGTGTAGTTGTAGAACCTGAACACACCACAATCGATCTTGATAGACCAGTTATTGAAGAGAATGAACTCTAGGAAGATGTTAAGGAAGACTCAATAAGGCGCAGTCTTGCTTCCTTGTTTTTACGAATGCAAACAGTTCTGCATGTTTCTAAGTCAGCAATTCAAGAGATAGGGGAAGATCTTTATCAAATTAGCCTATTAGCTCAAGATTCTATCCATAGGTCAATTAGAAATGTATTGCAACAACATAAATGTAACCTTGATAGCTCTGTACTGACTTTGGTGTCTGAGATTATTCAGAAAACGAATCCATTAAGTGCACTTTCAAAAGGTGGTCCTCTAAGCACAACTCATAAAAGGTCCACTTTCTATAAAGAAAATTTCACAATCATTGAACCTGTTGAGTTCATCCTAGATGCTGCTAGAAAGAGAAACTTTGTTTATGTGCCAGTATTAAATGTTCTCACAGAGTTACTAAATCGAAATGAAGTCCTTGATAAAGTTCTGACTGAAAGTATTTCAAGCACACCAGCTGGTCATTATAGATCCTTCCATGACAGTACGATTTGGAAAGAAAACAAACTCCTTGCTGGAGATGAATTTCACATTGCTTTGGGATTTTATATTGATGATTTTGAAATATGCAACCCTTTAGGTACTTCCAAAAAAAAAACACAAGATGTGTAGTGTCTATTGGGTGCTTGCTAATTTGCCTGTTAAATACAGAGCATCCCTGTCTATCTATCTTGCAACCCTGTGTTACAGTAGTGATATCAAAGCTTTTGGGTATGGTAGAGTTTTAAGCCCTCTTATTAAAGATATTGAACTGCTTGAAAATCAGGGTGTTTTTGTTCAGAGACTGGGTGCAAGTGTTACTGGAACCATACTTTATGTATCCTCTGATAACTTGGGTGCACACTCTTTAGCTGGGTTTCAGGAAAGTTTCAATACAGACAAGTTCTGTAGGTTTTGTTTAGCAAGTCGGGTGGACATACAAGCTTGTGAAGTAAGAAGTGGACTATTTCCCCTCAGAACCCAACAGTCTCTTGATAAATGTGTATCTGAACTACAGCATAATGAAAGTTTGAAAAGTTTTGATGGTGTAAAGAGGGAATGTGTGTTGAACAGATTGTCTCATTTTCAGACATCGCAAGGATTCCCTCCAGACTTTTTGCATGATCTCTTAGAGGGCATAGTTCCAGTTGAGCTAAGTTTTTGTTTAAATGATTTAGTTTCTAGCAAATTCTTTACATTAGATGACTTGAACAGTGTGATTCAGACATTTCCTTACAAATTTGCTGATAGTGTTAACCGACCTCAGAAAATACCAAAAACATTTAATGTCAGTAGAACTATTGGGGGCAATGGCCATGAAAACTGGACACTTCTGCGTTTGCTCCCCCTAATGATTGGTCCTTTAGTGCCTGAAAATAACAAGACATGGGGAATACGTATGGAATTAAAAGACATTGTTGAAATTTTGTCTAGTTCTAAATTTACAAATGAATCTCTGTGCTACCTTGAAACTAAAATATCAGACCACAGACATCTGCTTCAAGAGGTATTTCCAGAGTTAAAGTTGCGGCCCAAGCACCATTATTTAGAACATTACCCACATCTTATTCGGCACTTTGGTCCCTTACTGGAGTTTTGGACAATCCGCTTTGAAGGCAAGCACAGTTTTTTTAAAAAGGTTGTGAGAGAAGTGAACAATTTCAGAAACATACTGCTCACTCTGTCCACATATCATCAGCTCCTCCTTGCTTACCATCTTGAAATGCCAAGTATCTTTAAGCCAGCCTTGGAGGTGGTGAATTTCTCAAGTGTTTCTCTAAATATTCTAGAGATCTCCACAAAAACAGCAATTCAGAGTAAATTTAAGAATGTGGAGTCTGTTGGTCTAACCTCTGCTGTATCCTTACATGGCACAAAGTACTCTGAGGGTATGTTTGTGTCTTTTGGCCACAAAAGTGGGCTGCCTAACTTTGGAAAAATAGTTAAAGTGCTAATTATTTTTCAGAAGGCTTCATTCATTGTTGAACCTTATAAGGCATGGTATGTGGAACACCTCAGATGTTTTTAATTATGCAAAGGAAAGTTCTCTGTTATTATTATTGTAGATCCACAGGACCTGAATGACTACAGCCCACTTTCATCATACACCATCCAAGGAAAAAAATTCATCTCTCCAAAGGCATTTCTGGTCCACTGGGACACAGCACAATAGTTACAGTAAGCGATGGATATTGTTAAACTTTGATCATGTTATGACCAAAAATGAAAAAAAAAAAAATCTTCTCCCTGTTTCACTTTTTTTTTTTTTAATAAAATATCCGCTAACCACTATGTGGTGTTTGTTTAATCTTTAGATTTGTGTGTAGTGTCATTGAATGAATATGCTAATATCTATACAGTAACTTGTCTCTTTTCTCTTTACAGTTTCTTCAGAAGCCATGTTGTTCCCAGTCATCATTGCCCCTGATGACATTAGAAGAGTTTCACTTGAAAGCCTTCCAGACACAGTAGATGAGCTGGTCGCCATATTGCGCAAAGAGCTGAGGTTGGAAGGTGGTTTAGTTCTGCAATTTGAAGACCCAGATTTCCAAAATGAACTGTGTAACTTAACCAACATATCTGACCTGCCTGAAGGGAGGGCAACGCTGAACATAATACAGAAGACCACTCCTCTGTCTTCAGTTGACTGCCATCTCTCTGACTCATCTTTAGACACTGCCAGCTTAGGCACCTCTTCAGAAGACTCACCTTGCAGTCATCTTCGAGAGTGGCCAGATACATTTGTCATTCCAACTTTCTCCTCTGACGTTGAACTCAAACTCAAGCAAGGGAATGAATCTTATTTAAATAACAGCTCCCTCTTAAATGTATCAAAAGACATGAAAACTGACATTCTAGACAAGCTGGCAGAATCTATGTAGGCCATCAAGGCATATCCAAGTGGAGAGCAATATAATGCTGTTGCAAAAGCCCTGGTAGAGAAGCATCCATGTTTGAAAGAGCCTGGGACATCATGTGGATGGTATGGTTGGAAATTCAGCCTGAAATTTAAAATGGGAAATTTCAGGCAGAAATTACGCATTGCTGGATGTTCAGAGCTCACTGTTAACAGGCAGAAAAGGTCAGCATTGGGGGAAACAACTAGAATGGTGAAGAAGCCTAAGAAATCAGAGGTGAATTTTCTGCCTGACTGTCCACGGGGGAAAAAATTTTAACAGTCTTGAAACAGAAAGAAGTACATTGGAGTTTGAAATGAAGAAAAGAGTGGTGGACTGGAAGCAAGTTGATGCCCTTATGGACGGTACATTTTCTTTGAGGAGAAAGGAAGTGATTGAGGAGGAGCACTTGGTGAAAGAAGTGATGATCAGGTGGCCTGCTTTGTTTACGGAAAGACAGGTTAGTATCCTCTTTGTGAAACTTGGTTTTGTCAACAGTTTACTGCACTGCAATATAAATGATTAAGATTGTTAAACTACCTGCCAATCTCAAAACAAACTGATTTGATCTTTTTCTGTATCTTTTCAGTACAAGACTAATGTATATTCATATTGTATGTTTCTGTTTGGTCAGATTGCAGCAGAATTTCGATGAATAGTATCTGCAGACCTTAAGAAAACCTTTTTTGATGGCCTTGACAAATATCTGCCAGGATTGCTGAGGCTGTATCTTGCAAGAGACTCGGGAATTGAAGAACTCAGAAGCCTTGTCCAGTCTGTTGATGTTGATGTAAGCATCTATAATAATAAAAGGCAAAGCCCTCACTCACTCACTGACTGACTGACTGACTGACTCATCACTAATTCTCCAACTTCCCATGTAGGTAGAAAGCTGAAATTTGGCAGGCTCATTTCTTACAGCTTACTTACAAAAGTTAAGCAGGTTTCATTTCGAAATTCTACACATAACGGTCGATAACGGTCGACAACGTCCGCCATGTTGAACTTTCTTATTTATGGCCCCATCTTCTTGAAATTTGGTAGGCGGCTTCCCTGCGCTAACCGAAACCGATGTATGTACTTATTTCGATGGTATGACGCCACTGTCGGCCGCCATATTGAACTTTCCAACGTCACCAATTTTCAAACTTCCCGTGTAGGTAGAAAGCTGACCCCATCTTCACGAAATTTGGTAGGTGACTTCCCTGCGCTAACCGAAACCGATGTACGTACTTATTTCGATGGTATGACGCCACTGTCGGCCGCCATATTGAATTTTCCAAATGTCACTAATTCTCCAACCTCCCGTGTAGGTAGAAGGCTGAAATTTAGTAGGCCCATTCCTTACAGCTTACTTACAAAAGTTAAGCAGGTTTCATTTCGAAATTCTACGCGTAACGGTCATAACGATCAACAACGTCTGCCATATTGAACTTTCTTATTCATGGCCCCATCTTCACGAAATTTGGTAGGCAGCTTCCCTGCGCTAACCGAAACCAATGTACATACTTATTTCGGTGGTATGACGCCACTGTCAGACGCCATATTGAACTTTCCAACGTCACTAATTCTCAAACTTCCTGTGTAGGTAGAAGGCTGAAATTTGGCAGGCCCATTCCTTACAGCTTACTTACAAAAGTTAAGCAGGTTTCATTTCGAAATTCTACACATAACGGTCATAACGGTCAACAACGTCCGCCATGTTGAACTTTCTTATTTACGGCCCCATCTTCACGAAATTTGGTAGGTGGCTTCCCTGAGCTAACCAAAACCAACGTATGTACTTATTTCGGTGGTATGACGCCACTGTCAGCCGCCATATTGAATTTTCCAACATCACTAATTCTCCAACTTCCCGTATAGGTAGAAGGCTGAAATTTGGCAGGCTCATTCCTTACAGCTTAATTACAAAGGTTAAGCAGGTTTCATTTCGAAATTCTACGCGTAACGGTCATAATGGTTAACAACGTCCGCCATGTTGAACTTTCTTATTTATGGCCCCATCTTCTCGAAATTTGGTAGGCGGCTTCCATGCACTAACCGAAACCAATGTACATACTTATTTCGGTGGTATGATGCCACTGTCGGCCGCCATATTGAACTTTTCAACAGTCTTTGTTACTTATGGGCCCATCTTCAAGAAATTTGGTACACGGGTTCCCAACGCTAACTGAATCCTACTTACGTACATATATACGTCCATAGCCTGCAGCTTGGTCACCATGTGAGGCGGCATTGGGTCCCCCATCCCAACGCCTCCCACGTTGTTGGCTGCCTGCCTATATAAGGCCGTCCGTCGCTCCAGTCTCTACATTCCCTTCCTTGCTTCGCCACGGGATTCACGTCTCCCTGCTGATAACTACAGCCTTTTTGTTTAATCCACGGCTTCTCCACTGTTTTATTGTTTGTTTATTACAATTATAGTTATTGTATAGGTATTTTACACTTACTTTACATAACTCAGGTACCCATTTCCTTCATCATTCCAACCCCCATTACCATGTCTATCGAGGTAATCACCATCGATCAAAGAACTGTCACTTACCGAGTGGTTTCTATGCCCGGAGATGGCACCTACCTTTTCCATTCTCTGTGTTACATATTGCACGGCCATATCAGGCTCACTCTTGATATCCGGAAGAACATTGTGTCTTATGTATTGAATGACTGGGACAGGTTCAAGGTGTGGACTGATGACGGTACAGGAGATAATTATACTACACAGGAGCACTAGAAGAGTGAAATGCTTAAGCCCTTCACCTATGGTTCTGCATGTGAGTTGATGGCTGCCACTGAATTGTTCGGTTGGTGCTTTCAAGTGTACCGAAATGGCCAAATATTTTACACCTTTCGACAACCGCCAATGCCTCTTAAACATCTTACATTCACAGGTGACGATTTCAGTAGTGGACACTTTGATGTTTATGAATGTTTAAACTCTCAAAAGCTGGATGTGAAGTTATCGATGAAACCGGTTGTAAGCTTACAACGCTTGACAGATGCCGAATGTCACTTCAACACAAGTCCTGCAAATACTGTCGTAATTGAAACAAACCATGAACCTCAAACTGATTATGACAGCAGCAATCCAAGCTGTGAGATTTGAGACAAGATTACTGTTCACATGGCCAACTGTAAGTTACATGCTCAAGAGTAAGCTCAGCGCACAGCTTGGTCATGTTACAACCGGAGGGCCGAACTGACAACATGGTAAACAAAGAGATTCTTAACAAATAATTATTGGCATATTTTCCCTCAGTTTAAAAAGGTTAAATTTTCTTCTTAATAAAAATTTTAATGCAGTACTTCGCCGCTGCGAAGCGCGGGTATTTTGCTAGTTTATAATATTTTACTTTGGTTCTGGTATTTGTACTTAGATTTCAAAGCTCAATTTATTACTGAATGCAGTTTAGAAAAAAAAAATCATAATTGATGACATTTGTTACTTTGATAAATGAAGTCCATTGTGTCAACCAATAAACAATCTGATAAATTTGTTTTTCTGAAATGGGTACCACTCAAATTAATTGTGATCACTAGATGATCAGAATGTTCAGATCAGTGTCTTTGTAGCAGAACTCAAACCAGCGTAAGAGAGCCGTTGTCCTCCTTGGCCTTCCTTATTTCCTCAGAGAGAAGTCTGCCAAGCTTGTCAAGATCTGTGAGGTACATGGGCATATCCTCCTTACTGTCTGCTTTATCCATTGTTAAATGTGTCACATGTATATGGTGTCTGTGCTTCGCTTTGATTGTTTTTTTATGAGGGAACTGGTGGTGAACATTTTCTTCTTTGGTAAGACACAGTTTGGTAGATCAGGTTAGAAAGTGTTTTATCACTAAATCTGGAAGCAGCTCATTGGGGGTTTTCTCCTTGGTTTCTAACCTGCCTAGACATGCAGCTTGACAAGTTTATGTAATAAGCTTGCTTTTATTTTATTTTATTTTATTTTATTTTAATAAGCGTGCTTTTATTTTATTTTGGCCAGTTCTTTATGCTTCAAATAATGATGAAATTATACACTTCTGCTTAAAAACATTTGAGCTGTTAGTCTTCAAATGAGTTTTGGTCATTTGAATATGTATTAAAAGTATTTACCTAATATAAACATAATCCCCTTTACATTAAAGCTGCAACTTGGCACTTAGTAGTCATAGTCATTGTTTTTTAATTTAGAAACCATCTGAGCGAATAAACCAAAACGGTGTTATTCTGCAAATTTGTATGCAGTGTACCATAAACTTTAAAGAACAATGCTTTTTAAGATTTTATGTCTAGTTGTAAATTGCCTTTCTTCTCTGACTAGCCTACACCTGATGAAGATATTGTCAGAGGAATGAATATTGGACTCCTTTTGATAACAGAAGAGAATCCTGCAAGCCTTCTCCCTCAGGAGATTATTGATGTGGCAGTGGTTTTGGAGGAGCAGATCGTACTTCATGACTTGAAGGATGTCCCAAATGCCTTTGTTCTTCTTATGGGTCTTCTCTATGCCTTAAACATCAACTACCCTAAGGAGTTGAGAAGTACATTCGAGGTCATCCAAAAAATATTAATGAACATTGGTGGGGATACATGCTCTGCAAAAGTCCATGGACTTAGGAACAGACTATTGCAGAAAACTCTTTAGGAATACTGCATATGTAATTAATGAAGAGAAAAGAAGTCCTAATGTTTGTTTCCAGTGTTTTTGTCAATAGTTCTGCTTTTCTTTTTCTCATGCCTTATTGCAACTAAAAAATGACTTAAAGTTAAATGCTGCTTTTTTCCACCTGATGTTTGTAACTGTTAAAGTATCTTTTATAACCTTTGATTCAGTCACACACAACCAATTGTTCTTTATTTCACTGGTGTGACGGTGTCCAGTGTCAGAGTTAAGATTCTAATGTGAAAGATATTTTTCAAATTTGATTTAACAATTCTGTGTTAAATATTTGAAATAAATGTGTTTTTCTGTTCTTTACAACATGTTGTTGGCTCACTTGACTGCTGTCCAGTTCATTTTTTCATAGAATAGCTGTAGTGCATAGAACTGCAAATTCTTGTCATGGTAACTTAAGTAAAGAGTTGAAAGAACTTGTAATTTTAAGGCAACCAGGTCAATTTCTCAAAATGTTAATACAACATTAATTGAAAAGTTACTCTGAATGAAATTTTAGTCAGTACAACTTAAAATTATACATTACTGCAACCAAATTTCATTATCATAATGGTGGAGTTCACTCAAAAATGATAGTTGACTCAGTCATTCCTGATGCTCAACAGAGTTGATATAACACATAATTTTAAGTCAGATTAACTAAAAATAGTGTAGTGTTAACAAAAAGTCTTTAGTTTATTCAACCTTGAATGATCTATACTAATAAAAGGCAAAGCCCTAACTCACTGACTCAGTGACTGACTGACTGACTGACTCATCGCTAATTCTCCAACTTCCCGTGTAGGTAGAAGGCTGAAATTTGGCAGGCTTATTCCTTACAGCTTCCTTACAAAAGTTGGGCAGGTTTCATTTCGAAATTCTACGCGTAATTCTACGCGTAATTACGTAATTTCGTACTTCTACGCGTTATGGAGAGCAAAATATTATAAGTTCTTTAAGGTTTGAGTTGATTTATTCAGGAATAATATTCCTGTCTGTTTTTACCATTCCTACCAAAGATATTTCTGTCGACTAAATAAAAATTCCTTCTATTTAAAATTTAAATAGAACTTGAACAATAATATCCACGCAGACTTGCACGTAAGAGCGGGAGTTATCCATTTTAACAAGCAGCGTCTTGCACTGATACGAAATAGCTGTGTGTGTATATATGTAGATATGTATGTATATGTATATATATGTTTATATATGTGTGTGTGTATGTGTATATATATATGTATTTGTGTATATATATGTGTATGTATGTATGTGTGTATGTATATGTATGTGTATATATGTAGATATATATATATGTATGTATATATGTGTGTGTGTATATATATGTGTATATGTATAGATATGTATATATATATGTTTATGTGTGTGTGTGTAAATATATATATATATATATATATATATATGACAGCAACACTCATCACTCACAACAGTGACAAAACAATTGCATTGACAATCATGTTACGTTATTTTCAAAATGTTTCTTTTTCTTTTTCATTGCTTCTTTAACACACTACTTCTCCGCTGCGAAGCGCGGGTATTTTGCTAGTTAGATATATTTTACACATCAAAATCTTTTTATAGACTATGTACTTTGTTAGTTTAACAGAGATTCTTGATATTATTGATAAAATTGAACATTTTCTTAAAGGCACATGGACAGTAATCATAAACTGATCTCATGGAGATTGGCTTTTCATGGCTGTATAGATGGATTCAGTTGCACAATCATTTATTTGAATTGTCTTGACAACAACAGAGCCTCCAGCATGCTTACATCATTTGAAGAAGGTGTCAGACACTTTGGCTACCCTTAAGAGTGTGTGATGATCACGGTGGAGAGAACACAGAGGTTGCGAGATTTATTTTAGAACGAAGAGGTCTTAACCGAGGAAGCGTTATTACTGGGAGAAGTGTTCACAACCAAAGAATTGAACAGTTATCAGTTAAACTCAACAGAGTTGTTACCTCTCATAACTGCAATCTTTTCCTGTTTATGGAGTAACAAGGCATTCTAAATACTACTAATGGACTGCATATTCTCAGTCTGCGCTATGTGTACATTCCCCGGTGTTAAGATGTTCTATTTCCCCCATTGGTCTGAGGTATGGCTGTTTGGAATTGGCTTGTCTCAGAGGCCTTTAAGTACCATGATGTCCTATTGGTTCTAGGAATTGGAGAGAACAGCTATAAATGTACGTGTTTAACCTCACACTCTCTTTCTTACTAACATCTGAAAGAAGCATCTCTCTAACCAACATATGATGAAGAAGCATCTCTCTTGCTAACCTGTGATGATGAAGACAACACAATGAAGAGC
>JANRMT010048653.1:0-11359 GCA_026402145.1 Polypterus bichir lapradei
CCTGCTTTGTGTGCCATAGTGCATTCATCCCAGACAATAAGGTGACAGTGTCGCAGCACTTCAGCCATGTTGCTCTGCTTTGATATGTTACACCTGGGGGATTCAGTATGGTTGAGGTTCAGAGGCAGTTTGAAAGCTGAATGAGCAGTTCTGCCACCCTGTAGAAGAGTTGCAGCAATGCCAGAAGAAGCCACAGCTATGGCAATGTTACGTTTTGCTCGGATTTTTGCAAGGAGAAGGTTTATTAGGAATGTCTTACCAGTTCCACCTGGAGCATCAAGGAAAAACACTGTGCCAGTGGCTGACGTAACGCTGCTCATGATTTGCTCATAAACTGACTTTTGGTCACTATTTAGCAACTGCTCGTTATTTCTGACTATATTGGCCAATTGCGAGGTGTTGTAAGATGTCTCTTTCAAGTATTCAGGATTTGATGCAAGTTGTGCGAGTTCTGTTAAAGGTGAAGGCAAACCGCAATGATGAAGAGATTGACCTCCAATAGCAATGACGTAGTTTTGAAGCAACTGTAGACACTTGTTATAGATCAAATTTAACCACTGGTGGACTTCTGTTCGTATATGATCTCTTTCAGTCTGTCTCCTAACATCTTCTGCCATGCTGTCTTTATGTTTTTCCCACAGGTTTAAGGGGTTTTCCATTTGGCAGAACACTAACATGACAGCAAATAGTTCACGGATCTTTTGAGGTGAGCGAGATAGAGCAGCTTCCTGCAGTGTCTCGTCCCAGTTGATATCGTCATGTAATAAACCGAGTGCCCTGCAGGCTGACTTATAGGTCGGATGTAGGATACCATTAACTGTTCTGAGACATTTGAAAGATGTGGGACCTGTGATTTTGTTGAGGAGTAGTCGAAGATGGTAGCATTCACAGTTATTCGGGTGTACAGTGTAGACCCGTCCCAGTACATTATCCTTTTTTACTCACGAATATCCTGGTACAGGGTTGCCCTGTTTCCTTCGACGAAACATGTTGTTTGCCCACACATAATATGATGGAATTTCATTATAATTAAGTTGTTTAGCAAAATCATCATGTTTGCAAAGGTCAAAGAATGCTAAAAGGGTCGTTTGTGGTGGATTGTGTACTTTATCGGCAACATTGCCTTCTGTGAAATAAATTCTTTGTCCGTTCTCAAGATGCACAGCAAGATGAACGACCGGAGGGAATCGTTCGTGAATGGGAAAACAGAAAATGCGCCAGGCTGCTTCAGAGCTACTAATGTAACGACCAGCTTCGTATTGAGATACTTCGTCATTTTGATTTTGTATTGTAAATACTGCCTGGTCACTTCCTTTGTTAACATACTTGCAGATGTATTTGATTGATTTTACTGAATTGCAAAATTCGACATTGATGTGAGCATTAAAGAAGCGGGACAGCACAGGACTATAAGGGACCACCCATCTGTTGTCGATATCTACTCCTTTGATGTTAATTGTATGACCTCCATCAGCAGGTGCGCGCCGGCGGTACTGAGGGTAACCATCTTCTCCGGTTTGAGTTTGCGAGATGAACGGACGCGGGTACTTCTTAGTGCATATTCTGTTGATCATGCAGGGCGAGTTGATATTATGAGGTCCACATGGGCCGTGAATCATGTTGGATTTTACTATTTTGTGTAGGGCAGGGTCAGTCTGTGGATCAGGAATTTCTGCACGGATGAGTTGATCGATGAGAGCTGGTTTAATCGTATCCTTTAGCCACAATAGAATGTGTGCATGGGGAATACCTCGCTTTTGCCACTCTATGGTGTACATGTAGCAATTTGTACAGCCGAAAATGTTACTCTTTGTGAGCAAGTCTATCATTTTGCGAATCTTGAGATGAAATACACGACTGATAAGGTCATGGCGATCGTGAGGTTTTTGACGTGGAAGGAGAGTTTCAGTGATCTCAGGCCATTTAGGATTACAAGTAAATGTGATGAATAAGTCAGGGCGGCCATAACGACGAACATATGTCATTGCGTCTTGTGTACGCTCGTGCATATAGCGAGGTCCTCCAGTGAAGGAAGATGGTAATATCACAGCTTGACCAAGTTCTGTTAAATCAGTGTCGTTTTTGTCAATAGCATCTTTTAAGTGAACGTAATTTTCAGCCCGAAGTTTTTTTTGATTTAGTCTGATATAATTTAGTCTTTCGGATTCAATTTTTGCGTACATATCTACTAAAAACTGATTTAATAAAGTTCGGAAGAAAAGGATATTATTAGCATGATGTTGTCTGATCATAAGCCGGTATGAATAGAAGTTTGCTGCAGAGACGGTTTTGTTCATAGGTAACTTACTGGTAGCATGAACTTGAGGTATAGACACAAAATAGCCGTCTTCACCATAGCAGAACATGAGAGGATATTGAAGTGCATCATAGGATCTGTGGGTTTCTTTAATGCGTTGCAGTTTATTGTCTCTGGTTTTCAAGACAATATCTCTATTGTTGAACGTTTGCCCAACGATGACAACACCAACTTGATGAACTGTGGGTTTATTAAATCTGCCTTTGAGTGCATGTAATGGTTTTTTGTCTGCGTGAATGACAACTTTGAAGTCTTTGTCATCATCTGAAATACTGTCCATTGTGGAGTGGAAGTCCTGGATGTAAGTGTTACAGTCATGGAGCATTTTTTGTAATTGCTTGACCAGGGGCATGTTAAGTCCAGAAAAATTAGTGCAGCGGATTTGTGCTTCCTTTTCATCATCCCCGACGAAATAAATTTGCAAAAATTTGTGTTCCTCATTTGGCATAGGTAAAAGACTGCCAATCAAGTGATACACTTGTCCCTGAACTTTAAATGAAGGCATAAAATTTCCCTCAACGATTTGGTTAGCACCAAATGATGTCATTTGAAATGCGCTGTTGTACTTTCGAATGTTGTTCAAGAAATGCTCACTTTGAGGATGTTCGCCATTTAACAGGCCGTCAAGAAGGTGAGGAAGCTTACATAAAGGAGTGAGAGAGACTTTACCACCGTTACAGCACAAACCAGGAGACTCGCATTTCCACTTCTTTGCTTGACAATAGTCACAGTGAACATCCATAGATCCAATGTGTACTGTTTTATCAGACTCATAATGTATGTTTGGGTCGTACGCAAATCCACAATTGGCTTTTTTGAGCCAAACTTGTTGTTTTCGTATGAGCCGCTTTTCATTATTGGGATCGTATCTAGAAACAGAAGCTCTATTAACTTGTGGATGTGCTTGCGAGTATTTAGCGACAGCGTCCCTATTAACTTGTGGATGTGCTTGCGAGTATTTAGCGACAGCGTCCCTATTAACTTGTGGATGTTGTTGTGAATATTTAGCGACAGCGTCCCTATTAACTTGTGGATGTTGTTGTGAGTATTTAGCGACAGCGTCCCTATTAACTTGTGGATGTTGTTGTGAGTATTTAGCGACAGCGTCCCTATTAACTTGTGGATGTTGTTGCGAGTATTTAGCGACAGAATCTCTATTAACTTGTGGATGTGCTTGCGAGTATTTAGCGACAGCTTCCCTATTAACTTGTGGATTTGCTTGTGAGTATTTAGCGACAGCTTCCCTATTAACTTGTGGATGTGCTTGCGAGTATTTAGCGACTGCGTCCCTATGAACTTCTGGATGTGCTTGCGAGTATTTAGCGACTGCGTCCCTATGAACTTCTGGATGTGCTTGCGAGTATTTAGCGACTGCGTCCCTATGAACTTCTGGATGTGCTTGCGAGTATTTAGCGACCGCGTCCGTATGAACTTGTGGATGTGCTTGTGAGTATTTAGCAACAGCGTCCCTATGAATTTGTGGATTTTTCTGCGAGTATTTGGCGGTAGCTGCACGAAGTTGATTTCGTCTAGCTGTATCAGAAAATCTACCACAACGTCTGATACGCCTCCTTTTTACTGTGTTCTCATAGCTTGGATTGCCGCTGTAATAATCAGCTGGATTTGTGTTGAAGTGACATTGAGCATATGTCAATCGATGTAAGCATACAACCGGCTTCATCAATAACTTCGCATCCAGCTTTTGAGAGTTGAAATATTCATAAACATCAAAGTGTCCACTACTCAAATTGTCACCTGTGAATCTAAGATGTTTAAGAGGCATTGATGGTTCTCCAAAGGTGTAAAATATCTGCCCATTTCGGTACACTTGAAAGCGACAACCAAAGAATTCAGCGGCAGCCATCAACTCACACGCAGAACCATAGGTGAAGGGCTTAAGCATTTCATTCTTATAGTGCTCCTGTGTACTATAATTATCTCCTGTACCATCATCAGTCCACACTTTGAACCTCTCCCAGTTATTTAATACATAAGACACAATGTCCTTGCGGATATCAAAAGTGAGCCTGATATGTCCGTGCAATATGTAACACAGAGAATGGAAAAGGCAGGCGCCATCTCCGGGCATAGACACCACTCGGTAAGTGATAGTTCTTTCATTGATGGTAATTACGTCGATAGACATTTTAATAGGGGTATAGTTGGAAGAATAAAGGGAATGATTACTTGATCAGTAAACAAAGTATAAAATACCTATACAATAAGTATAACAATCGTAATAAACGAACAATAAAACTGCGGAGAACCTGTGGATTAAATAAAAAGGCTGCTTCGTTGGCGAAGCAAAGAAAAAGGACTTTCTTATATGTCGTTCGTTTTTAAAACAGTGCAGAAGCTGTGAGAAAGCTGCTTCCCTGGCGAAGGTCGTAAACAAAAGACACCGCAGTGAACACAGAAGAGAAACCGTGGATTAAATAAAACCTACACAATAACTATAAAAATCGTAATAAATGAACAATGAAACAGCGGAGAACCCGTGGATTAAATAAAAAGGCTGCTTCGTTGGCGAAGCAAGGAAAAAGGACTTTCTTATATATCGTTCGTTTATAAAACAGTGCAGAAGCTGTGAGAAAGCTGCTTCCTTCGCAAAGTAAGGAAACGACTGAAGAGACCGCGGCAACGCGGTAAGTGTTCGGCAAGGCAGCTGAAGCGCTGCATTATGGGATCTGTAGTTTATTGTGTTACCAGCGCTTCATATACCCGGGCCATTAATAACAATAATACAGTATATATCCGCGGGCCGGATATAATTACACGCCGGGCCGGATGTGGCCCGTGGCCCTTGAGTTTGACACATATGGACTAAATAGAACTTGAAAAGATATATTTTTTCGTACATCGAGCCCGCGTGCTAATGTGGTTTTGCCTACATGCCTCAATAAGTCATCCTCCCCTCGCTCTTACTTTTTTACTGTTCATCTAATGAATACACTGAGTATGGCTTTACCAAAACAATCATTGATTGCGAATAAAGTATTCATTATTCGAGTATGTAGATCGGGGTATATATATATACACGTTTCTTACTGCATCAATAAACAGCTCGTCTTCTTCTTTATCTGAGACCTGACACACTGCATGCATGGGTTTTTTTTTTTTTAACACTGTCTTCCTTTAGCGGGACATTCACTTTTTCCACCGTGTGCTTTGTTTCTGCAGTAGCTGCAGTTATGAATAATATGTTTGTATGTATCTGACGCTTCATATTTTTTTGCTGCCTTTTCAATTGTGTAATTCGGTTTTTGTTCAGCGCTCTTCTGAACTGTTGCTTTTTGTCTGTGCACTGCGTCAGTTCACGTGAGCCGCTCGGTGTACATGCATCGAAGGTTCCCAGCTGTGCTGTTGCCATGTCGTGCTATGTCCATGGCTGTATCTAATGCTACCGAAGTCCCGGTACTTAAAACTTTCTCTCGCAGTTTCGCTGAGTTTGTGCCAAACACCACCCTGACCATCTCATCTTCCTCTGCATAAGCACAGTCCTTCACCCGTGAATATTTACCCGCGGCAGTTTGCTATTGGATTGCCGCTGACGGACGGCCTTATATGGGCAGGCACTAAATTACAAACGCCAGCGGCAGCCTGTCTATGAACTTAATTTAAAGTGTAGGTTTACACTGTGCTTTGTTTCCGAAGTAGCAGAACTCATGAATATGGTTGTATATATCACTCGCTCGCTTCTTATTGTTTCGCTGCCTTCTCAATTATATAATGCATGTTTTCTAAAGCGCTTTTTGGGCCTCTTCCTGGTTTTCTACGTACTGCGTGATTACGTGGGAGGCGTGATGATGTCAGACAAAACTCCGCCCCCACGGGTTTCAAGCTCATCTCCATTACAGTAAATGGAGAAAAACAGCTTCCAGTTATGACCATCACGCGTAGAATTTCGAAATGAAACCTGCCCAACTTTTGTAAGGAAGCTGTAAGGAATAACCCTGCCAAAATTCAGCCTTCCACCTACACGGGAAGTTGGAGAATTAGTGTGTGAGTGTGTGAGTGTGTGAGTGTGTGAGTGAGTGTGTGAGTGTGTGAGTGAGTGAGTGAGTGAGTGAGTGACTGAGTGAGTGACTGAGTGAGTGAGTGAGTGAGCGAGCGTGCGTGCGTGCGTGCGTGCGTGCGTGCTTGCTTGCTTGCTTGCTTGCTTGGCCGTTTATTAGTATAGATACAGAAACCCAGAGCGATGTGAAAAAAAGACCGGGGGAACCTATCATTTATGTGAATGAGGAATTGTGTAAAAGTGGGCATATTACAGTTTAAACTAGAGTTTATAATTCAGACATTGAAATTCTGGCTTTTAGAATTCATTCACGTTATTTGCCCAGGGAGATTACTTACATCATCCTTATTAATGTTTATATTCCTCTCTTTGTAAATTGGGGACTTAGCAACAAAAATAATTCATTCATCTAAAATCGAAAATAAACTCACTCAAAACAACATGAAGGATGTCTGGAATGGGCTGGGTATAAATACTGGACTCATGCAATCCGTGACTCAGGTGCGAGAATGGGATATGGAAAAAGCTAACACCCTGAATCAATTTTTTTTTATTAGATTGTCCCTTCCACTCCCACCTTCGTCTGACAACGAGTCTTCCCACACCATCCCTACTGTAATAACAACTCCTACCACGTCCACCGGAATGGCCAGTGATTAGTCCACCTCTGACCATCATTGTGGGTTATCAGTAACTGAAGACCAAATAAGGAGACAAGTGAGAAACCTACACACAGTAAAAGTTGCTGATTATCTTTGTGGTGTTCCCTGACACTTGTTCAGTCTGTCTGTAAGGCTTCAGTGAAAAATATCCTTCATTGACCTTTCTGAAAACAAGCAGGCAGCTGTTCGCCTTATCACTACAATCCAGTAGCACTCATGTCTCACATCATGAAGACCTTTGAGAGATGGTCCTGGACTATATGAGTCCTCTTGTGGTACACCAACTGGATGAAGTTTCGTTTACCACTAGACTCAAAGGAAGCTTAACACTAGAATTACCAGAGCCTACGAAAAAACTCGTAGGTCCGTCCCACCTTAAATCGCTTCTTAAAACCGTTCTCACCTCTCCGCCAGTGTCTTTTGTTAATCTAAATGTGCTGATAAAAGAAAAGCTTCAAGTAGCCGGCTATTCCATCCCCCCAACGACTTAGAACGTGCACAAACTTCTTCCAGCTCATGCCTTGATTGATTATCTGGGAGTGAAGTGGAGTTTTAGAATGGAAATAATAGATCATTATTTGGAATACTCGCATTTCACGTGTGTTTCGTTTCTACAGTAATCCGTGTAAACACATTTTTAAAACAGAAACGTTTTTCATATTGTAGTAGTAAATGACAAAATGTAAGCATAAACTATATGAACGCGACTGAGAGAATGGAACTGAATTAAAAAATAAAAAAGCTAACCTTTACAATTATCATGCATTTGCACTGGCTCTTACAGACTGACTGAAATCAAATGTATGTTTTTATTCTAAAATAGTTCAGTACATGCAATATTACTTGAAAACGAACAGCGTCAGATCGGGTTTGAATACACGCTGACGCTGTTACAGAAGGATTCAGCTTATTCAGTGCAGCAGTTTCAACGCACAGTACATGCAATATTTTTTGAAAACGAACAGCGTCAGATCGGGCGCATATTCAAACCCGATCTGATGCTGTTCGTTTTCAAATAATATTGCATTAGTGCAATGATGTTTTTACATATATTATCTCTTTCATTCATCTTGCGGTTTGTAATCCGTGACCGCATGTTTTTTTCCCGATCTTGCCAGTTCGCACATGTTGCTGTATGGTAATGTTTCTTTTGTACTCCAGGACATGCAGAGGACAGAATAGTACAGAGCAGTAAGTTCAGCGCTATATGCAATCAGACAGACAGACAGGCAGAGAAGGCACTAGATATATAAATAAACAGGGAAGGCACTGTATAATAGATATATAAAAAAGAGCTAAGGGGATAGATATATAGATAGGTAGGAAGAAAAGGCACTATATGATAGGCAGACAGGGAAGCTCCTATCTATACTAATAAAAGGCAAAGCCCTCACTGACTGACTGACTGACTCATCACTAATTCTCCAACTTCCCGTGTATGTAGAAGGCTGAAATTTGACAGGCTCATTCCTTACAGCTTCCTTACAAAAGTTGGGCAGGTTTCATTTCGAAATTCTACGCGTAATGGTCATAACTGGAAGGTATTTTTCTCCATTTACCATAATGGAGTTGAGCTTGAAAGCCGTGGGGGCGGAGTTTCGTGTGACATCATCACGCCTCCCACGTAATCACGTGAACTGACTGTCAACGCAGTGTGTAGAAAACCAGGAAGAGCTCCAAAATGCGCTGAAGAAAACATGCATTATATAATTGAGAAGGCAGCGAAACAATAAGAAGCGAGCGAGTGACATATAATACCATATTCATGAGTGTTGCTACTTCGGAAACAAAGCAAGGTGTAAACCTAAACTTTAAATTAAGTTAATAGACAGGCTGCCGCTGGCGTTTTTCATGCCCACGGGTAATGCGGGATACAAGTTTAATGAGAGGACGCAGGATATAAACGAGAGTTTTGATCACTTTGTAACTAAGTTAAAATTGCAGGTGAAGGGGTGTGCTTATGCAAATTCCGAGAGACTGTGTTTGTGGGGGATTGACAGTTAAGGCGGGTGGGGGAGTCACGTCATCATATCCCCTCCCATTTACCTCATTTCGCTCTGAGCTGAGCTCTGCGGCTAACGCCGTCTTCCGAATCAACTTCGTCACACTGCCACCAAATACACACAGAAAAATCCACAAGTTAATACACACGCTGTCTCTAGAGTTTCTCCACACTGAATCCTCCAGGCACTACTTACAAAAGGTTACATTGACAATCGCACAGCTGAGAAGCTTCGATGCATGTGCTCCATAACGCGTTAAAAATATAAAGTCACTGTCAGAATAAATAAAGTCAAAACTTAAAGTCAAAACTTGTTTCTGAATATATAAAGTCAAAACTTTAATATATAAACTCAGCGCTGGAATATATAAAGTGAAATCTTGAATATATAAAGTCAGCATCGGAATATATTGTCACGCTTGGGTCACAGATTTGCACAGAGACACAGGAGGTCGTAGAAACAAAAAGGGTTTTTATTCAAACACTGCAAACACATGAGCTTAAACGTGCTCCATTACAAGTCAGAGATGACAGTTCCGCTAGGAGCAGAGAGAGAGAGCGATAAAAGCAAGCAAACAATCAATTTTCAACTGACTAGCGCTGCACAAGGCTTTTAAGTTAGCGGAGTCAAAACTTTAATATATAATGTCAGCGCTGGAATATATAAAGTCATTCCCAAATATATAAAGTCAAAATCTGAGTATATAAAGACTGCGTTGGAATATTTCAGAATATATAATGTAAGCGCTGGAATATATAAAGTCAAAACTTAAATATATAAAGTCAGCGGCGGAATATATAAACTCAGCGCTGGAATATATAAAGTCAAATCTTGAATATATAAAGTCAGCGGCGGAATATATTGTCACGCTTGTGTCACAGATATGCACAGAGACACAGGAGGTCGTAGAAACAAGAAGGATTTTTATTCAAACACTGCAAACACATGAGCTTAAACGTTCTCCATGACAAGTCAGAGATGACAGTTCCGCTAGGAGCAGAGAGAGAGAGAGCGATAAAAGCAAGCAAACAATCAATTTTCAACTGACAGGCGCTGCACAAGGCTTTTATGTTAGCGGAGTATCGCGCGAGGTTTGCATTACGCGTTATAGCGCAAGTGAGAAAGTAAGGAGCAATGTGAGGGTAGTCTGTGTTTCAGGGGTTGTGGTTTTCCAAGAGGCGTCTGTATCTTCTTGGGGTGCGATCAGCCCTCCAGCTCACACCCTCCCCCTCAGCTTTATTCACCTTTCCGTGAATCAAGCGACTCTCTGTACCAGGTTCATTTAGTCTTGATAAATGTCTGCGTTGACGTGTTCAGAACCTGGTCGATGTTTTACTGTGAAATGGTAAGGTTGTAAGCCCAGAAACCATCTCATGAGGCGAGAGTTTGTATCTTTCTGTCGGTATGACCATTGAAGTGGAGCATGATCAGTTACCAAAGTGAAGTTCCGTCCCCACACGTAATAGCTAAGCCCTCCAGCTCACAATATAAAGTAAGCGCTGGAATATATAAAGTCAAAACTTCAATATATAAAGTCATCGTCGGAATATACAAAGTCAGTGCTGCAATATCCATCCATTTCCCAACCCGTTGAATCCGACCACAGGGTGACGGGGGTCTGCTGGAGCCAATCCCAGCCAACACTGGGTGCAAGGCAGGAACCAATCCTGGGCAGGGCAAATGCATCATTTTCAAAACATTAACCGAACAGTGTTTTTTTAATTTATTTTTCTGAATACGTTTTTGTTAACTTACTTCAGTTCAGAGTCGTTTCAATCAATATATTTTGACTTTGACTTTATATAATCAGGAATGACTTTATAAATTCCGACACTGACTTTATATATTCAGGTTTTCACTTTATATATTCCAGCGCTGACTTTATATATTCTGACGCTGACTTTATATATTCAAGTTTTGAATTTATATATTCCAGCGATGACTTTATATATTCAAGTTTTGACTTTATATATTCCAGCGGTGACTTTATTTATTCAAGTTTTGACTTTATATATTTAGAAAAAAGTTTTGACTTTATATATACCGACGCTGACTTTATGTATTCAAGTTTTGACATTATATATTCCGACAGTGACTTTATATATTCGGGAATGACTTTATATATTCAAGTTTTGACTTTATATATTCTGACGCCGACTTTAAATATTCAAAAAATCAATGTATTTGCCTGTTTCGCACCCCATAGTATATGTGTGTGTGTATATATGTACACATGTATGTATGTATATATATATATATATGCCAGCAGTACTCATGACAATGACAAAACAATTACGTTGTCAATCATGTTACGTTATTATTAAAATGTTTCCTTTTCTTTTTACTTCTCCGCTGCCAAGCG
>JANRMT010048654.1:0-10432 GCA_026402145.1 Polypterus bichir lapradei
CTCGATGAGCTTCAACAGGTAGTCACCTGAAATGGTTTTCACTTCACGGGTGTGCCTTATCAGGGTTATTTAGTGGAATTTCTTGCTTTATCAATGTGGTTGGGACCAGCAGTTGTGTTGTGCAGAAGTCAGGTTAGTTGGACGATCATTTATTTTTCAACAGGACAATGACCCCAAACACACCTCCAGGCTGTGTAAGGGCTATGTGACCAAGAAGGAGAGTGATGGAGTGCTGTAAATGGTCATGAAAATAAAGAAAACACATTGAATGAGGAGGTGTGTCCAAACTTTTGGCCTGTACTGTATATAAAAAAGTTTTGAGAAATCAGTGGGCCCCCATTTAATCCAAGGGTAGTGAGGATAAATCTGGCCAAAATAAACAGCATGAAAAGGTATTAAAACAAGAAAAGAATGTTGTACGTTTGAGCATTTCTTGTCAGCCACGGTTTGTCAACAAACTGGCCTCCTCCTTCCGGTCTCGGTTGGTTATGTAATACCTTCCTGGAAGGAGCAGGTCCTAAAGTGATGCCACTCACCTTCCATTTGAGGTTCCCCTGAATTGCGGATGGGAAGAAGGATTGTGTTAACAAGAGCATCCTCTCTCTACGCGAGGTGTTTGCATAGATCCTTGAGGATGCCTCCTAATTGCACCTGCCTGACAATATATATATATATATATATATATATATATATATATATATATATATATATATATATACTAATAAAAGGCAAAGCCCTCACTGACTGACTGACTGACTGACTGACTCACTCACTCACTCACTCACTCACTAACTGACTCATCACTAATTCTCCAAGTTCCCGTGTGGGTAGAAGGCTGAAATTTGGCAGGCTCATTCCTTACAGCTTACTTACAAAAGTTGGGCAGGTTTCATTTTGAAATTCTACGCGTAATGGTCATAACTGGAACCTATTTTTTCGTCCATATACTATAATAGACTTCTGGTCGATGGACGTGGGAGGCGTAATTTAGTGCCTGCCCATATAAGGCCGTCCATCAGCGGCAATCCAATAGAAACACTGCTGCTAAATATTCACGGGTGAAGGACTGTGCTTATGCTTATGCAGACGAAGATGAGATGGTCAAGGTGGTGTTTGGCAGAAACTGTGCACAGACAAAATGTCAACTCGATCTGAATTGCGCGATCACATTCGAAAACATATATCTTTTCAACTTCTATTTAGTCAACACTTACCATATTCATATGTAAGGCTGCTGCGCAACTCAGCACGCCTCCCATGTAATTGACTGCCTGCCCATATAAGGCCGTTCTTCGCTGTGGTGTGTTCATTCATTTCCTTGCTTCGCCAAAGAAGCAGCCTTTTCATAGGTTCTCCACTGTTTTAGCATATGCATAGGTGCGGCTGCTGTGGAAATCAGCATGCCTCCCACGTAATTGACTGCCTGCCCATATAAGGCCATTCTTTGCTACGGTGTCTTCATTCGTTTCCTTGCTTCGACAAGGAAGCAGCTTTATCACAGCTTCCAGCATGCCTCCCACGTAATTGACTGCCTGCCCATATAAGGCCATTCTTCGCTGCGGTGTCTTCATTCGTTTCCTTGCTTCGACAAGGAAGCAGCTTTCTCACAGCTTCTGCGCTGTTTTATAAACGAACGACATATAAGAAAGTCCTTTTTCCTTGCTTTGCTAACGAGGCAACCTTTTTATTTAATCCACGGGTTCTGCGCTGTTTTATTGTTCATTTGTTACGATTGTTACAGTTATTGTGTACATATTTTACACTTAGTTTACTGTTCAAGTACCCATTTCCTTTATTTAATCCGTGGCTTTTCTGCTGTTGTTTTGTTCGTTTGTTACGATTATACTTATTTCATTCACTTTCTTTGCCTGACTGCCTGCCCATATTAGGCGCTCCGCAGTTTTTTTGTGAAGCAGCTTTCTCACAGCTTCTGCGCTGTTTTATAAACGAATGACATATAAGAAAGTCCTTTTTTCCTTGCTTCGCCAACGAGGCAACCTTTTTATTTAATCCACGGGTTCTGCGCTGTTTTATTGTTCATTTATTATATTTGTTATACTTATTGTGTAGGTTTTATTTAATCTTATTTAATCCACGGGTTCTCCGCTGTTTTATTGTTCGTTTATTACGATTCTTATAGTTATTGAGTAGATATTTTATACTTTGTTTACTGATCAAGTACCCATTCCCTTTATTCTTCCAACTGTACCCCTATTAAAATGTCTATCGACATCATCACCATCAATCAAAGAACTATCACTTACCGAGTGATATCCATGCCCGGAGATGGCGCCTGCCTTTTCCATTCTCTGTGTTACATATTGCACGGTCATATCAGGCTCACTTTTGATATCCGCAAGGACATTGTGTCTTATGTATTAAATGACTGGGAGAGGTTCAAAGTATGGACTGATGATGGTACAGGAGATAATTATAGTACACAGGAGCACTATAAGACTGAAATGCTTAAGCCCTTCACCTATGGTTCTGCATGTGAGTTGATGGCTGCCGCTGAATTGTTTGGTTGTCGCTTTCAAGTGTTCCGAAATAGGCAAATATTTTACACCTTTGGAGAACTGTCAGTGCCTCTTAAACATCTTAGATTCACAGGTGACAATTTGAGTAGTGGACACTTTGGTGTTTATGAATATTTCAACTCTCAAAAGCTGGATGCGAAGTTATTGATGAAGCCGGTTGTATGCTTACATCGATTGACACATGCTGAATGTCACTTCAACACAAATCCAGCTGATTATGACAGCGGCAATCCAGGCTGTGAGAACACTGTAAAAAGGAGGTGTATCAGACGTCGTGGTAGATTTTCTCATACAGCTAGACGGAATCAACTTCATGCAGCTGCCGCCAAATACTCGCAGAAAAATCCACAAATTCATAGGGATACTGTCGCTAAATACTCGCAAGCATATCCACAAGTTAATAGGGACGCTTTCGCTAAATACTCGCAAGCACATCCAGAAGTTAATAGGGACGCTGTCGCTAAATACTCGCAAGCACATCCAGAAGTTAATAGGGACGCTGTCGCTAAATACTCGCAAGCACATCCACAAGTTAATAGAGGTTCTGTTTCTAGATACGATCCCAATAATGAAAAGCGGCTCATATGAAAACAACAGGTTTGGCTCAAAAAAGCCAATTATGGATTTGCGAACGACCCAAACATACATTATGAGTCTGACAAAACAGTACACATTGGATCCACGGATGTTCACTGTGACTATTGTCAAGCAAAGAAGTGGAAATGCGAGTCTCCTGGTTTGTGCTGTAACGGTGGTAAAGTCTCTCTCACTCCTTTATGTAAGCTTCCTCACCTTCTTCAGGGCCTGTTAAATGGCGAACATCCTCAAAGTGAGCATTTCTTGAACAACATTCAAACGTACAACAGCGCATTTCAAGTGACATCATTTGGTGCTAACCAAATCGTTGAGGGAAATTTTATGCCTTCATTTAAAGTTCAGGGACAAGTGTATCACTTGATTGGCAGTCTTTTACCTATGCCAAGTGAAGAACACAAATTTTTGCAAATTTATTTCGTCGGGGACGATGAAAAGGAAGCACAAATCCGCTGCGCTAATTTTTCTGGACTTAAAATGCCCCTGGTCAAGCAATTACAAAAAATGCTCCATGACTGTAACACTTACATCCAGGACTTCCACTCCACAATCGACAGTATTTCAGATGATGACAAACACTTCAAAGTTGTCATTCACGCAGACAAAAAACCATTACATGCACACAAAGGCAGATTTAATAAACCCACAGTTCATCAAGTTGGTGTTGTCATCGTTGGGCACACGTTCAACAATAGAGATATTGTCTTGAAAACCAGAGACAATAAACTGCAACGCATTAAAGAAACCCACAGATCCTATGATGCACTTCAATATCCTCTCATGTTCTGCTATGGTGAAGACGGCTATTCTGTGTCTATGCCTCAAGTTCATCCTGCCAGTAAGTTACCTATGAACAAAACCGTCTCTGCAGCAAACTTCTATTCATACCGGCTTATGATCAGACAACATCATGCTAATAATATCCTTTTCTTCCGAACTTTATTAAATCAGTTTTTAGTTGATATGTACGCAAAAATTGAATCCGAAAGACTAAATTATATCAGACTAAATCAAAAAAAAACTACGGGCTGAAAATTACGTTCACTTAAAAGATGCTATTGACAAAAACGACACTAATTTAACAGAACTTGGTCAAGCTGTGATATTACCATCATCCTTCACTGGAGGACCTCGCTATATGCACGAGCGTACACAAAACGCAATGACATATGTTCGTCATTATGGCCACCCTGACTTATTCATCACATTTACTTGCAATCCTAAATGGCCTGAGATCTCTGAAATTCTCCTTCCACGTCAAAAACCTCACGATCGCCACGACCTTATCAGTCGTGTATTTCATCTCAAGATCCGCAAAATGATAGACTTGCTCATGAAGAGTAACATTTTCGGCTGTACAAATTGCTACATGTACACCATAGAGTGGCAAAAGCGAGGTATTCCCCATGCACACATTCTATTGTGGCTAAAGGATAGGATTAAACCAGCTCTCATCGATCAACTCATCCGTGCAGAAATTCCTGATCCACAGACTGACCCTGCCCTACACAAAATAGTAAAATCCAACATGATTCACGGCCCATGTGGACCTCATAATATCAACTCGACCTGCATGAGCAACAGAATATGCACTAAGAAGTACCCGCGTCCGTTTATCTCACAAACTCAGACCGGAAAAGATGGTTACCCTCAGTACTGCCGGCGCACGCCTGCTGATGGAGGTCATACAATTAACATCAAAGGAGTACATATCGACAACAGATGGGTGGTCCCTTATAGTCCTGTGCTGTCCCGCTTCTTCAATGCTCATATCAATGTCGAATTTTGCAATTCAGTAAAATCGATCAAATACATCTGCAAGTATGTTAACAAAGGAAGTGACCAGGCAGTATTTACAATACAAACTCAAAATGACGAAGTATCTCGATACGAAGCTGGTCGTTAAATTAGTAGCTCTGAAGCAGCCCGGCGCATTTTCTGTTTTCCCATTCATGAACGTTTCCCTCCGGTCGTTCATCTTGCTGTGCATCTTGAGAACGGACAAAGAATTTATTTCACAGAAGGCAATGTTGCCGATAAAGTACACAATCCACCACAAACGACCCTTTTAGCGTTCTTTGACCTTTGCAAGCACGATGATTTTGCTAGACAACTTCATTATAATGAAATTCCATCATATTATGTGTGGGCAAACAACATGTTTCGTCGAAGGAAACAGGGCAACCCTGTACCAGGATATTTGGGAGTAAAAAAGGATCATGTACTGGGACGGGTCTACACTGTAAACCCGAATAACTCTGAATGCTACCATCTTCGACTCCTGCTCAACAAAATCACAGGTCCCACATCTTTCAAATCTCTCAGAGCAGTTGATGGTGTCCTACATCCGACCTATAAGTCAGCCTGCAGGGCACTCGGTTTATTACATGACGATATCAACTGGGACGAGACTCTACAGGAAGCTACTCTATCTCGCTCACCTCAAAAGATTCCAGAACTATTTGCTGTCATGTTGGTGTTCTGCCAAATAGAAAGCCCATTAAACCTATGGGAAAAACATAAACACAGCATAGCAGAAGATGTTAGGAGACAGACTGAAAGAGATCATATACGAACAGAAGTCCACCAGTGGTTAAATTTGATCTATAACAAGTGTCTACAGTTGCTTGAAAACTACGTCATTGCTATTGGAGGTCAATCTCTTCATCATTACGGTTTGCCTTCACCTTTACCAGAACTGGCACAACTTGCATCAAATCCCGAGTACTTGAAAGAGACATCTTACAACACCTCGCACTTGGCCAATATAGTCACAAATAACGAACGCTTGCTAAATAGTGACCAAAAGTCAGTTTATGAGCAAATCATGAGCAGCGTTGCGTCTGCCACTACCACGGTGTTTTTCCTTGATGCTCCAGGAGGAACTGGTAAGACATTCCTAATAAACCTTCTCCTTGCAAAAATCCGAGCAAAACGTAACATTGCCATAGCTGTAGCTTCTTCTGGCATTGCTGCAACTCTTCTAGAGGGTGGCAGAACTGCTCATTCAGCTTTCAAGCTGCCTCTGAACCTCAACCATACTGAATCCCCCATGTGTAACATATCAAAGCAGAGCAACATGGCTGAAGTGCTGCGACATTGTCAACTTATTGTCTGGGATGAATGCACTATGGCACACAGAGCAGGTATTGAGGCTTTAGACAGGACCCTCCAAGACATCCGAAACACCAACAAACTTATGGGAGGCTTGACAGTGTTGCTGGCTGGAGACTTCCGCCAGACCCTACCAGTCGTGCCCAGAGGAACATGCGCTAATGAAGTTAAAGCATCTCTGAAATCTTCATACCTTTGGCCACAAATCCATGTTGTTACTTTAAAAATAAACATGAGAGTTCATTTGAAACGCGACAAAAAAGCCGAGGAGTTCTCTGCTCTTCTGATGAGTATAGGTGATGGCACCTTCATACAAAAAAACCGTAAAATAAATATTCCTACAAATCTCTGTCTCATTGTGAATACCTTACAAAGCCTTCTTCAAAATGTTTACCCCGATCTACGAAATCTACACCAAAGTGACGTCTCATGGTTAAGAGAGAGAGAGCTATCCTGACACCAAAAAATGACATGACTACGACTATAAACCACATTTTACTTCAAGAACTACCTTCACAATCAAAAACATATCAATCTGTTGATTCAGTTGTAGAAGTAGAAGACGCGGTACATTATCCGGTAGAGTTTCTCAACACTCTAAATCCTCCAGGCACTCCTGAGCATAATCTCATCTTGAAGGTTGGGGCACCAATAATGTTACTGAGAAACTTACAGCCACCAAAACTTTGTAACGGCACAAGACTTCAGGTCACATCTCTACAAAACAACCTAATTGAAGCAACTATTTTTACTGGCAGTGCCTCAGGTGACACAGTTTTTATTCCTCGCATCCCCGTTATACCATCTAATCTCCCATTTCAATTCAAACGCGTTCAATTTCCAGTAAGACTCTGCTTCGCAATGACAATTAATAAGTCTCAGGGACAGACACTACAAAAGGTTGGCATTGATTTGAGGCAGGATTGCTTTTCACATGGCCAACTGTATGTTGCATGCGCAAGAGTAAGCTCAGCACACAGCTTAGTCATATTACAGCCGGAGGGCCGAACTGACAACGTAGTATACAGAGAGATCTAAAAATGTTTACTTTTTTCTTAATAAAAATATTCAGGCAGTATTTCACGGCTGCGAAGCGCGGGTATTTTGCTAGTATATATATATATATATATATATATATATATAGCTGATTACTTATTGGCCTCGCTCACTGAGTGCAAGGGAAAAAAGTAAAATGTATATAAATTGTTAAACAGTAAAACATTAACATGTAGAAGTAAAGATACATTGAGCAGCACTGGAGTGCTTTCGGGTAAAGTACATTTTAAAGGCGCTATAACACAACAGGTAAGTAGCACTAACAGTAACTTAAATGTATTTGGATCATTTCTCGGTAGCAGATCACATGTGAAAGGCACTGCAAGACTGCTGTGGTATAGAAATTACATTTTCTATGCGATCCTGCAAATTTCTGCCTGACAATCTTGCACTATGCACCTGTGATTTAAGATAAAAATTATTCTGAGAAATGTGGACGCTGCCCTTCCGTGCTTAACGGGCAGAAGGTCCAAACAATTCCCAAGTCCAAAACTTAACATGAAGAGGTTGGTACATCTCTTTAGATGTAAACCCTCCATCTTCTTAAAGTAATTTATCACAAAAGCAACCTTGAATGTTGCGGGGTTTTAGTGACCTGGACTCACCTTAAGGGACAGTAAGTAGTCATGAAGTGCAATTTACAAAGCGAGTCCTGCTTTGATGGCGTGATTACACTCATTCGCAAAGATTTCCACTCTCCCAGGAGCCGACGGGGCACTCGAAGTGTCACAAACAGTGCGAGAAGAGAGGACGCAGCCCGAAACTGCGAAGCTCTTGACCTGGCGGAGCAGCCTGACATTTCGCGCCTCCGAGCGTCCACTTTGTTCTCACGACCCCTCGCCGCTGAAGGCAGTGTCGTCTTCACATTGTTTACAGGTCAGCGCAGTTAAAAAGTAGAATGACGCAAAGCTGTTTTCCTCATCTCTTCTACTATCAAGTACTGCCAATTAAAAAAAAGTTATAATGTGGCAGTTTCTGTGACAGTCACGTGGACGAATAAATAAAACTTCTCTGTCAGAACACGACTGGTGGCGAACGGGTCAGCGCTGGAGTCCAGAGAGGAGGGCTGGGAGAGGGTGACGCGGGGCGCACTTCTATGGGATAGATTGGCGTGTTTGTGTTTACTTCTTTTCAATATCAGTAAAGTAACTCTCACACAAATAATAACATTTCATAAAGATGATATAAAAATGGTGTCCACAAATGAAGTGATTAGTTCCTGTATTATGTTCTGTGGTTATACGTAATTTCTGTTTCAAATGCGAAAAGAATTTTATATATATAGATTCATGGCATTCGTAGTCTGAATCACAATCTGATTGTATGGGTGGTTACCTATCAGGTAACGCTTGTGGTTGGTCTACAAGTCAGCAAACATCTGCCACGGTGCCCTCTTTCAGTTGCAAGGAAATTCCATTGCAATGAATATGTTTACAATTAAATTTTCATTATAACAAAGTATTTTACGACCCCCGACAGTATCCTCATAAGACAGAGGCTATAAAAATCTTGTTACTATGAAATACATTCAGCAGATACTTTCATTAAAACGAAGTGCCCAAAAGCCCAACATTTGAAAAACATCCATTGGAATTTAACTCATTGTCACCCTCCTATAGAAATGGCAGACACGAAAAAATGACAACAGTTCACCTTAGAAAAAAAACTTAAAATTTTTCGGGCTCTTGATTACAGCAAACAGAAAAAAGATGTTACCAATGAATTCGGAATTTCGCCATCGTCATTGTCAACTTTCTTAAAAGACCAAGCAAAAATAGAAGAAAAATCTCGGGTTACAAACCTTGGGCTTCAGTGCAAACATATGCGAACTGCTTCATTTGAAGACATCGAAAAAAACAGTTATTCCTCTCATCATTGACAAGTCGACCAGGCCTCAGTGTTTTAAGCACGTTACATTCCTTCCCTGCGAGTATAAAACAAACCAGCATTTTGGGAAACTGGCTGAGACAATTTGACAAGAATATTGTGATGTGTGAGTCATTGTCTTATACCTAAAAACATGAAGCTGAGTCTCAGTACTTTAGCAAATCCAGCTTTATTAAGGTTGAAACAGAAACAGCACGGTTATTTATTGTAGCAGGATCTACCACTCTCCTATACATAGACACAGCAATCAGGTAGGGTCGCGGCCAAGTTAGTGGCCAAGCAATACTGTCCCCTGAAGTTATAATGTTCCTTGCATCACCCATTGATGACAGGCATTTATACCGCGACTGGCTCAGATTTGCTTCTGTGCCGCTCTGATGAAGCACTGTGACAAGCAATCTTCCACAGATGCGGCAATCATGTTTTGGGATACACTTCGACGAGTAGGGTTCCCAAAAGAGTTCAGAAACCTCACAATATGAAGAAGAAGACAAGAAAGATTCTACTTCTGATTGATAACTGTGCTGCTCACACATACTATGCTTCTACATTTAGATAATGTTCGAGTTGAGTTCCTCCTACCTAATTGCACAGCAGTGCTTTAGCCATTGGATTTGGGCATCATTCGCACCCTGAAAATGTATTATTGTGAAGGAAATGCTGAGAAAAAATCTCTTCAGCATAACTTGTAGACAGGTGGAGATGAAAATTAATGTGAAAGAAGCTATTGAAATGATTGCAAATGCTTGGACGCAAGTTAAAGAAAGCACAGTAGCAACAAATACAGAATCTTATTACTATGAAATTTTCAAAATTTTCATTACAACGAAAAATACTTTTTAGGAACCTGGCACTTCGTTGTAATGGAATTTTACCTGCATATATATATATATAATTTATATATATATATTATATATTTATATATATATTTATATATATATATATATATACAGTGATCCCTCTATCACGCTCTCATTCAATGTGTTTTCTTTATTTTCATGACCATTTACAGCACTCCATCACTCTCCTTCTTGGTCAAATAGCCCTTACACAGCCTGGAGGTGTGTTTGGGGTCATTGTCCTGTTGAAAAATAAATGATCGTCCAACTAACCTGACTTCTGCACAAAACAACTGCTGGTCCCAACCCCATTGATAAAGCAAGAAATTCCACTAAATAACCCTGATAAGGCACACCTGTGAAGTGAAAACCATTTCAGGTGACTACCTGTTGAAGCTCATCGAG
>JANRMT010048654.1:10532-22950 GCA_026402145.1 Polypterus bichir lapradei
TTTTTTGTTAAGTACATAACTCCACATGTGTTCATTCATAGTTTTGATGCCTTCAGTCATGAAAATAAAGAAAACACATTGAATGAGGAGGTGTGTCCAAACTTTTGGCCTGTACTGTATGAGGTGGTACCAAAAATAATGAAAATTAAAAAAAAAATTGTTATATTTCTCAGAACAATTCCAAAATTTAAACACCCTCAGAATACTCTTCCTGAGACACAATACACTTGTCCCATCGCTTTTTCCGTAGTTCAAAACTATTCTGAAACTCTTGCAAAGTGATAGCCATCAGTGTCTTCATTATTTGCTTCTTGACCTCCTCTGCATCCTAAAAAGGCTTTCCTTTAATGTCCCTCTTCATTCATGGAAATAAGAAAAAAATCATAGGGTGTAAGGTCTGGGGAGTGGGGGTGGGGTGGGGGAAAAAATTGTCATCCCATTTTTCATGAGAAATTGCCGCATATTCAATGCTGTGTGGGCAGGAGCATTTTCATGATGCAGAAACCACTCGCCTGATTGCCATAATTCGGGTTGTTTTCTCCGCACTGCATCATGCAATCGCTTGACCACTTAAAGTATGATGTTTGGCCAAATGATGCAGAGGGCAGTCTAGTACACACAAACGTTGAAACTAATGCCCCTCCAGCCTCCAGAAAATTTTTTTTCTGTTTTTTTTTAATACATTTTCAAGTCATCGGGCCTCAGTTTTACTGTTATTGGTAACTAAATACTTTACTGTATACAATATTTGCATTTTTTTTTTGTTTTTGGGCTGATATTATTAGTTAACTTGAGCTGCTTACTGTTGAGTGTGCTACATTCAGTCCTTGGTAGTGTTGCTGTAAAAGAGACTGCAGGACATCACCAATAGTGGTATTTGGTATAGCTGCAAAGGTGATTCAAAGATGATCCACTCAAAGCTAAAAACTGCTAAAAAGCTTGACTCTCCATTGGCATCAAAAACTTCAATAAGTACTACCTCAGTATACATTAGGTTTGAATACATTTTTACCAATAAAAAACAAAAGTTACTAATTACTTTTACTCACTCAAAAGCACCACACTCTTCTCATCTTATCACATTCTAGAAAAACAGCATCTCCTTCAACTATAGAAAAGATAGGTGTCTCATCCTGTTCAGTCAGTTAATTTGTAGTGCATTTTTTTCCTTTTTGTTTTTTTAACTTTAAAAGTGCTGCTAATTGTTGATTGTTATTGTGAACATAATGACAATATACAGCTGGATAACAGTGTTGACTTTTTCAGAAATGCAAGGCTGTGTACCAATAAAAAATGGGGTATAATCAGTTTATCTCAGATTTCTTTTCACATATGGTACACCCCCTGTCCACCAAAGCATTTGGCAATGCTGTGTGATATTTTTACCCATTTCTAATTGCAAAAGTTTTCCAAGGAAACCCCCACTCTTCTAATCACACTCGTTTCACAAAGGAGAACGCCTACCCCACACACTGTTTAAATGCTGTCTATGGGTTGTCAAAGAAGTTAAAAAGCTAAAACTTGGTGCCAAGACCATGAAAGCTGACAAACACTGCTCCAAGAGATTGTTATAACAAAGTGGTCGAGGAAAAACAAAAAACAGCAGTTGCTACCTTTGATAACATACTGCTTTTGTCAAAGCTGTTAGCAGTGCACTGACTGATTAAGGAAAAATGTCTCATTGTTCCAAACATTATGGAGGACACTGTAATTTAATACTGTTGTATAGTCTGTAAAAGATAAGGCACAAGACAGATGAGGTGCTGGAACACCAGTCGGTAAATCCTGTATATTGTGAAAAATATGCATTTATCAAGCAAAAGCTACAAGCAAATAGAGTTTGTCTTTCCACAGTCGAGCCCAAATATCAGACTGTCATCTTCAGGAAGTCATGGCCTTTATATGTGTTCTGCCCCAGAAGGGGAGGTGCTTGGTGTGGAAGTGGGCGTGTGTTCAGTTGTCCTTGACTCGCAGATCCTCTGGTCTGTAGAGAAAAGAAGAGAATGTGTAAATGACAGCACTCTGTCACATTCTGGGGTGGTATTAAAATTGATGTACAAGTCCTGAGACTGCTGCCCTACTCACATACTCACACGCATGTGACAATATGATGACGCTGCTTCCCTCTTTGAAACTTTCAAGGAGTTTCACTTTGGTGGAGAAGCACTACTTTTACATTTCATAGGTTCAATAATATTATTTAATGCCTTATATACAGTATATTACTAAGTTATGACTAGCATGGTGGTGCAGTGGTTAATATCCATATAAATATGTTATAATAATAATAGTATCCACACCAAAATATGTTGTTTTCAAACCTTAGATTTATATACTTTAGATTCCAAATATTTTTTTCTGTTTATGTAAGAAAAGTTACTTATGTGTGTTTCCGAAAGAGTTAAAAAGAAGCAGTGATTATTAATGCATAAAGTGTAGAACAATATTATAAATCTTAATTTTTAATATAGCAGTTGTCAGAAAGCATAAAAAGTCAAATTTGCTAATTTGAAGAATCGTTCACAGAATAAACTGGCATCAAAAAGTAAATATTTTATGCTCTTTCCTAGTAACCTGCCATAAAGTAATGTTAGAATCTCCTCTGATGCCTTTACAACTCTGTTTTTTATAGTTAGTTAAACACACATCATTTTTTCAACATTTTGTCAAATTAAAAAAATGGATGATGTTAAACCTCTATTTAGTGTCTAATGATGAAAAATAATACAGCATATGTTTGGTTCCTTACCCATTTATATGTTTTGTTCACTTACTACTGGTTTCATTGTTAAGAAGAGCTGGTGGTCTTGTATTACTGTAAGTTGACTTAAGTATGTATATATTTGCAGTTCTGAAGGAGATGAAAATTATGATGATGTTGGGGTTGGTCTTCCCCCTCCACTTCCTGCTGGAAAACCTGGAGAAGGTAATGCAGAAAACTCTTACATCTTTAAAGTAATATTTAAAAACAACATACATATCACAGGAGAGTATTGCAATATTTTTCATGATGATATATCAGTGTGCCAATGTTAAGGATCAGGATTTTTTTTTTGCACAGTTCTGAAATGCGTTAATGTCTGCAATATGGCAACCTATGCAATAAAAAGCATTGGTATCTTTTTAGTACTTTCAAAACAAAATACGTTGTTATAGATGGATGATCACAATTGTTAACACTGCTGCATAGATTTTTACATCAACTGCCCTGTCCATTTTTAAGTCAAGCATTTGGGTTAATTTCAGTTTTCACAATGTTACAGTGAAGAATGAGCTTATTATCATGAAATATGCAGTTTACAAGCAATTTCATATTAAAATAAAGTGCATCTGAGAGATAGCAGACGGACACTCTTGGAAGGTCTGATTTGTACTGAGTTTAGTCTTCACAAACATACAGTATGTAATCAAAGTTAAACTAAAAAAGCAAGAAACATAAGCTGAAATCACTCTTCATGCTCATGTACAGCAAGTACTAAGTTTGTACTTGACGTAACTGTCCATAGTCGATCCCTGCCTGAGCAAAAGATAAAAAGGCAAATGTCATTAAAATAAGAAAAGTGAATGCAAAGCATCACAAGATATTTTTTTCCAAAGTTAATTAACATGGAACTTTTTATCATTATTTAAGAACTGAATAGTGTTCAACATGTCTTACATGTTCATAAAAGATTAATGTACATCATGGCAGTGAACATTTAGATAACCCCAGAATTTTAAAGGCACATTTGAATGTGTTTAAATATGAAACATTGTAGTCTCATTTATTGGTTAACTATTGTACTTCAAACATAAGGGTGTATTTCACAAGAACTCATCCAGCACAAAAGTCAGGTTATGCTTTTACCAGTGTGTGAGATATCATGTACCATGCTGAGATACTTGATAACCATTTCTGCTATTAAAAAAACTAAGTAAGAAGTGAGTCAAGGGTTTCTCTAGATATGTGTAACAGATTGACATTTTGTCTATAGGGATAAGAGTCCAACTTTAACATTGGTCAAATTAAAAGAGGGAAAATCTACATTTTATTACAGAATCAAATCATAGTGATTAAAGTATTGCACAGCAAGCAACAACAAAAAATGTAACCCAAATATCAGAATAATATCATATTATGGAGTCCCTATCAATTTCCATCCCTAGTAAGGACAATACATAAAGTATAGTGTATGTAGAGTATATTATAATAATGACCTTGTGAAAGCAGATTCCTAAAGAAGTAGTGCATCATTGTCTTGTAAATCCTGAATAGCTGTCAGTTAGATCCTGATTTATATACTTCTTATCCAAACTAATTCTTAGGGATATGTGCATTGTGTCAGGTGAATATAGGCACATGCTAAGAAGATACTGGTAGTTAGTTCAAAGAATTTGGTCTTTCCAGAACCAAAAAATAAATTACATATGTCTGACTGTGTTGGAGGTGGAAAGTTAGTTAAGCGTCTCTTTCACACACTCTGCGTGTTTATTATCCACAGCCTACTGTCTGAGCTGCCTGGCATGATGTGTCACTCCAAAACACAAGGCTACTGTTTGCTTGGTCCTACACTTTAGCACAGATTATATAAAATGTTTAGAATTTTTAATTAAAAAATATATTGAAGCCTGTTATTTTTCTCCCTTGGCAACAATTTACAAAGCATTACAACACTGCTTCTTTCCTTAGCTGTGCTTTTACTTTAATGTGTAACATTTCTGTGGATTTTAATTACATGGTCCAAACACATTGTTCTGTCAGCTACCACTCTAAATTGACCTGAAATGATTAAGGGGAGTCTGTGCATAAATATGCCTTGCAAGTGTCCTGTCAACCTGTTCAGGATGGGATTTTGCTTTACGCCCTTCACTGAAATAGAGAAGACTAGTTTAGAAAACAGTTGGATAAATTCTCCACTTGAAGGCATTATACTTTTGCACTTGTTCCTTTGACGTGAAGACTGGTAGTATGTTTTAGTTAGCTTTAAGGATTTTAGTTTGAAAATTTTAATACCTGTAGAAAGTGTTTCATTTTTATTGCAATCTGTTTTTATTCTATATACAGTAAGTGATATCATAGCACACACTATAAGCAAGGCACATTGCATAACAAGGAAGAATGACTTTGCAAATAATGTAAAATATTTAGTTAGATTTCATTAACTTTCAGTTTCAAGACAAACAAAAATTAAATTGGGCCAATTCAGCTTGAAAAAAACATCAACAGTGTATTATACTGTAAGTACACCACTGGAGCTTACTGATACTTGTTGTTATTTCACCTTATCTCTTGTTCTTCTGGTAAGGATGAGAGTCTTCCATATGAGTTCTGTGAAGGGAAGGGCCAAACAGTGGGTGATGTGAACTGGCAAGTGCCTGACAGTTAGATAACCTTCATTAAATGGTCTGAATTAGCCTGAAGAAGCTGTGTGGAGCCACCCAAACAAAAAAAAAAGAAAAAAAAGAATAGAATTTAAGTTCAGTACATTGCCATTTAGGAGACAAACCTAGGAAACAGAGATTCAGATTAAAACTTGATTTCATGTTTTTGCTCAAATACAGAAATGTTTAAAATAACAGCAGGAAATGTCATGAATGCTAAAGTCCTAGGAATTTGCTTTCCTTGTAATTTAACAGTTTCACTTTTTTAGGAGGCCAGTATCTCACATTGTCACCTACAGATTCTGCTGTTAATAACTTGATTCTTCTCTCACCATTTCTGTACACCAGTGGGTCAAACCCAATTTTCATCACAACTCCCTGAAGCTGCTTTTGCTGCTGTGGTCTTGAACATGGTCCATTTAGACTCCATATGCTTGACCTCATCTGAGATAAATGAGTAGCTCATTCAAAGGTGAAACTTGAACTAATCCTGAACAGAGGCTTTTGCTAACTGTTCAAAGTTAACAGAATCAATGTGATTAACAATTCTCATGCAGTGGTTGCATATGGCAAAACCTGAGAAGTCCAACAAGTTACTAATAAGGATTGAAAAACAGTTATTAAGTGTTAAATGTGAGAAAAGGTGAGAAAAGGTTATCACAATAAATAATGAATAAATACATTTTCTCTATGTCATTTTAAATTATACTCTTAAAAAGCTACTTAGTATTTACTGCACTAATATTATTTCTGACAAAATATATTAATTTATTTAATATGTTAATTTATTTTGACAAATTAATTGAGGATAACTAACAGTTTTAAATTGTTGTATAGTTTTATTGAATCTAAAGAGAAAATATAAACACGGTGTATACTAGAATTGCTGAATTCTAGTCTAAAAAGCCTTTAATAAGACAGACATGCTGTCACAAAAGTTCCATAATGTTTCCTTAGTCAAAACTGATAATTAGATTTTTTTATATTTCTCCAATTAATAGGTGTTTATCAATTTGCCATTTGCTATTAATAAAGTTTCTACAGTGACAAATCTCTTCAAAAACAGATCCTAAATAAAAGATGAATTGCTTCCAATATCTATTTTAGTCTGTGTGTTATAGAAGGCAAATGTTATGCTATTGATACTTCTCGCAGCACAAAAATGGTAATGCCTGTTTTTTTTTTTTGTTTTTTTTAGTTCCTTTGGGAGAGGTAAGATATATATCTATTTTATTCTGCTTATAAATTATTTTTTAAGGACTGTAATCTCAGTTTATCCTACAGATCTCCAGACTGAATTCTTATTATCTCCAGACTGTCAGACAAATTATCCCAGTAAGGTCTGGCCCTGGGGATCAATTTGTTTTCTTTCTGTAGATAGCTCTATTTCTATTTGAACACATTTCCATTTTAATCTTTATATAACATAATGAATTTACAGTGGTAACAGTATGACCACAGAATAGTTTTCCACTTTGCCTCAGTCCATTTTAAATGAGCTTTGGCCCAGAGAACATGGCAGCGTTTATGGATCATTTTCACATATGACTTCTTCTTTGCATGATAGAGCTTTAACCTGCATTTGTGGATGGCATGGCAAGCTGTGCTCACAGACTATGATTTCTGGATGTGTTCCTGAGCCCATGCAGTGATTTCCATGTCAGAATCATGCCTGTTTTTATTGCAGTGCCGCCTGAATGGCCAAAGAACACAAGCATCCAATATTGATTTTCGGTCTTGTCCCTTGCACACAGAGATTTCTCCAGATTCTTGGAATCTTTTGATGATATCATGTACTGTAGATGATGAGATATTCAAAGTCTTTGCAATTTTACATTAAGGGACATTATCCTGAAATTTTTCCACAATTTGTGGATGCATTTTTTTGCAGATTGGTGAACCTCTACCATCTATACTTCTGAGAGCCTCTGCCACTCCAAATGCTTTTTTTATACTCAATCCTGTTGCTGATCTGTTGCCAATTAACCTAATTAGTTACATAATATTCCTCCAGTTGTTTCTTTTAAGTACGACTTACTTTTATAGCCTTTTATTGCCCCCATCTTTTTTGAGACATGTTGCTGCTGTCAATTTCAAAATGAGCTAATATTTTTCATTAAATAGTAAAATTTCTCACTTTCAACTTTAGGTATGTTTTTGATTTTCTGTTGTGAATAAAATATGGTTTATGAGATTTGAAGATACATTGCATTCTGTTTTATATACTTTTTACACAGCAATATATATATATATATATATATATTCATTTAGTACACTCTTCATACAGTACAACCTACAGATAGGCACTATCCCTGAATCTTCTGGTGAATGTACCAGTTCTCCTGTACAATTGTCTACAATGAAGGAGCACAAAAAGTGACTGTATGAGGTGGCTGAGCTCTTTAATAAAACCTGTTTGCCTCCCTAAAGCACTCTATCTCCCAAATCTAAACTCAGTACATGCTGCAAAGCACAACCATTAATATGCATTCACAAAGATACCGGAAGTCTACAATGCTATTTAGATTCTGAAATCCATTGTAGATGCCAATGATAACCAGACCACATTGACAGTAGTTCCTGGGTTTAATTATCATGTTATCCTTTTTATTCATGTTTTGAGATACAGGCACTTTGGACTTCTTCTGGCATGCATGATCTTGTTAATGCATAACAATGTGCAAGTAATTCTGAATTGGTCATTCATAATATTTCTTAAAGGCAAGAAAGCTATGGCTAACTTTTCATAAAATTCAGGGAATTTACAAATGTTCAAAACACCTGGCAGTGCAATTAAATATTTCTCTCTCCAGGCTAGATAAATAATAGCTTCCTTTGCTCCTTTAAGCACAGGGCATAATCTTCTAGGCACTCCTACATGACTACTTTTCTGGGTTTATGGTTATGCTTTATAATCTGCTTGTCATATTTTTTTGATTTCTGTAAACAGGGTGAACCAATAGATGAAGATATGTATGAAGATTTAGAGGAACGCTGGTATTTATTTCTTGTCTTCTGCATTTATGTGAAAGTTATTTGCATTATAGAATTAAAAACAATAACAGTTATTTCCTTTCTGAATAAACCAGTCAGTTAATTAATGTCAAATATATTGTAGAGTTTAGCAGCTATAGCATTTTTCACAATACTTTTTTTTTTACATATCTGCACTGTTAATTAAAGGCTAGGTACATAATATTTATATTTTAAATCATGGCTTGTGGTGAATTATAAAGTCAAGGTGTGGTGGTTAACAAGAAAGAGTCCTGTTGAAATGAGAAGCTAAACTTTCTGCCTGATCAATCAAGCAATTACCCTCAAGGGAAGTGAACCAGAAAAGCATTGTAGATAGTTAAAATGGAAAGAATTCAGCATGGTCATCTTTCCTTCATATATATATATATATATATATATATACTAATAAAGGGCAAAGCCCTCACTGACTGACTGACTGACTGACTCACTCACTCACTCACTCACTCACTCACTCATCACTAATTCTCCAAGTTCCCGTGTAGGTAGAAGGCTGAAATTTGGCAGGCTCATTCCTTACAGCTTACTTACTAAAGTTGGGCAGGTTTCATTTCGAAATTCTACGCGTAATGGTCATAACTGGAAGCTATTTTTCTGCATATACTGTAATGGAGTTGAGCGCGAAAGCCGTGGGGGCGGAGTTTCGTGTGACATCATCACGCCTCCCACGTAATCACATGAACTGACTGTCAACGCAGTGTGTAGAAAACCAGGAAGACCTCCAAAAAGCGCTGAAGAAAACATGCATTATATAATTGAGTAGGCAGAGAAACAATAAGAAGCGAGCGAGTGACATATACTACCATATTCATGAGTACTTTTACTTTGGAAATAAAGCAAGGTGTAAACCTAAACTTTAAATTAAGTTCATAGACAGGCTACCGCTGGCGTTTCTCATGCCCACAGGTAATGCGGGATACAAGTTTAATGAGAGGACGCAGGATATAAACGAGAGTTTTGATCACTTTGTAACTAAGTTAAAATTGCAGGTGAAGGGGTGTGCTTATGCAAATTCCGAGAGACTGTGTTTGTTGGGGATTGACAGTTAAGGCGGGTGGGGGAGTCACGTCATCATATCCCCTCCCATTTACCTCATTTCGCTCTGAGCTGAGCTCCGCGGCTAACGTCGTCTTCCGAAGCAACTTCGTCACACTGCTACCAAATAGTCACAGAAAAATCCACAAGTTAATACACACGCTGTCTCTAGAGTTTCTCCACACTGAATCCTCCAGGCACTACTTACAAAAGGTTACATTGACAATCGCACAGATGAGAAGCTTCGATGCACGTGCTCCATAACGCGTTAAAAATATAACTGTCGGAATAAATAAAGTCAAAACTTAAAGTCAAAACTTGTTTCTGAATATATAAAGTCAAAACTTTAATTTATAAAGTTAGCGCTGGAATATATAAAGTCAAAACTTGAATATATAAAGTCATTCCCAAATATATAAAGTCAAAACCTGAGTATATAAAGACGCCGTTGGAATATTTTGGAATATGTAATGTAAGCGCTGGAATATATAAAGTCAAAACTTAAATATATAAAGTCAGCGTCAGAATATATAAACTCAGCGCTGTAATATATAAAGTCAAATCTTGAATATATAAAGTCAGCGTCGGAATATATTGTCACGCTTGGGTCACAGATTTGCACAGAGACACAGGGGGTCGTAGAAACAAGAAGGGTTTTTATTCAAACACTGCAAACACATGAGCTTAAACGTGCTCCATGACAAGTCAGAGATGACAGTTCCGCTAGGAGTAGAGAGAGAGAGCAATAAAAGCAAGCAAACAATCAATTTTCAACTGACAGGCGCTGCACAAGGCTTTTAAGTTAGCGGAGTCAAAACTTTAATATATAAAGTCAGCGCTGGAATATATAAAGTCAAAACTTGAATATATAAAGTCATTCCCAAATATATAAAGTCAAAACCTGAGTATATAAAGACTGCGTTGGAATATTTCAGAATATATAATGTAAGCGCTGGAATATATAAAGTCAAAACTTAAATATATAAAGTCAGCGTCGGAATATATAAACTCAGCGCTGGAATATATAAAGTCAAATCTTGAATATATAAAGTCAGCGTCAGAATATATTGTCACGCTTGGGTCACAGATTTGCACAGAGACACAGGAGGTCGTAGAAACAAGAAGGATTTTTATTCAAACACTGCAAACACATGAGCTTAAACGTGCTCCATGACAAGTCAGAGATGACAGTTCCGCTAGGAGCAGAGAGAGAGAGCGATAAAAGCAAGCAAACAATCAATTTTCAACTGACAGGCGCTGCACAAGGCTTTTAAGTTAGCGGAGTATCGCGCGAGGTTTGCATTACGCGTTATAGCGCAAGTGAGAAAGTAAGGAGCAATGTGAGGGTAGTCTGTGTTTCAGGGGTTGTGGTTTTCCCAGAGGCATCTGTATCTTCTTGGGGTGCGATCAGCCCTCCAGCTCACACCCTCCCCCTCAGCTTTATTCACATTTCCGTGAATCAAGCGACTCTCTGTACCAGGTTCATTTAGTCTTGATAATACGTCTGCGTTGACGTGTTCAGAACCTGGTCGATGTTTTACTGTGAAATGGTAAGGTTGTAAGCCCAGAAACCATCTCATGAGGCGAGAGTTTGTATCTTTCTGTCGGTATGACCATTGAAGTGGAGCATGTTCAGTTACCAAAGTGAAGTTTCGTCCCCACACGTAATAGCAAAGCCCTCCAGCTCACAATATAAAGTAAGCGCTGGAATATATAAAGTCAAAACTTCAATATATAAAGTCATCGTCGGAATATACAAAGTCAGTGCTGCAGTATCCATCCATTTCTCAACCCGTTGAATCCGACCACAGGGTCACGGGGGTCTGCTGGAGCCAATCCCAGCCAACACTGGGTGCAAGGCAGGAACCAATCCTGGGCAGGGCAAATGCATCATTTTCAAAACATTAACCGAACAGTGTTTTTTTAATTTATTTTTCTGAATACGTTTTTGTTAACTTACTTCAGTTCAGAGTCGTTTCAATCAATATATTTTGACTTTGAGTTTATATATTCAGGAATGAGTTTATATACTCCGATGTTGACTATATATAATCAGGAATGACTTTATAAATTCCGACGCTGACTTTATATATTCAGGTTTTCACTTTATATATTCCAGCGCTGACTTTATATATTCTGACGCTGACTTTATATATTCAAGTTTTGAATTTATATATTCCAGCGATGACTTTATATATTCAAGTTTTGACTTTATATATTCCAGCGGTGACTTTATTTATTCAAGTTTTGACTTTATATATTTAGAAAAAAGTTTTGACTTTATATATACCGACGCTGACTTTATGTATTCAAGTTTTGACTTTATATATTCCGACTGTGACTTTATATATTCGGGAATGACTTTATATATTCAAGTTTTGACTTTATATATTCTGACGCCGACTTTATATATTCAGAAAATCAATGTATTTGCCTGTTTCGCACCCCATAGTATATGTGTGTGTGTATATATGTACACATGTATGTATATATATATATATGCCAACAGCACTCATGACAATGACAAAACAATTACGTTGTCAATCATGTTACGTTATTATTAAAATGTTTCCTTTTCTTTTTACTTCTCCGCTGCCAATCGTGGGTATTTTGCTATATATATATATATATATATAAATATGACAACAACACTCATATCAATGACAAAACAATTACATTAACAATCATGTTACGTTATTTTAAAAATTTTTCCTTTTCTTTTTCATAACTTCTTTTATACACTACTTCTCCGCTGCGAAGCGCGGGTATTCTGCATATATATACATATATATACTGTATATGTGTATATATATATATATATATATATATATATATATATATATATATATATAAGTTTGGACACACCTCCTCATTCAATGTGTTTTCTTTATTTTCATGACTGAAGGCATCAAAACTATGAATAAACACATGTGGATGTATGAACTTAACAAAAAAAGGTGAAATAACTGAAAACATGTTTTATATTCTA
>JANRMT010048655.1:0-11689 GCA_026402145.1 Polypterus bichir lapradei
ATAGATAGATAGATAGATAGATAGATAGATAGATAGAGCTACTAAAAGAGAGACATACCAAATAAACTAGTATTTACATTGTTCACATTATTGTACTTAGACAGTAGACAGCAGAATGCAGACACTGCAGGCACAAACAAGCGACTAGCTATACAGCAGTAATTAGGCTCAACTAATCAGGGATAGTACAGGCCATGACACTTTCTATATAAATCAAGGACCAATTGGAGGTAGTTGGTTAGACCCTTGACCGTTATGTACAGCTGTTGAACATTCTGACCTGACCTGGGGATCTTGATTCCATTCTCTGTTGCTGTACACCATGCTGTATGCTTGGACCAAAAGAAAAGCTCTGTGTATTGTGTATTTGTGGAAGTGTTGGATGTAAAGGAGTATGTTTGCTTCATATATATATATCATTTTCGTATTTTTTTTTTGAAGTGATACAACTAAATACAATACATTATAGGTATTACTGTATATGTATATAATGCTATATCTGCTTTAGATATTGACCTTGCCTCCCTAAAAATTAAAGACAGAATATATGTTGTGTTAGTAAGCTCACAATCTAGCTATGAAAAGCTGGTAAGACAATGAAGATATACTAAAACAGAAGTGGTGTACAGTATACATGTTATTCATATTGTCACATACCATGCTGCTAACACGGGACAACTGCGCCATGTTGCACGTTTGTCTCCATTCTGGGTGTTGGTTGTCTATTGATAACAGTAAAAGGAACTGCACATGTACTGAACATTTGTGACTAATGCAAGAGACCCATAACAAGATGGGATAATGACAGAGAGACAGAGAGAGATAAAAAGAGATATCAAACAACTAAGTGCGACAAATATAGAGTAGTGTAGGGACATATGATGAGGACTAAGCAAGAATAACGTGATTTTAGAAAAAGCACTAGAATATTAATAAGGGAAAAACAAAATAATCATACCCAGAGACACTTTGGGCCTATTGGCCAAAACCAGTTGTCACATCAACATCAGATCCCCAAAGAGTTACCAATCAATACACATGGTGAGAAGTTTTCATGAAGTGGCTCTGGGGAATGACAAATGGAGCTGAATTTTATAACGACTTTGTCATCTAGCTTATTTACAAAGTAGAAGTGAAATGACGATGCTAAATTGGCCCCTAATGTGTCTTGTGTGGTTGAGTGTGTACTGTACATCCTTCAATGGACTGGCACTCTGTCCAGGAATTGTTCCTGCTTTGCTGCTTGCTGGGATAGGCTTCAGCTTCCATGCAACCCTGATCAGAATAAACCCGCTAGACAAATGGAAGAATGCATGTCAGCTGTTTCTGTCACATTACATTGCCCTCTTACAGTTATGTTTTTTGAATCTCCAGAGATGTTTCAGAAATGGAAACATATCCTAGGATTCAAGAGGTTAATTGTTTTAATTGCATTTGCGTTTCATTCTATTAACAAACTGTCTTTGAGAGAAAATCCAGGGAAAAGGGATATCTCTTTCAATCATTATCTTGGCAAGAGACTTGCAATGACTGCATTACTGAGAAACAGGCCATGTTAAAAAAATCAACCCAGAATCCCTTGTAAGTTTCACGCAGAAGTGACGTTCAAATGTCAGTCTAACACTGTTATCTGAATAGACTAGTAAATGGACACTGACCAAAACATAATATGGCAGAAGACTTTTAAAACACAGCTCCGTTAAGGCTCATGTATAAGAACACTCACATCTCGAAGGAGATTTTCTAAGAAATTCTAAGAAATTCTAAGAACTGGCCCACTAGATCTGAAAGTTCACTAACAATACGAAAAAAAACTTCAATGTGGGCGTCATATGCTGTTCAGCAACATTCAGTCCCTGCTGGTTCTTGGCTCAGCACATCTCAAGTAACAATCTGTGGAGGCTGAAGCAACTCTTTCCATTAAGTGCTCTAAATCACACATTACGTGAACGTCTATCCGAAAAAGAAGTCTAATGGAGTTAGGTCAGAAGGTCCAACCTTTTTCAATCCAGCAGCCTGTTAATTTGACATGTTGACTTTCCCTTTTGAACTGAAGGCACCAATAAGAAATTGCTGCTGGAGCAGCAGAAACAGCTCATTATTTCTATAATCAAAATGCGGTGAACACATAAAAGTTTTCAGATTTCAAGGGCAGGAGCAAAAAAGTAGACTCACGTTAAACTTTGTAGATGACACTTTTATGCATAAGGCATTTCAAATTTTCAGCAAATTGTACAGGTTTGTTCAAGTCACTTGCCTTAATGGGGACTGATCCTGCACCCTTTCAATAAACTGTATGTTAACACCTGGTAGCCAATGCTTTAAAATGTAGTGTAGTATTATTAGTATTAGCCAGACAACTGTGACACATGCAGGCTCCAGCCACTTATGACCCTGAATTGAATATTCAGGTATAGACAACTGCTAGATAAGTGGATGGATGGCTGTATGCTTGAATTTGCATTATGGGTGTAGTGAGAAGTTAAGCAAAATGACACATTTTATTGGTTATATTTTGGCTGAAGAAGGGGCCTGAGTTGCCCCGAACACTTGCATATTGTAATCTTTCAAGCTAGCCAATAAAAGGGGTCATTTTGCATAACTTCACACTACTTTGAATCTAAGAAGGCAATGAATGTATGTGCCCATTTAGATTTGTTTGTTGAATTTGTCTGGTGGTCTATTGATTAGTGCTATTGTCACACAGCCTCTTTAAAATCCAGCCTGGTCACTGCCTGTTTAATCTGTGCGAGTTCTCCTTGAAGGTTTTTCTTTGGGTGCTCTGCTATTTTTCCCCATAATTCCACTGGGTCACCACCTTTCAGGTCCTGAATAGAGAGAGCAGATTGTCAGCTATGAGCTCCAATGAGACAGAAGAGATGAATACACCTAAGTGCTGGAGGAAGGTGTAACCTCTTGTGAGTGAATCGAGGTTCTGTCCAGTTACAGATACAGTGTCTCCTTAAAGGTTCCTTATTTTGTCGATTACATCAGTTTGTGGTTACAAGACTAAAATGAACAAACTTTTGGTCATCATTTCATCTGAAGGAGTCTCTGTAGAGGTGCCAGTTCGATTTTCGCAAAAAGTATCGAATGGAGTATAGAACTGACCAAACTGTCGGTAGAGTTGCATTTCAGCCATTCACTCTGGAATTCAGGTGAGGGGTGCAGCTGGCTTTCCACATCCCTATGAATTCCACTGTCTTAACAAGCTTTGTGTGTCATTAAAAGCCTAAAAATGGGCAATGCTTACTTTGTCCTACATTGAAGATGTCCATAAGGAAAAGTTCAGAAATCTTCTAAACCTGGTTACTCTAAATATAGGGATGCAGTACATCAGTCCATGCCAGGAGTGCTGGGCACAAAACAAAAACCAAAATGGCCTACAGAGAAATGTGGAGTGAGCATTGAACCTGACTGTGATGATGCAGGTCCTGCTCCATGCTCCCCTCTCCCTTTTGGGAGCCTCTTGAACCCGACGCCGTCAGTAATGTAACCAGATGAACTGGACAATGAGGACACCAAATAAAGCAAGGAGAAGGTGCAAAGTGCAAAAATGCTTTTATTTAAAACAATTCTAAAATGAAACTAAATAGTGCAGTGCATCAAAACTTCAATAAATAAATGATCCATAAAAACAGGATGATCCAAGGTGGAAGTAAAATAAATAATTCCAATTAAAAATGAGGTCAAAAATCAATAATGACTGGAAGCAGTCCTTTAAAAACTTGGTGCCTTCTTTAGCTGGCGGCTCCCCTATTTCTCCCATCCGGGCCCTGCACCAAGGGAGTTGCCTTACCTGCAGCTGGCCTTCTCCTTCTGGTCTGGTAGCTTTTCCATCCCTGGCTCCATGGGGCTCTTGCCAGACCGAGACTTGGGTTCCCCAGAGACCAGGGTGCTTACACTGGGGCTTCCACCTCCCAAGCCTCTGACTCCCACTGCCTTTCACGACCTTATGTGGCAAGCCATCCTCGATCGTGGTCACTCCTGCTCCACTGCAAAACTCAGCAGGAGTGACCCAATCCATCTGCCCCCTGGGTGCTGGCCAAACACTCGACTACGGCTCATTTCCCAGCTGCCTCTCCTTATTACAGCGAGCCTTCTCTCGCTTGATCGCTCCTGCACAGGCTTCTTCGCCTCCTCCTTCTTCCCACTTAACCTCCCTCAGTTCGTCCGTCCATCCGTATGTCCATCTGTCCGCCCATCTGTCTTTGTTTCTGTCTCCTTTTTTTTTCCTTCCACACATGGGGGCTTGGCACAGGTGTGGCAATTAGCAGCTCCTGGCATAAATCACAGACATGGGTGATCCCACACCTGTGCACTTCAATGTGAAAAACACCCAAGCCTTCATCGCACCCAGGAATTGCTCCGGCCACACTACCACACCCCCTCTTTAAGCCGCGAGTGCAGTGATTATTTAAAAACTGGCCTTTTCATCTGAGCTGTAGGCCCGCTATACCACACTGACATACAAGAAAAAAACTGGGGTAACCAGTGAACAAATCAACACAGGCAGACGTAGAACTCAGGGAGAATGTGACAACTCAGACGTGCAGTGACCGGGCTAGGATTCAAGTAGCTTTCTGGATGTACGTGACAGGTTCACTTCTCTGTGTCTTAATATTGTGCTACGTTGCTCACCTTCGAATGTTTAAACTAAGAAATTCACTTTAAAAATACTTAACATGCTTCATTTTCACCCATTCTTAACTGCACTTTCACTGATTTACACCACACAGACTTTCTTGTCTTTATTCTTCTTCTTCTTTCGGCTGCTTCCATTAGGGGTTGCCACAGCGGATCATCTTCCTCCATATCTTTTTGTCCTCTGCATCTTGTTCTGTTACACCCGTCACTTGCATGTCCTCTCTCACCACATCCATAAACCTTCGCTTAGGCCTTCCTCTTTTCCTCTACCCTGGCAGCTCTATCCTTATCATCCTTCTCCCAATATACCCAGCATCTCTCCTCTGCACATGTCCAAACCAACACAGTCTCGCCTCTCTGACTTTTTCTCCCAACCGTCCAACTTGAGCCGACCCTCTAATATACTCATTTCTAATCCTATCCATCCTAGTCACATCCTTGTCTTTACATGTTAATATTTGCTTTATGATTCTGAAAGGTGAAGGTCACTATGCCAAATAAAGACTTGATGGTGTTAAACTTAGAAAAAGTGCACATCTGCAAGAATCAGGGAGAAAATAAAGGGTGTAAATGTCAGCCCTGACACAGGCAGGCATAGGACACAGGTGCAAAGCACACAAGCAGTTTTTATTTCTTTCCGCTCATGGAGAACATCTTCCCTGTTCCCATGAACCCACAACCAGTGGCAGTTTTTGATATGGGCGACATGGGCCGTTGCCCAGGGTGGCATCATGGTGGGGGCAGCATCCTGGGCATTGGCAATTTTTTTTTTTTTATTTTTGCACGCACCCATGCTGCCCCAACATCATGCCAGTGCATTTTTGGGATTGCATGGGTACCGATCGGTTTTTTATTGCCCATTTGCGGGGAGTAAGGGTGCCCTCCATTTGCGGGGTGCGCTTGCTGCTTGCAGAAAAGGGAGGAGAGGGGCGGGGTAGCGTGGCATCTAATAACCAGCTTGCAAAATAAAACAAAATAAAAACAAACAAACAAACAAACACAAAAGCACCAGACATTATGATATAGACTTATAATTTGCACCGATGTGTTTTCTAAATTCTATCACACCCATATATGTGGGAAGTGAGCGCGAGTGCCCTCGGTGCGCCTGCTCGCTGCTGCTGCTGTGCTGAAGTTTCACACACAACCTGTCGAAACGGGGGGGGGGGAGGGGGTTTGGGGGCAGGGTGCTTCCAAATAAAGCACATTTCATTCATAATACAGTATTGTCAATCCAAGCCCATTATGTCACAATTCATTTTTCCTGGGTTGTGCGAAATCGCAAAAAATCATTAGATGGGCACTCCTTGCACGAGCAGCATAGAGCTGAGTACAGCAAACAGCTGACGCCAGCTCAATGCGTGTGCTCTCTCTATTCTTTATCACAGGTTAGTAAATTCGCTATAATTGGAGTGCACATTATAGACTTTAAAATGGCAAAATATCATCAATAAGATTTTGAACATGTTGATAAAATGATTTGAGTTATTAAGAGTTTTTTTGTATGGATATATATGTTTGCGTGCTAACTTACTAATGCAAATGACTCATGTAGTGGAGAGTGGTAGGTGAGGAAAGTTAACCCGAAATAATAAACTGACTGCCGCTCTGAGAGAAAAGGTTTATGTAGTTGTTAGTGACCTGGTGAACTGATGACTGGAGATGGTACTAAAGTGAACATTCTTATAACAAAATATTGGTGCTGTATAAATGTAAAATTTGATTTTGTCTCTGTTAGACATTACATTTCCAATAGTTTGTTTTATTTCACTGTATTTTTTCATTGTTTATTAGAACGCTGGGGGGGGCGTGGGGGGTTGTGGGAGGCGCCAGAGGGGGTGTTCGCCCAGGGCACCAAACAGGCTAGGACCGCCCCTGCCCACAACACAATCCCAAACAGAAGCACTTTTACTTTTCTTCTTTTTCTTCTTTTCCTCCTCTACTCCTCCCGGCAAGCTTCATCTCCCTCCTCTAGCTCCTGGAGTAGTGGCTGCTGGCTCCTTTTATAATGCACCCGGAAGTGCTCCAAGTGCTTGGTGACCTATTCCCGGCAGCACCTCCGGGTGTGGCAAAAGAGCCACTCTGTAGGGCTCAGCAGCAGCTACAGCACCCCCTGGCGGCACCCATGGATCCCAACAGGGCTGCACCAAACTCCAACTCCCATGAAGCCCTGCTGGAGTCCTAGGCACCACTGCAACCCAGGGGTTCTGCCATCTAGAGTTCCGGGGGAGATACTGTGCTGACCAGGCTTGCTCCCCGGGTTTATACGAGGGAGAGGTGTTGCAGCCAGGGAAGGGCTCTGGCTGTCCGCCACTAGGGACATCAAAAGACTGAACCTAAGCTGATCTAATGTGGGTGAGTTGAAGTTTAGGAATTTAAAAATAAATTAAAACAAAAAGCTTAAAAAACCCAGGCAGAGCAAATTAAAAGCTAAAACTATTTCACTCATACAGCAATTTGACAATATTTTAAAAAAGACTGGGTAAAGAAGCTAACATAAAAAAATAATTGTAATAAAAATAAGTAAATCTGTACTTTATGTACACAAATGCAATTTTTTACTTCTAGCCATTTTTTTCCAATTATGGTAAAATGGCCTATTTGGGAATCAAAGGGTTAGAAGCCCATCACCAGCCTCCACCCACTCCCACAGATTTACACACATGTGCCCAGTGTGCAATTTCTAATGTGCTGCTTCTTTGACAGCATGGAAAGAAAAGCACAAGAACATGTGAAGTGCACACAGTCTCCACACAGAAGACATCCCAGTCTGGATTTGACCTCAAGTCCAAGGTTTTTAAGGTGAGTCCTCACAAATACACACACACACACACACACACACACACTCACATATGGATACCTACTCGCACATACAGCATGTGCAGTCAGATTACCAACATTGGAGGAAAAGTACAAGAGCACAGGGACTACAAGCAGATTCCACATGAAAGGTGTTTGAGCTAATATTTGAACTTGGCATATAAAACATTGTGAGGTGGGACCAACTTGGGGTCAAGTGTTGTAAGGTGGGTCTCCACATACACATATACATATACATACACAAGAGCACACACACATATTCGCACACACGTACAGAAAGTATTCAGGCCCTTCACTTTTTACACACTTTATAGTGTTGTAGATTTAATTTTAAATGTATAAATTTTCCATTTTTGCCAATCATTCTTCACTCATTAACCCATAATGACAAAGTGAAAGTATGTTTTCAGAAAGGATTGCAAATTTTTTAAAAATTAAAAACTGAAATCTCTCATTCATGTAAGTAGACCCTTAATTTAGTGCTTTGTAGAAGCCACCTTGGCAGCAATCACGGCTTGGAGTCTTCTTAGGTAAATCTCTACAGGATTTACATAGCTGCAGTTGGACAGTTTATCCCATTCTTCCTGTCAAATCCCCTCAGTCTCCATTTAATTGGGTGAGAAGTCTGGGTTTTGGCTGGGCCACTCAAGGACATTCTGAGACTGGTCCAGAATCCAAATCAGAATTGTCTTGGCTGTATGCTTCAGGTCATTGTTGTACTGAAAGGTGAACCGTCACCCCAGTCTGAGGTCAAGTTTTCTTCAAGGTCCTCTCTGTATTTGGCTGCATTCATTCTTTCTCAATCCTGACCAGTCTCCCTGCCCCTGCTTCACCCCATAACATGATCTTGCCACCACTGTATTTCACTCTAGGAAAGATATTAGTCAGGTGATGAGCAGTACTTGGTGTTCACAAGCCATAGTGTTTAGAGTTCTGCCCAAATAGTTCAATTTTTGTCTCATCAGACCAAAGAATCTTTTTCTTCATGCTCTCCGAGTCTTTTAAATGCCATTTGGCAAACTCCAAGTGGGAGTAGGCCTCTTTACAATAAACACCTGATTGATGGATCACTGCTGAGATGGATGTCCATCCGATATGTTCTCCCATCTCAGCAGAGGACTTCTGAAGCCATGTTAGGGTGGTCATGGGTTCATGATCCTCTTCCTGACAAAGGGCCTTGTTGCTAGGTTCGTCAGTTGAGCCAACTATGGGAAGAGTCTCAATGGTTCCAGACTTCTTCCAGTTCGCACTTATTGAGGCCACTGTGCTCCTGGGAACACTTAAAGCTTTAGAAATGGTTTTATATCTTTGACCTTATCTATGCCTCGTCATCATGGATGTCTACAGCGTGTTTTGTGAACTTCATGGTTAGGTTTTTGTCCTAACATACAGAAGAAGAATGCAGTGTCAATTGTAGGACCTTAAATACACAGATGTGTACCTTTCTAAATAATATCCAATTAATTCAATGTGTCACAGTTGGATGTAAATCAATTTCCAGACACAGCTCAAGGATAAATAAAGCCAACAGAATGCACCTGAGCACATCTTGAAATACCAGCAAAGGATCTGAATACTTATAGAAATTAAGGATTTGATTATTAATAAATCTGTAATCCTCTCTGGAAAAATGTTTTCACTTCATCATTATGTGTTATTTAGTGTAGATTGACAGGAAAAAATGGCAAATGTATCCATACAGCACAATAACATGTGCAGATGGTGAAGGGGTCTGAATACTTTCTGAGTCCACTGTACATCCTGTGCAATCAGATAGCCAGTAGGAAGGGGTAGAAGAACAAGGTGAGTACAAGCAAACACCATACAGATAGTGGAATGTGAATTTGGGCCCAGATGCGTAAGCTAGGTTCCCTCTCTCACACACACATACACACACACACACATGCTGTGTGCAACCAGATTATCAGCATGGGAAAAAAGTACAAGAACCCAGAATACAAGGAGAAGGAGCTCCATTTGGGATGTCAGCTTGGGTTCCATACCCACCAACACGCAATCTGCAAACAGCTAAACAGCATAGGAAGAAAAGTACAAAGAACTCCCAGAGAAGGACTCCAAGGTCCCTCTGCCACCATATGGTCCACCATTAATAATTCATCCATTATTAACCTTGCCTAATTGAGTCCAGGTTGCTGGGGCCTATGCTAGCAGCATTGAGTGCAAGGCAGGAAGCAACACTGGCAGAATCTCTAATCCATCACAGAGCATAGTCACATATACGTTCATAAGGGAAAACTTAGAGTTGCCAGTTAACCTAACGCTCACACATCTTTGGGAACCTGAGGAAAAGCCTACATGGTCACAGAAAGAACACACAAAATCCACATGACCTCAAAGTAAAAGTCTTCAAAAGTAAATCTGCTCACTTTTCATTAAAATTCTACAATTACAGAACAGTGTGTTATTGCACAAAGAGGTCTGACTCTGAACCTCACCTCCCGATGCCCGGTACATTAAGTCTGTACTTTGCAGGGAATCAAATGCAATTTTTCCCAAAGCCTTTCACCTACAAGAGAGTAAAAAAAGACATGAGAGAAAAGTAAAGCTCGCTTGAGCGCGGCCGAGTGTACGTGAGACTCAGCATCTTGAAACAAAGGCACAAAAAGCCTTGAAGAAGATGCAGTGCGATTTCAGCAGCTCTCTCTCTTCCGTGCATTTCAAAGACCCTCAGGGGAATCTGGAAATCTTTTAGGTTCCCTTTCTTCCTTCACTGAAGTGCCTGCTCTGTCACTGTAATTTGTTTTTTAATCATTTTGCCGACTCCTGAGTCTGCAAAACTGCATTTCTACCAGTTAACAGTACCCGATTGTAACTTTCAGCCTTTTTTTTTTGGCACTTTTTAATTTTTTATTCCTGCCACATTCACTCCCAGATGAGGCTTGTGTCCCTGAGGAAGAACTTTGTTTTAGTTATTTATATTTTTCCCATTTTTAGCTGTTTCTGGGTTAGAATTTAGGTATCCTGCTTTTTTGTTCAGGGAGTGAGTAGGTCAATCAGCCTGTTATGTAGTGCCTTTCTTATTAAATGACAACACAAAAGTATTTTAAAAAGAAATTCACAACTAAACACCACAAAGATAATGAATGATGATCACAAAATGCATTCACTACAGACTGGCAGAGGATTAGCATTCTGTCCAAGGTGCAATTCAGTTGGGTGAGGACCCCACAATCTTAAGCTGATATTAAGGGCTCACAGCATTGGATGAAAGGTCAAAGCCAACATTGAATCAGAAAGCTCACATGCACCATCACATAAGCCGGTTTAGAACAAATCAGTCTTCAGGATGTGGGAGAAAATATGAAGTTCATGGAGAAAAAGTACTTGGTGATATACTGTAAAATGTTTTCATTTCTGTCAGTTTTTGTAGTTTGTCTTTGGCTCACTTACAGAAAAAAATTGCATCCTCCACACCAACAACAAGCACATGCAAGACTCAAACCAGGACATTGGCTTTTGATGCAGCATAGCCATTGTGTCTCCCTTATATTATGTGATTTTATCTTTTTTTTTTTTAATTTCTAGGTGGCAAACATTTTATGTAGCTTTTTATGTCTTTTATAGAGTAACTAGCCATGTGCGCCCAACTACGTTGCGCATGTTAAAGTTGTCTGTGAAGGACTCCCTGTTTTTTTTTTATAAGGGAAACAAAATTACAAAAGTAAACCCTTGGACATTGACTCGATAGGAACGGCCTACTCAGAATCACTGTCTGAATAGTAATTATATGGTGGTGGGGGAGCATTTCTGCTTCTGTCCGTTCACAGTCCGTCTCGTTTTCACAACGCTATTGTTTCCTTTCACGATGTCTTCTCAACTTTTCTCCAATCTCGCAGGTTGCTTTGTGACAATCCAAAGAGTAAGGCAATATACACAGAGCAATGGTTATAAAAGGGGGACACATAGGTATCCAGGCTCTTTAAAGCATAAATAGAGATCACTTCACTGACATGTGAGCAAGGCATGGTACAACTGTGAGACGCGCAGCACTTGCCGGCTACAACGTAACAATAATAATTTCCGGAACGTGCTGTTACATTGTCATTCATTTTACCCACTGTCTTTCTTTCATTCATATGTTACGTAGGCACGTACCTTTTATCTTCGGCAATCTCATTCTCTAACCAGGTCTCAGGAGCTAACCAGCGTAACACTGTCCACCACCCCTTTCGTTATTCCGGCACATTGTTGACATCCGTGA
>JANRMT010048659.1:0-22215 GCA_026402145.1 Polypterus bichir lapradei
TGATGGACTGTCCACACTGACCGCTGGCTTTATTAAATGACATGTTTTATTGTCACAGTCCACCTCTTTAATTTAAAATCAATCAACTGTCACACTTCACAACCACATCAATTATTTCAATTAAAGCTGCAATCACTATTTACTATTTTAATCTATCTATCTATCTTATAGTGCCTTTTCCATCTGTCATTGTCTCTCTATTTCTTTCTTTCGTGTGTTTCCAGTCATCTCTTTTTATTTTTTGACTGTCATTCTTATCAAAGGTGACTTCCATCATCTGAAATTCCATTGTTTCCTTTTCTTTTCTTTGTCCAATCAGAGCCCAGGCAGGTGAAGTGACTTGCTGAGGTCACCCAGTGGTGTCAGTAGTGGGATTTGAACCCACAACCTCAGAGTTTGAACTCCAAAGTCTTCACCACCACACCGCACTGCATTTTCTCCTCCATTTAAACACTCCTTCTGTTCAATCTAAGGTCATCTTTACTCTGGTGGTCTCATCAGGTAGGTGGGCTACAGTCCTGTGGACCCTCAAACATCTTGAGAATATTAGCAGCTGTGCTCACTGGAACATGAAGCTCTGTGGAGGTGGTCTTGTAGTCTTCACCTTGGGTTCAACAGACGGCTTTGGTGATTCACTGCCTGAGTCTCTCTATCCCATAATGCACCAGTCACAGGACCCCCATCACTCTCAGCCCCTCAGTCACACAACACTCAGACTTTCATATCCTAAGCCTGTCCTGCTCTATTAAAACTTCAATGATTTTTATTGTGATGATCCATTCAGTCAAAGCACAAACTCACATTTTAAAAAGTCGTCTCTGTTCTGAGGTTCAGGAGGCTGGAGGGTGAAAACTGGAGCTTCATGAGCTGAAAATAAAAAGAAAAGAGAAGAAGAATGGAAACTGTGAAGATGGCATTGTGGGATCTTAGTTTAGTTCTTAAACATTAATTACAAATGCAGAGGAGATCAAATAAAACATTTATAAAATATACAAGGGCTGGCAAATTAGGCCAAATGTCGATTTGAATATTCATATTAATAATAAATATACAGGGAGTCAGAGAGTATTGAGACCCCTTCACTTTCCTCACACTTTACTGTGTTGTTGATTTAATTTTAAATGGATTAATGTGCCTGTGAGAGACAGTTGTACGTTATTGTGCTGATTGTACACTTGCTGGCCTAATTCTTCGATTAGAAAGAACCGCAGCTACACCAGAGAGTAGATAACACCCTTCACCAGCTCGCTTCAAGAACTTTGATAGATTTGTATACGTAAGTGTATGTGTGGTATCTCAACAGAAATATATTAATACAATAAGTGCACAAATACAAATGAAATACATATATGAACATAACTAATTTAATTTCACAGTTACACAGTATTCAGGAAGAGCAATGTTAAAAATCACTCATCTGTACGTATTGTTTAATCAAACCAGTAGGTGGCACTATTAACAAGAATAAAAGGAACAGCGTAACGGCCAAGACTATGGAGGAATATTTCGGACAAAATTAAATAAATGAATAAATGCGCAAATAAATAAAACTACTGTGAAATGTGAGCAAAATAAATAACTGTGTCATGAAATGTGAGCCTTAATAAATAAATATGTCATGAAATGACAGCATAAATAAATAAATGTGTCATGAAATATGGTTTTTGTTGCTTTTTTATTTATTTCATTTTGTCCGTAATATTCCTCCAAACCATCATGAAATACGACTTGAAATAAAACTGTCACTTTCACTCGTCAAAGTTGAGAGGGTGGGCTCTAACACCCCCTCTAGTTATTGATTTGTGAATTGATAGCACAAGAATTAACTGGAAAAATGCTTACTACTGCCGATGAAATGGATTCTGCCGAAGATATTACGTATTGCGGTTTAAAAGTACGACAGATTGCAGATCTATATGGTGTATCAGAGAAGACGATCACAAGGCGAATGAGCCAGTTTGATATGCGGTAAGCTGCACCGGCTCTATTAGTTTAGGTACTTTGACATGGAATGCCCAGAGCAGCGCCAACTAATATTTTGATCTGAGTATCTGACCCTTGTTTTACGAGTATAAAGTCAGGTGCATATTCGCAGCTACTTTTTCAAACAACTTTACAACTCTAATCAGTGTCAAACATTGTAACAACATTTCAATTTCTTCCGATAAATCTTCAGTTCTCTCTCTGAAATACGTAATATCTTCCACAGAGTCCATTTCATCGGCAGTAGTAAGCATTTTTCCAGTTAATTCTTGTGCTATCGATTCACCAATCAATAACTAGAGGGGGTGTTAGAGCCCACCATCTCAGCTTTGACGAGTGAAAGTGACAGTTTTATTTCAAGTCGTATTTCATGATGGTTTGGAGGAATGTTACGGACAAATGAAATAAATAACCAACAAAAACATATTTCGTGACATATTTATTTATGGTCACATTTCACAGTACGTTTATTTATTTGCGCATTTATTTATTTCTTTTTTTTCCGAAATATTCCTCCATACAAGACGGCATTCATTTACAAAAAAAAAAAAAAAAACAAAACCCTTTACGTTTAATACTGCAAGAATCAACACATTTTAACGTCCTGGAATGAAGTTAAATACAGCGCATCTCTCCCTAAGGTCAACAGTGCACAGACTTAACATTCACAATGTTCATTCACAAACAGCAAACATAGCCATAATAGCGGTTCTTTATACTTGCACTGACCGTCAATATAATTTGCAACTTTAACTAAGATGTTAAGTTACAGTGAACGCTGCAAAAAAAGAAATGACTTACTTTGTCAGTAACGCACAACTCACAGTTACAAAAGGTAACAGCAAACTGTAACTTGGAAAACGCAAACAAGCAGGAAGAGACTGTGAGCGCGTTACAATTCAGATACAAAACGCTGTGCATGCGCAGTAGTCTTGTGGGGCGTGTCTTGCCGAGGTTCAGCATAAAGCAGGGCATTTTGTTCAGTGCCTTTTGTGTTCATCAGTCTACACTCAGTAACCCATAATGACAAAGTGAGCGCAGGTCTTCAGGAAGGTCTGCACATTTATTACAAATCAAAACTGAAACTTCTCCTTCCTAGAAGTATTCAGACAGTTAGTTCAGGTCTTTGTGGAAGACCCTTTTGTGGTCTTCATGACTAAGTGTATCTTCAGGCTTTACACTCCTGGACTTGACCAGTTGATCCCATTCCTTCTGGAAGATCCTCTCAAACTCTGTTAGATTTCAAGGTAAGCGTCTGTGAACTGCCATCTTCAGGTGTCTCCTCTTCTGTAGGGTCTCAGTCTGGTCACTCAAGGACACTCAGACTTGTCACAAAGCCACTCCAGAGTTGTCTTGGCTGTAGTCTTCAGGTTGTTGATCCATCGCCCAGTCTGAGGTCACAGGTTTTCTTTAAGGTCCTCTTTATATTTGACTGCACTTCTCCTCCCCTCAGTTCTGACCTGTCACTCTGTCCCCATAGCCTGATGCTGTCACCACCATCTTCACTCTGGAGATGGCATTAGGCAGGTTGTGAGCAGTGCCTGGTCCTCTCCACACATCCTGCTTGGTCTTCTGTCTAAAGAGTTCAATGTTTGTCTCATCAGATCTTTGAATCTTTCTCATGATGCTCTCAGGCTGTCATTTGTCTTTTACTTGAGAGTATCTTCTCCCTGGCCACTCTAACATAAACGCTTGATTTGTGGAGCACTGCTGAGATGGCCGTTCTGTCAAACAGTTTCTCTCATTTCATCTGAGGACATCTGAAGTTATGTTGTAGTGACCATTAGGTTCATGGTCAACTCATAGGCCAAGGCCATTCCTTCCCAGTTACTCAGACTGGCCATTTCTAGAAAATGTCCTGGTGTTTCCAAACATTTTCCATTCCCCAATTCTTAAGGCCGCTGTGCTCCTGGTAACACTCAAAGATTTACAAATGGTTTTATCCCTTGGCTCTGATCTTTGCCTCACCAAAATTTAATCACAGATGTCTACAGAAGGTCCCTTGTACTCCAAGTCTTGGTGTTCGTGCTGACATACAATGTCATAAATATTCTGTATTTGATACATATTGACAAGCAGGTACAGTTCTTCACATCTTCAGAGGTCCATCTAGTTAAGAAATCCCACCCTGAGTCGACAGGGTGCTGCTCCTGCTAACGTCATCACTTCAGTAAGTTCACAGGCCACAAGACGAGTGACATCACTTCCACAGCCCGCTAATTAAGCTCCACCTCTTCAGTGACACCACTATAAAATGTCACCAGGAGTGGGTGTTCATTACAGATCTGGGACTGAGGAAGACGGAGCTCCGACTCACAAGTGACTTTAACTTGACAGCCTTTGATTGCAGCAGATATCATCATTGTGCACCGTCTTTGTGCTTTTTATTTCATCTTCATCATTAAACGGGGTATTTCAGGGTGGTACCCCAACTCTTTGTGCCCACTCTCTCTGCTTATTTTCACAATACACACATACAGTAAATGTCTAATGTGGTGGACGGCCGGGATGGACCCTGTGCCCTTGGCTTCTTGACCTTAGTTTGTGTTTAAACAAATCGCTGTCTTTATGTGTAAACGTACGTAATTCATAATTTATAAAGTGTGTTTTACTCTGAGGCTGCACTCACTGGAATGTTCAGGTGGTCCTCTAGTAGTCAGAGTTCTGATGCAGTTCACCAATTTGCTTATCTTCAACACTGAAATATGTCAAATAAAATGCTTTTGGTGTGTAAACTCCTTTTAAATGTCGGTGGGAGACACGACTTCTGAGCAAACAACAGCAGGAATATAAAACACGAGAGCCCAGGGGGAGCACAGCTGAAAATGGATGAACGTGAACTTTTAACGTGGACTCCATCCAGCAGAATGTAATGGAGAGCAAAGACAGCAGGAGCAGATTGAGATGTTCTGATGTTACAAAGCACTGACACCGAGCTCAATTTGATTCCATTAACGTCTTCTCTGTCTTCAAATAATTCATTTGTGCTCTGAGCTGGCTTAGCCATTTAAAACACATTTCTGTTCATTAATCTTAAGGTGAGCAAAGCAAAGGAAATAAAAAGAATCCCATAGTTAAGTGAAAAAAGGACTTTTAAGAGAATACGTGGAAAACGTATAAGGAGTTTAACATTTCAAGTTAAAACTCTAAAACATCTGATTAAACACAGCTGATTATTTAGAGAGTTTGTTATCACTCAGCATATGACTGTGAAAGGCACTATATAGTAAAAAATAATAAAAAGCAATGGATGGCAGATAAATGTTAAAGAGCAGGCCTTCTTCAGTGTCCTCTTATTGTCACTCTGGTCCTCCTAATGGACTTCAATAACAAACACAATGTCACCAGACGCTGTACCTGATGGAGTCCTTGTCATGATAACCCACTGGCTGATCTTCTCCAGACTCTTTGTCAGACCTGAGAGCTCCTTTCTCAGGTCCTCAGATGAGAAATCAGCGGTGACAGTGAAACTCAGCGAGTCTCCATCAGCAGGAAGGACACAGCGAGAGGAGAAAGTCTGGATCAGGAGAGAAGAGGGGACGAGATTTCAGAAAGGAGACATTAAAAAGTAAGTAATGCTGATAAGAGGGGGCTCTTCTGAATGAAGGATCAGTGTGGTGGGCAGTCAGCATGGGTTTAGATGGTGAGAACGCCTGTCATTGACTTGTTGGTTATTTAGGAGGGAATACTTGTTGGAGTGTAGTGGAGCATCAGAGATTATCAACCTTAACCTTCACACAGGACTCCATGAGAGGAGAGTCAAGATAAAAGGATTGAGGGGGCAGGTGGGTCCAGAATTGACTTGACACACAAAACATGGCATTCGGCTTTTTATGGTTCTGAGAAAAAAATTAATTAAATTAAATGTAAAGACTAACACATGTAGGGAGAGAGCTCTTTAATATGAATACACAATTGAAGGTCCGCAGCTCAGAAGTGTGACTTGTGAGGAAATCCTGGGAGCCTTTGTGTCTTCAACATCATCATCATCAACCATACAAAGTATAGATAACTACACCAATCTGAGTTATTTAGCAACCACAATGTCTGAAGTGTAAATCAAGAAGAGAATCTCCCTAACATCTGCAAAACACAGTCAACATCAGGACTACTGTGTGGAGTGTGAGAGAAAAGCACATGAGAAAGATGAGAGATGAGAGACGAGATTGGACTGTGGGGTCTGAGCTGTGAGGAAATGCTGAAGGATTTGAATGTCAAAGTTTAAAGATGGAGACATCAGAAGGTGGGCTGGCAGAAAAGTTGGCACCATCCTTTATTAGATGTCATCTTTTACACTGTAGATTCATCAGTCTGTCATGTACATGAAGTAAACAACTTTGAGATATTTGTAAAAAGAATATTTGAAATGTTTAGGAAATATGAAAATAGTGGCCTGTTCTTGTCATGTTGTACAACTCCTCAGATCTTTTAAATTTCTCTCTAAATGTTCTCAGGTCCCACACACCCCAGTCTGATCAGACTCCCTGTGAAGTGTCGCTCTCACCTGCAGGAAGTGGAGATGGTCCTTGGTCTCTGAAAGCTCCTTCAGCTCAGCTTCTCTCCTCTTCAGCTCCTCAATCTCCTTCTCCAGTTGCTCCATGACTCCTTTAGCCTTCTCCATTTCTCTCTTTTCTTGTTCTCTGATCCTCTCAGTCAGTTTCCTGTGGGCTTCCTCAATGCACCGTATCAGAGCAGTGAAGCTCTTCTCATTTTCTTCCACCTCTCTTACCACAGACATCTGAATAAATAGGATAAAGATTTAGAATTGAGTCACCTGATAAGAATAACCAATCATGAGGCACATTTGTTGTTATTTTGATGTTGTGAAGGACAGTTTGAATTGGCTGGGGTGTCTGGTGGAACTTTATCTGCAGAAGGAAAGTCAGTTGCAGACTGCCTCCCATACAATATGTTCCCTCCATTACGCCACCACTCTGCTGATGCTGCTATTAAAGAAACTGCAGGACTTTATGAGATACGCAGTCATGAAAGGCTTCCTTGTGAAGGATCTTGTGAGCCATTGGCAGGAGCTGCTGTGGACACCTCTACTGTCTTGTGAGGACTCCATTTGACCTGCAAATTTATATAAAAGTTTGCCTTTAAAAATGGCATTTCGTACTCTTCCTGAGGTTAGGAGTGGAATAGGACAACACACACCAGGAATAAAGAAGAAGAAGAAGAAGAAGAAGAAGAAGAAGAATTTGTAAAGAGAAGTTAAGTTGTGTGTTAGACGGTAATTGTGTTAAAATAAAAGTATTTCTGGACCAGAGACTTGTGTATATCAGTTGTATTCTAGTTTGAGGTGTCAGACATCACCGTGTCAGACCATTGAGATGGAGATATTAAACAAGAGAGTCTAGGTATTGGTCAAGGGGATTCAGATTTCATTTCATTTCATGAACTCTTTGCATATTTACCTTCTTCCATCTGTTTTTCAATGTAAAGCTCAGAGTTGTGTCTTTATTTCCATGTTTGATGTATTTCTACTTTATTTATGAACTTTGCATTATTACTTTTTTTTTTGAGATTTTATAAATTTTATTGCAATCATTCCATACAAATCAATCAATTTTTACAAAAAGTAGAATTGAAAACAAGTCGACCCTCAACCCTGAGAGAGAGAGCAAGGCCAATAGAGTAAAATTTAAGGCTTGTAAACATACCTAAATTGAAAGTTTGATAAGCCAATAGAGATGAATGGAGAAGAAAATGAAATACAGAAATAATTGCTTCCTCTGTGCTTTAAGACCTTATTTTAAAATATTACTGATTAGATCCTGCCATGTTTTGAAAAAAAATCTGTACAAATCCTCTAACTGAGTATTTGATTTTTTTCCAATTTCAAATAGTATAAAACATCTGTTTCCCACTGACTTAAAAGAGAAGAGTTTGGATTCTTCCAGTTTAGCAGAATAAATCTGCGTGCCAAAAGTGTAATGAATGCAATCACAGTTTGTTTGTCCTTCTTTGCATTATTACTAATGAATTTGCTATTCAAACTATGGCTCATACTTATATGATAACACCTGGTGTGGTGTTAGTTATGTAGGAAGTAAATGTGAGGTAAAAGGTGCCTGCTCTCCAGGATCATCAATCCCAAAGCTGGAGGTGTTCTGCAGTTTTCAGAATGTTGCACAGCTGGGCAGTGACTCAGATAACTCTGTGATAGAAGGAAGGGATGAGAAGACCTAAAAGGTCACCTCCTAAACAGCCACTAGAATGAGGAAGAAATGATAATATGAGATTCATTTATTAGGGAATTTAGATGAAGCTTTACACCAAATACAGAGAATTTTGTCTTATGGTACACATGTGGAAAATCTCCCTGGTATGGTGGATCGGCTCCTGGCTGGAGCAGGGAACAATGGATCCTGTTGTCATTGTCACATGTGTCCAGTTCTAAGTGAACAATTATAAGAGGATGGATCAGACCACCAGTACTGCAGAACAATTTAAAGACATAGGTACAAAGCTGAGGAGCAGTAGTGACAAAGTGATCAGAAGTTCAGCCTATGCCACACATAGGACTGAGGAAATTAGATAGATAGATAGATAGATAGATAGATAGATAGATAGATAGATAGATAGATAGATAGATAGATAGATAGATAGATAGATAGATAGATAGATAAGGCTGAAAAATAAAGAAAATCACAAAAGCATAAGGCACAGCTAAAAGAACACAAGAACTTAACAAACTCACAGAGCACATTCACTATTGAAACAGTGGGAGACCCTCGGGGTTTATAGGGCAGAATGGAAGCTCCTGGTGGTGATTGGCAGATGGTCCACATGGAACATAACAAAGGCAGCTTATAGACAAAATCAAATACAAAGAATAAAGCAGATACTTAACCAAATCAACATTAACATTAATAAATAAATAAAAAACACATGAAACAAGACTTTGAACAAAATCTAGTGGGAGGAATCCTGGCTGGAAAATGTCATAGTCATCATTGGTGTAGGGAGGGGATTTCATGCATCAGTAATAAGCTGAAATTCTAAGGAAACAACAAAGCAGACGAGCGAAGAACCATAAACCGAAGTGAAGGTCAGTCTGTGAGGTTGACTCTCCTTCACTTCTACTTCTTCAGATGTCACCTCTTTGTCTGGATTGGACTACACAGTGTTGAGTGAGACATTGTGCCTGCCTACTTTCTTTGAACTAAAGACACACCCCACTGGTCTGGACCGGCTGTGTTTAGTACTTTAGTACAATTGATGGTGTTGGTCTGTTTAATGTGAGTCTGTGTTAAATAAATTAGGTTGCAGAAGTTTGGTCTGTCTGGGTACAGAAATGTATGTGAAAAGATATGTCTCTGCTGGATGAGAACTTTCACATAAATGAATCCTGGTAGAACTGGGCATCAGAGAGTGTGGTACTGTGGACAGTCTGCCAGCTCATTACAGGGTTAGGGCTACACAAGTGATCACAATGGAAGCCAATTTGATGTTTCTGCCATTTAACCAAACTGAAATGTGAGGATGTGGTGGAAGATCTGGAAAAAACTGGAGGAAAACCACCGAGAAACTGGAAGAAGGGGTAAACTACACATGGAAAGTGAATGGAGGACAGTGGATCTGCGATTCAGCAGATGCCACCACAGGACAACCTTACTGTCCTTTGTGATAAAATATTAAAGGTTAAGTAAAATATTTGGTGCTGTACGTTATGTAAAGTCTGCACTCAGTCAAACAGATGGAGATCCTTAAGTTGTGGAGTCTAATAAAACTGAGAAATACCAGAATGAACAAGAGAAGACCATTATGATCTCCAGAATACATCAAGAATATCCCATTTCTCCAAATGAGGTATTTTACAGGACAAGACAGGCTCTTCAATCAGAATGTAACCTCTGGATAAGAAAAGAACCTGAACAACTCATCTTTAAATCACAACATCATTACGGTGAACATGGGGAGAGGGCTAATAAGATCTTAGCTCAGCAATCAGGAAGAAGGAAGTTTGCAAATGCAATAACAGAAATCGCCAGCGCAACTGGAGATAAAGTAATGAAGCTTAAAAATATAAGTCACACATTCATCAAATACTATACGTCTTTTTATTCTACTCAGTTTAAAGAAGACGAGACACAATCTGAGGAGATGTTTCATGTAATACAAATACAACAGATGGACACTATTAGTGAACAGGAACGGGACAAACCTCTGACACTCTCAGAACTACTGGATGCTGTAAACTCACACCAGAGTGGTAAAACAACACGCCATGATGGCAACCAGTGGAATTTTATTAAGACGTTTTCAACTAAGTTAGCTCCACTATTATTAGCAAAGTTTACAGAAGCTACAGACAACAAAAATCTACCCAAAAAACCTACCCAATTTTCCACACCCCCCCCCCCCACCCATTTCTTTTCCAGAAGAAATCCTGATTAGTCCTAAGGAGTCAGACAGCATCTCAGCAACATATAAAAACATTTCAAAGAATCTCCCCTTTAAGGGTCCTAGGATATGACAGGAAAAAGACCTTTTAATGAATATGTCAGAAAAGGAGTGTAAGTCAGTTATGGATAGAATACACTCCAGCTCCATATGTGCGAAGTAGTCAACCATTTGACTTCGACTCTTTCATCGATCACATTTATCTTATTTAAAATTGGGAAGAATCCAACCTGCGAGTGTGGTAAACAAGCTCCAGCCTCACTGGGCCACATATTTTGGGAGGACAGCAAAGTAACATCATTTAGGGCCAAAATGTTTGAATGTTTTACCAGACAGCCATGGGGTCACAATCACTCCTAACTCATTAACAGTTGTGGTTGGTGGGCTACCAGAGGGGCCTAAAGTGGAGGAGGACACATTGACTGTAACTGCTTTTACCACATTGTGAGCTCGTCGACTTGTCCTGCTGAACATAAAGACCTCCAGCCCATCTGTGATAAGTCACTGGGTGACTGGTGTTTGATATTTAAAAAAACAAATTCTCACTTAGAAGATCTGTTGAAAAACTTTATAAAATATAACAAGAGCTAATTAATAAAACTTTAAATAAGCATACATAGCGGGGGAAAAGAAATTATGCCTTTTTATTTATTTATTTATTTATTCATTTTTCTAAATTATCAGGAATTTTGGCCCAGCTTTCAGCTCTTCTCTCTTTTTCTGGGTTGCAGCATGAATCCTGTTTGGTAGTATTTATTTGTTACATTTTTTTTGATTGTTTAGATTTCTGTTTTAACTTTCTGATTGTTTTTTATTATTTTTAATTTTGACTTTGAAAGTAATTTTTTTAAAGTTGAACTTGATTGTATGCAATGCTATTTTTAGAATAAAAACCACTTAGACCATTAATGGACGTTGTGCCCGCTGATCTAATTCAGAACATCAGCGTCGACCTTCAGTGTGAGTTTCTGTCAGTAGAGTTAAGTCCCCTTTAAGCAGCTGATGGAGTATCAGAGGACTTTAGGGTGATGCTGTCTGAGTCTCCACTGAGTAACACCTGGGATTCTGTCAACAGTGAAAGGCCATGAAGGACACCACAACACGTCTTCTCTAACTCTCCCTTCTCGTGTCCCTACTCATCATCACCAGTGAAGCTCTTCTGCTCTTAAAGTTCTCATTTATTTCTCCTCTCTTTGATATGAAGTGTTGTCTTTCTATTCCACTCACCTTCATCTCATCCATCGCCCTCCTCGTCTCCTTCAGTGTCTTCTCTCTCTCCTCAAGTCTCCTCTTGATGTCACTCAGTGTCGCCTCCAGCTGTTTCTGTTTGGACACACAAGAGGACACGCGTGATCAGATCAGAATTCACGTTCATTTTGTGATTTCGTCTTCTCTTTCTGACTCCTGATATTTTAACAACACATTTGTTTGACATTTCATGACACAACTCAGATTTGATTTAACAAACAGGAATGACAATAAAGATTAAAAGAAAGGTTTAATTTAATTGATGTAAGACTGAGTTTGGGCATGAAGAGAACGTCAAATACAGAAGACAGTTTGAAGGCACACCGGTGTGTGAGTTAGTTCTTGATGTTTAGAAGACATCACATTAACAAACTGGGAAATGTGAAGTTCACACAACACAAAAATAATAAAAACAAACTGGAGTGTAAAGTAAAGAAACTAGTGAAAGGCCAGGAGGACTTAAACACATCATGTCAGTAATTATAGGATCTACATGGCCATTTGATATCCTCATCCGGACATGTGAGGACGTTGTCTGCTGTTGTCATTTTCTGGAGTCAAGTAAGATACCAAAATACACAAACAATTCTGTTGAATTCAGGAAGAAGGCAACTTAAAGAAATTCTGACACTCAGAAATGATATTTTTTTTTATATTACTTACCTCAGGTGTTTTGTTTTGGTGACAGATTATTATTTTTAATAAAACTATTGAGCTCCGCCCCCTTCTCACTTCTCTCGCCCAACCCCAGGTTTGGTTCGTGTGGCACTTCAAACATTTAAAAGCCTGTACAGCACCTGTCCTTTTGTCTCACTGCTTTGTCTCTCTTCTCCCCCAGACTTCCACTGCTCCTGTGGTGGTCCCACTCCCGATCCGCACCCCTATGAACAAGAAGATTTTCTATGCTTCTAATTGAGAGACGAAACTGTCCCCTCCAACTACACATGGAGCTCGATTCACTCCTGAAAGAGACTTATGTTTTTTTAAAGTGTCTGAATAACGTTTGTCTCTAAAATCTCCTGTGTATCTGTGCTACTCTGTGACCCAAGCGTGACCGCGTACGTGGATTTCACTTTCACCAAACCACAGATCTTTTCATTTTCACGGAGAGGCCTCTTCATTGGGAAGAAACATTACTTATTCCTGATGGCAGCACGAATTAGATGATCTACAAGTCTCTGTCTTAAAGTTTTAAGTTTTCTATACTAATAAAAGGCAAAGCCCTCACTGACTGACTGACTGACTCATCACTAACTTCCTGTGTAGGTGAAAGGCTGAAATTTGGCAGGCTCATTCCTTACAGCTTACTTACAAAAGTTAAGCAGGTTTTATTTCAAAATTATATGCGTAACGGTCATAACTGGAACCTACTTTCATCCATATACTGTATACGGCCATAGCCTGCAGGTCGGTTGCCGTGTGAGGCGGAGATACGTCCCGTATCATCACGCCTCCCACATAATTGAGTGCCTGCCCATATAAGGTAAATATTCGCGGGTGAAGGACTGTGCTTAGCATATTCATAAGTGCAGCTACTGCGGAAATCAGCACGCCTCCCACGTAATTGATTGCCTTCCCATAGACACGCAGCCGCTAAATATTCGTGACCACACACTCGGTATACGAACAAGCCAGTTTCCCTTTCGGTTTGTACATGCATTTCCTGTGCAGCGAGCAAGAGAGAGAGAGCGAGAGAGCGCGACACACACACACACACACACACACACAAGCAGCACGAGAGAGAGACAGACGCACACACACAGTCAGCGCGAGCACGCACACACAGGCAGTGCGAGCACGCACACACAGGCAGCGTGAGAGAGAGAGAGAGAGAGCGACACACACACAGGCAGTGCGAGAGAGATAGCGTGACACACACACACACACACAGAGGCAGCGTGAGAGAGAGCTGGACACATTAAGGTAGGAAGGCAGTTAAAGAATGCACTGGTCTTGATTTTGTTTTCACTTCTGTTTCCAGCGATCTGTTCATAGCGTGCATTGTTGCAATGTTATTTTTCTTGGTGGTTTATTAAATTACGGATTTTTTCAAATGTTCATTTTTTTCCCTGTGCTTAAAACTCATTAAAAAAAGTGCTTTTAGCCAGCGGTTGGTAGCGCTATAGCGCGAACTATTGCAGTGTTAGTTTTCTCTGTTGTTCAAGGTTTTCTCAGTGTTATTCAAAGTTTTTACATTTTGTTTACTATTACGCTGTGCATTCTATGGTATAATTAACTATATTTGTGCTTAAAAATTAAAAAAATAAATATTTACATACAGTTTGTATGGTCTGGAATGGATTAATTGTATTTACATACAATCCTATGGGGGAAATTGCTTCGGTTCACGACCAAATCGGTTTACGACCAGAGTTTTGGAACGAGTTATGGCTGTGAACCGAGGTTACACTGTACCGGAAATGCCTGTTAAACATCTTAGATTCACGAGTAGCGATTTGGGTGATGAGATGTCTATCGAGGTGATCACTGTAATATTTATATGTCATTGAAATGTATTATTATCAGGCATGGTTTAGGCACCTATGTCATCAGGAACGCACCAGAAAAAGGGACCTCAAGGTTACTGTTATGGAAGTTAATTTAGAGCACGGATGCCATGAATGTCAGAGCTGTAATAGATAAAGTTCCCCTGCATACTTTAAAAGAAAGTCTCGCCATCATTTAACAAGACATGGTGTCAGAATAGAGGACAGTCATAGATTTTGTTGGAGTTCCCTCGCCACGAATTGACTGGGATTCTCTTAACCTGCCGGAAGAATGGAAAAAGTTCTGACAGCACGTGGAGCTGATGTTTTCTGGCCCACTAAAAGGCAAAGACGAGAGTGAGAAATGCAGCTACCTGCTCCTGTGGACTGGGGAAAAAGGAAAAGACATTTTTAACACATGGACTCTCACCCAGGAGGAAGCCAAGGTACTGATTACTTATTATGACCGTTTTGAGGCGTTTGTCATGCCTAAGACGAATATGATATTCGCTAAATACAAGTTTAATGAGAAGACGCAGGGTATAAATAAGACTTTTGATCACTTTGTAACGGAGTTAAAATTGCTGGTGAAGGGCTGTGCTTATGCAAACGAAGATGAGATGGTCAGGAATAGACTAGTGTTTGGCACAAACTCAGTGAAAGTGCGAGAGAAACGTTTAAGTGCCGGGTCTGAGCTAACATTAAATAAAGCCGTGGACATCGCAAGATCGCACGAGATAGCACAAGCACAGCTGAGAACCTTTGATGCATGTACTCCGAGCAGCTCACGTGAACTGACTGTGAACGCAGTACGCAGACAGCAAGCAAAAGCTCCAAAGAGCGCTGAACAAAAAAGGCATTACACAATTGAGAAGGCAGAAAAAGATTATGAAGCAAGTGACACATACAAGCATATTCATAAGTGCAGCTGCTGAGGAAACAAAGCACACGGTGGAAAAAGTCAATGTCCAGCTAAAGGAAGACAGTGTGAAAAATGTGGTAAATTGAAGCACTTCGCTAAAGTTTGCAGGACTGGGAAAGGTAAACCCGTGCATGCAGTGTGTGATGTCTCAGATAAAGAGGAGGACGAGCTGTTTATTGATGCAGTAAGAAAGGAACAACCCTCTGAAGCTGAACGAGCCTTTGTAGACATATCAATAGGAAAGCACGGTGTAAAGCTTAAGTTAACATTACGTTCATAGATACGGTGCCGCTAAATATTCGCAGGCAAATCCACAACTTAATACCGGGAATGCCTGTTAAACATCTTAGATTCATGATGAATGAAACCTGTTATCTTTACAACGATTGACAAACACGGAATGTAACTTGAACACAACACGTCCTCCAAATACGAACCTGATTGAAAGAAATAATGATAATCAAATCCTTGATGACAGCAACACTCATAACAGTCACAAAACAATTACATTGACAATCATGTTATGTTATTTTTAAAATGTTTCCTTTTCTTTTTCATAACTTCTTTAACACACTACTTCTCCGCTGCGAAGCGCGGGTATTTTGCTAGTTTCTAATATAAGGACAACTGAAGATGTACGTATTCAAGTGTATACAGACAGACGACATCAACAGACAACACCAAACATGAGTCTTTGTTACCTTAGTTGGTTCTTTCTCTTGCACTTATAGAAAGGCACATAACTTGTGATTTTATTTCTCATAATTTTTATCCAAAATACTTCCCAGTGAACATCATTCATTCAGAAGCAGCTTTTAAATGTTCTCGTCTCAGTTCTGCTTCAGTTCTTAGTTACTTATTAAGTTTCTCGAGTCAGCACTGTGATGGCAGTTTGGTTTTCCTCACAGGTTGTCTACACTCCCTTACAGCTCCTCTGTGTGTGTGAGACGCTGCTCTGAACTGATTCAAGTCCACTTTAGTTTTTTTACTGAATTTATGAAGAGACCCTCACAACAGCTAAGCCTTCTCCTTCACACAGTTATAATGATGCAAACCAACCCAGAGAGAGCTGAAGATCACGGCCTGATGAAGCAAACAGGACAACATCATCTGCAAAAAGTAATGACCCAATCCTGAATCCACCAAACCGGACGCCCCCTTTAACACCCTGGCTGCACCTAGAAATCCTGTCCATAAAAGTTATGAACAGAATCGGTGACAAAGGGCAGCCCTGGCGGAGTCCAACTCTCACTGGAAACAGGTTCGACTTACTGCCGGCAATGCGGACCAAGCTCTGACACCGGTTGTATAGGGGCTGAACAGCCCTTATCAGGGGGTCCGGTACCCTATACTCTCGGAGTAACCCCCACAGGATTCCCCGAGGGACACGGTCAAACGCCTTTTCCAAGTTCACAAAACAGATGTAGATTGGTTGGGCAAACTCCCATGCACCCTCCAGGACCCTGCTAAGGGTTTAGAGCTGGTCCACTGTTCCGCGACCAGGATGAAAACCACACTGTTCCTCCTGAATCCGAGGTTCGACTATCTGACGGACCCTCCTCTCCAGAACCCCCAAATAGACTTTACCAGGGAGGCTGAGGAGTGTGATCACTCTGTAATTGGGACACACCCTCCGGTCTGCCAAATCAGAGGCACTGTCTCTGATGTCCATGCGATGTTGCAGAGGCGTGTCAACCATGACAGTCCTGCAACATCCAGTGCCTTGAGGAACTCCAGACATATCTCATCCACCCCCAGGGCCCTGCCACCAAGGAGTTTTTTGACCAACTTGGTGACCTCAGTCCCAGAGAGGGGGAAGCCAGCCTCTGAGTCCCCAGGTTCTGCTTCCTCATTGGAAGGCATGTTGGTGGGATTGAGGAGGTCTTCGAAGTACTCCCCCCACCAACCCACAACATCCCGAGTCAAGGTCAGCAGCGCACCATCCCCACTATATACAGTGTTGACACTGCACTGCTTCCCCCTCCTGAGACGCCGGACGGTGGACCAGAATCTTCTCGAAGCCATCCGAAAGTCATTCTCCATGGCCTCATCAAACTCCTCCCACGCCCGAGTTTTTGCCTCAGCAACCACCGAAGCCACAGGCCTGCTGGTACCTGTTAGCCACCTCCTGAGTCCAACAGGACAAAAGGGTCCTTTAGGATTCCTTCTTCAGCTTGATGGCATCCCTCACCACCGGTGTCCACCAACGGGTTCGGGGATTGCCGCCACGACAGGCACCGACCACCTTATGGCCACAGCTCCGGTCAGCCGTCTCAACAATAGAGGCACGGAACATGGCCTATTCGGACTCAATGTCCCCCACCTCCCTCGGGACGTGGTCGAAGTGCTGCCAGAGGTGGGAGTTGAAGCTACTTCTGACAAGGGACTCTGCCAGCCATTCCTAGCAGACCCTCACAACCAGTGTTGGGGAGTAACGAAATACATGTAACGGCGTTACGTAATTAAATTACAAAATAAATGTAACGGTAATACATTACAGTTACTGTATAAAAATGTGTAATTCAATTACAGTTACTTGTGTAATTTTTCAGAATTACAATTTAAGTTACATATTAAAAATGTCAGCAAAGCCTTTATGAAATATGAAATAATATTTTTTTGCCTGTTTCGCACGTTTTCATTAGGCCTATAAACATCGTCCTTTTCCATTCCCCCCCCCTCCCACAGACAATAATTATTTCTGATAGGCTCTCCTATCACGTCTATAATTGCAGCGCCAGCGCCATCACCTCAGTCTGATAGCAGATGCCTGGGCATGTTGTGATCTGAGTTTCAAACTACTACTAGCAATGTCTAATAAAACTGCATTTCACAGCTGGAAATTTAGAAAACATTTCAGATATGTCGCGGAAAAGGGCATAAATCTAACTGTGCAATGTAATGCTTGTTTGCCGCCTATCAAGATGTTGTCCACATCGAAAACCTCAATGTCCAACCTCAGGAAACATCTAGAGGTAAGTGCTGCTTGTAAGAGCAAACGGAAAGTTTTTTTTTAGCAATGAAGCCTTCACATTGTCACACAGTCACAGACGCCACGCCACTTTTCACAGCCACACGCTTTTAATGTGCCCAAATGCAGATGTAGCCTATGGCTATTTTAGCTCCCTATTTCGGTTCACTTTAAGCTAGCTACTCTAGATAGCTAGCTAAGGAGGTTGTTGAGCCATATTACGCACTTTCCCTCCCATTTTGTCAGTTTTGATATTAGCGTGCCTGACTTGCTATATGTAATTTAAAATGTGCCTGGAATGGTAGATTTTAACAAAGACTACGCATTGTCCAAGTTTTACATGTATTGTCTTGAATGCAAGCGATCGGCTACTTCAGCATTTGTGATTGAAAAATAGACTGTAAAATGTTTTGTCTAGTAAAAAGTAACATGTTTTTTGTAAAGTGTAAACACAATAGTGGTGCACCATAGTCAATGTCTACCCCATAATTTACAGTATCAGCAATGATTTATTTTACAGTTTTTACACTTTTATTTAAGTTTTTATTATAGACAAAAAGCTAACAAAGACACATTCCAAAAGAGTTAAGAGCTGCTTATTAAAGTACTGCTTATTGTTTCTTATTTTAATTTTCATTGTAGACAAAAAGCTAACAGAGACACATTCCAAAAGAGCTGCTTATTAAAGTAGTTTCTGATACCTACAATGTTAAAAAGAAATCAAAATGTGTGATTTAAAAAAAATGTTTAACAGTAAAATGTATCTTGAAGTCTGACCTTGTGGTGGTTATTATAGTGTCTTTATGAAAGTTCTGATGTTACTTTATGTATTAAAAGAGGATCAAAAGTGTTTAACTATTTTAAATAAGAAATTCGGTGTGAATTATCCCATAACTCTGTTGTTTGATGTCCCCCAAGTGCTGTCAGCTGGAAAAAGAATTTAAAAAATTGATACAACATACTGTACAACATAGACTGTAATAGTCTGGCAACTAACAATAAGTGGATGTGACACAATAATTAACTTTCAGATTATTTTTTCTCTGCTTCATTGATGTAAGAGATATTGGTCCATTATTCGGTCTATGCTGCATCAAAGATTTTTTTTCTTCCTATATACAGGCAGCATTCAGTCACCTTGAACAACAGGGCTATGGACTGATTCACACTTGATTTCACCATAAAGATTATTACTGTCAGGTTTGAAATTGAAAATGGATACATACAAGCAGGCTACGGGTACAGAATACCCATCCAAAAATTGGAAAAGTAATCAAAAAGTAATTAAAAAGTAATTAGTTACGTTACTCAGAACAAGTAATTAAAATAGTTACACTACTATTACATTTTGAACAGGGTAACTTGTAACTGTAACGAATTACATTTTTAAAGTAACCTTCCCAACACTGCTCACAACACATTTGGGGCTACCAAGCCTGACTGGCATGTTCCCCCACCATCGAAGCCAACTCACCACCAGGTGCTGATCAGCTGACAGCTCCGCCCTTCTCTTCAACCGAGTGTCCAAGACATATGGCCACAAGTCGGATGACACGATCACAAAGTCGATCATCGAAATGAGGCCTAGGGTGTCCTGGTGCCAAGTGCACCCCTATGCTTGAACATGGTGTTCGTTATTGACAATCCATGATGATCACAGAAGTCCAATAACAAAACACCGCTCGGGGTTCAGATCGGGGGGTCCGTTCCTCCCAATCACGCCCTTCCAGGTCTCACTGTCATTGCCCACATGAGCATTGAAGTCTCCCAGCAGAACGATGGTGTCCCAAGAAGGTATGCCCTCTAGCACCCCCTCCAGGGACTCCAAAAAGGGTGGGTACTCCAAACTGCTGTTTTGCGCATATGCACAAACAACAGTCAGGACCTGTCCCCGCACCCGAAGGCAGAGGGAGGTTACATTCTTGTTCAACGGGGTAATCCCTATGAACAGGTTCCATGTCGGGGGGCAATAAGTATGCCCATACCCGCTCGGCGCCTCTCACCGGAGAAACTCCAGAGTGGTAGAGAGTCTAGACTCTCTCAAGGAGATTGGTTCCAGAGTCCAAGCTGTGCGTCGAGGTGAGCCTGAGTATATTTAACCGGAACCTCTTGACCTCGCGCACTAGCTCAGGATCCTTCCCCTTCAGAGAGGTGACATTCCACATCCCAAGAGCCAGCTTCTGTAGCCGAGGATCGGACTGCCAAGGTCCCCGCCTTCAGCCACCACCCAACTCACACTGCACCTGACCTCCTTCACCCCTCCTACAGGTGGTGAGCCCATGGGAAGGGGGACCCACGTTGCCTCTTCGGGCTGTGCTCCACCTAGCCCCAAGGGTGCAGGCCCGGCCACCAGGCGCTCGCCATCGAGTCCCACCTCCAGGCCTGGTTCCAGAGGGGGGCCCCGGTGACCCGCGTCCAGGCGAGGGAAAGCACCGTCCAAAGTTTTCATTCATTATAGAAGGTTTGCTGAACTGCTCTATGTCTCATCCCTCACCTATGACCAGTTTGACTTGGGTGGCCCTACCAGGGACATAAAGCCCCGGACAACAGAGCTCCTAGGATCATTGGAACACGCAAACCCCTCCACCACGATAAGGTGGCGGTTCGAGAAGGGGACAATGTACATAAACAATGTATAGTACTTTAGTTTAATTATAACAAAAGAGAAAAGCAACAAACCGCTACTAAAGCTGAAGGTACGTAACGGACACTGGGATTTCTGTTGTTCCAATGTGCAGAACTCGCAGTAGAAATCAGGAGACGCTGGCGTGCACAAGGTTGGGTTTTTGTTATTTAGTCCTGACAGTTAATCAAGTGACAGATAATCGAGTTTTACTGTAGATGAATAGATTTCTCTGTCACATTAAATGTAAAAATTCCTTAACTCAAAGTTATTCAGTTTCCAACACAAAGCATAACTCACCTGCTTTTCTTCTCTTTCTGTCTCCAGCTCGACCATTTTATGACCGTTATGTTCAGTCACTCCACACATTGTGCAGATACAGGAATCATCAGTTTTACAAAATATTTCCAGACTTTTCTGATGTTTCTCACAGAGTTTCTCCTTCAGATTACAATTAGGATCAACCAACGTGTGGTGCTTCAGGGTGTCTCCTTCATAGTGAGGCTGCAGGTGAGTCTGACAGTAGGAGGCCATGCAGGTGAGACAGGACTTCACCGCTCTGAACTTCTTCCCAGTACAGAAGTCACACTCCACGTCTCCAAAGCTGGCATAACTCTGAGACAGAGGAGGACTTAGTCTTGGTCTCTTAAATTTCTTGATGACTTCATTCAGCAGAGTGTTTCTGTTCAGCTCAGGCCTTGTGGTGAAGGTATGTCTGCACTGAGGACAGCTAAACACTTGGCTCTGATCCCAGCAGTCTGTGAGGCACTTCAGACAGAAATTGTGACCACAGGGGATGGTGACGGGATCATTTAGAGTGTCCAGACACACCGAGCAGGTGAACTCGTCCTGTGACACAAACAGCTGGGCTTCAGCCATCATCAGTCTGAGGAGAGGCAGGCAGAGAGAATCAGTCAAACAAACAAGGAAGTGACTTGTGAAGAAACGGAAGTGAAAGTTTGTCTGAGCTCAGTGAGCAGGAGGAGGAGATTTAAAGAGAAAGCTGAGAGCTGACAGAGAGAACATCTGAGGAGACACTGAGGGTGAACAGTTAATGTGAGACAGGAGCTCAGAGAGTGAAGACCACCAAGTGAGAGAAGAGATGACCTGTCACAGGGGTTCTGCTAAAGTGTCATTCATGACAGTATTTCTTATTCATTTATTACAAACTGAAGTCCACATCAGACTCCATATTAGTCCTCTTTATTAAACAAACTAGCAGAATACCCACGCTTCGCAGCGGAGAAGTAGTTTGTTAAAGAAGTTATGAAAAAGAAAAGGAAACATTTTAAAAATAACGTAAGATGATTGTTAATGTAATTGTTTTGTCACTGATATGAGTGTTGCTGTAATATATATAGACACAGACACACACACACACAAACATATATATATATATATATATATATATATACACAAATATACATATATAGGAAAATACCCGCGGTTTGCAGCGGAGAAGTAGTGTGTTAAAGAAGTAATGAAAAAGAAAAGGAAACATTTTAATAATAATGTAACATGATTGATAATGTAATTGTTTTGTCACTGTTATGAGTGTTGGTGGCATATATAT
>JANRMT010048678.1:4276-15136 GCA_026402145.1 Polypterus bichir lapradei
ACCGACTACAACTGCTGGTTCCCCAGGCTTTGCGCGCCGAGGTCCTCCGATGGGTCCACGGAGCAGCTGGATCCGGACACTACGGAAACGCTAAGACAGTGCGTCGACTACGGCAGCGGTTTTATTGGCCCGGGTGTCGGCAAGACGCGGAGCTGCACGTCCACTGCTGTGACATCTGCACTGCGCAAAAAGGACCTGGTCAACGTTCTCACGCGCCATTGCAGCAATACCTTGTCGGGGCACCCATGGAGAGAATTGGAGTGGACGTACTGGGTCCTTTTCCTGTAACGGAAGCCGGAAATCGTTTCGTTTTGGTAGCAATGGATTACTTCACCAAATGGCCAGAGGCGTATGCAGTTCCGGATCAGAGTGCCTCCACAGCGGCTCAAAAACTAGTGGATGAAATGTTCACTCGATTTGGAGTTCCGGACGAGCTTCACAGCGATCAAGGGCGGAACTTCGAGAGCCGTTTGTTCAGGGAGGTGTGTCAGCGACTGGGGGTGAAAAAGACCAGGACCACCCCCCTTCACCCGCAAAGTGATGGATTAGTCGAGCGGTTTAATCGCACCCTGGCCACTCAACTGGCAATCCTGACCAGTCAACACCAGCGAGACTGGGACCAACATTTGCCTCTGGTCCTGTGGGCATATCGGACAGCCGTGCAAGAATCGAGCCAATGCACACCAGCGGGGCTGATGTTTGGGAGAGAACTTCGTACGCCAGTGGATTTGGTGTTTGGCTCGCCCCCGGAGCCTGAGATTGTTGGTGGGCCCGAGATGGATTATTTTAGACGGTTGAAAGAGCGGCTGGACACCGTTCATCGACTGGCCAGGGAGGCCTTGGAGAGAGCTGGAGCTCGCCAGAAACGGGCTTATGACACACGGGCTCATGGCCCGACGCTGAAACCAGGGGACAAAGTGTGGGTATTTTGCCCGCAACGGAAACGGGGACTGTCTCCTAAATTAACTCACCATTGGCAAGGACCTGGAGAAATTTTGGACAAAATTTCGGAGGTAGTTTTCCGAGTCCGAATGCCTGGACGGGGCAGACGGGTGGTGCTGCACAAGGACCGGTTGGCACCATACCACCCACTGGCCCCAGAGCAAGAACAACTCGAGAATACAAGCGGCTCTCCAACCTCCACCCCCGGCGCCGAGACAGACATTGACAGTCTCAGGACTGAGCCTGACACGAGTAATGGCACATCCGGCGGGCCGAAGCGTGTCCGTCGCCGGCCAGGACACTTGCTCGATTTTTTCTGCGATGAGTAGGGTTGTGGGGACACTAACCCTCTTGGGAGGGGGCTGTGTAACGACCCGGCAGCAAGCGCTGGCGGAGTGACGCCTTATGGGTAATTTATGTAAATAGTTTGTGGGGAATTTATGGGTAATTTATGTAAAAGCTTATTGTTGTGTCAAAAATTAACTAAGTACGTAATTTTCTTTCCTGTTGTAAGTGTTGTAAGTGTTTGTGCTCAACCGGTGGGGTGGGTTGGGTTATTGCCGTCTGGGGTTGTGTAAATGTAAATAGTTACCATCGATAAGAAATATGGCTTTGTTAATGACCTTGGCAATGACTAAGCAAATGAGTTAAGCTTTGTTTTACTGGCTATCTGTTAATAAAAAGATACAACAGGACAGAGCTGTATCATTGCTAAGATTCTATCTAAGCAATTATTGCTGAGACACTCGGAGTCGTGCGGTGTATGGGACACGAGTGCTTGTTATCTAAAGAGCTGGGTGCAGCTGCGTGCATAACGCTGGCAATCCGCTAGCCGACAGCTTGGGAGAGGTGCACGGCAGAGTTCGGCTCTAAAATCTTTAAAGACTCCACCACGGGTCGCTACAATATGATTATTATATAGTGTCGTTTAATTTTTTATGGGTTACTGTGCTCTAAATATCCATCCACACTAAATTATATACTGTTTTTTAATAGGTGTTGTGAATACCACAGATGTATCTGATTTAATTAATCAATATTTTCGAAAAGGTCACAAGTACAATGTGATTTTAGATTTCCTCAAGACGCATCATGGATTCAGCATAAGTCTCCGGACTCTGAAAACAAAATTAAGACTGCTTGGTCTTTCGAAGCGAGGCAATTTCACTTCTTTACAGGTAGTCCGTTCTACGATTCAAAGGGAACTACGTGGACCTGGACAGCTGTTTGGTTATCGGACAATGTTTCAGATTTTAAAACAAAAGTATCAGTTGCGAGCTAGAAGAAGTGACGTAATGAAGCTTATGTCAGAAATGAATCCCTCTGGAACTCGAGCAAGGAGGATCCGAAGGTTTTTCCGAAGAAGTTAGCATTCTTTGGGGCCTAATTATGTTTGGCACGTCGATGGTAATGATAAGTTAAAACCATACGGTTTTGCTGTTAGCGGATGCATTGATGGATTCTCGAGAAAAATATTATGGTTGACATGTGGCCCAACTAATAATAATCCAGCAGTAGTGGCATCTAACTATATGAAGGTCATTTATGACCTTCGAGTTGTTCCGATGCGATTGAGAACAGATTGTGGAACAGAAAATGGAATAATGGCAGCAATGCAATGTGCTCTGAGGTCGCATCGCAGTGACTGCTTTTCAGGAGAAGCAAGTCATATTTATGGGACATCTACATCCAATCAAAGAATTGAATCCTGGTGGGCACAGTACAGAAAACAACGGTAAGCGCAATATCTTTATTTTAATTAACGCGCCGCACTTGATATAGCCTAATTTAAACATTTACGAGTATTTTATTAACATTTTGTTTCGTATGTTTATAACATATGCTTTCTGTTAGTTCACAGTTCTGGATGGACCTTTTCGAAGATCTGAAAGACTTGGGCCATTTCAACGGCAGTCATGAACACAAATGTTTGCTACGCTTCTGTTTCACTGATATCCTGCAGAAAGACCTAGAGGAATGCAAGCAACTATGGAACCAGCATAGAATCAGACCTTCCAGAATGTCTACGTGCCCCCCAGGAATTCCTAACGAACTGTACAGTTTGCCTCACAGGTCTAGTCCCTTTTGAATTTTCTTTTATGTAAGGTTGTGTAGGTGGCGTAGTGATTATCATCGTTTCCGCATTACAGTTTATGGAGATTTTGCTCCAAATCCATCCTATATGTGCATGCAAGTGTTGCGTTTGATTGGCTGGCAACAGGTACAGTTGTTATTTGTGCCTTTCCCAGCCTTGACGATCATATTTATTAACAGCAGTCGTTACTTTCAAAAGTTGTGCTTTTTATAGTACAATATAAGTAAAGCCATAACTCAAGCTGTTGCCCATCATAGCTAAAATCAAAAACACGCTTGTATCATAATAAGAGTCTTAACCAACACGAGATGGTTTTGCCTTAAAAGGACGCAAGACAAAATCGACTGTTTTGATAACAGTGCAACACAGTTGTTAAAACCGTCACCTTTATATTCCAGGTGAGTGGTTTTAGGTTTCTCAAGCACCGAACACAAGGGTGTACTTGTGAGAAGGCAGTTACACTCGTGAGAATGGCATTTCTAGACTCTCACTGGCTTTCTCGAAATGAGTGACACGCGTGAATGTGTGTGAGAATCGGCCTGTTCGTTTTACAATATTATGAAATTCACTAGGAATGAGACCTTCCTCAGTAAGCCGTTCAGTTACCAGAACTTGCAATGCACTGACAGCCAAATAGCGTATGGAATTGCAGTATGTAGTGATGGCGCTTGATTTAACATTACTTTGGCGCTTTCTGCTGTGGTTAACTGCTTGAGGGATGTGGGAGAACGGTAGAGAATGAAAATGAAAACTGGAGCTTTTTTTGCGGCTGCAATAATAAACCGCTACAAGCATCTGCTCACGCCTGTCTGTTTCTGTGTCTCTAAAGCGGATCAAACAATGCAGCCTTTCACAATACTCTGTAGCATAGCCCTCGATCAAAGAAGGTCAGTAAAATAGTGGAATATAAACATTAAGCCTTAAACGGTTACTTAAATAATGTGAGAGTTCATTTGACACTGGCACTTTGCAATGTGAGGGGTTTCATATTAAGTCTGATTAGTCTGCTTAACGACACACAGATTTGATTAAACCCCTCACTGACGAACCTCGATTCTGCGTTTGTAGGAAAAGATTTGCTTCCCTGTGATGGACTGACACCATGTACACGGATTGTTCCTGCCTTATTGTGGTTCTTTAAATTGTATCTATATATTCTGTTTTAAAGAAATACACACCTTTTTGGTTTTATGGCATAATAATTTATGCTGTTGTTTATACAGACTATGCACATTCAAACTTTGAGAGTTGGTAACATTTGTAGTTATTGTGTAATTTATCAACATTTACCAAACATGTTCTGATCATTTCCATATATTGGGATATTTAGCAACTTTCAGGCTTTCTTGTCCACTGAGCAAATTAAGGTACTGGTCATAATTTTTTTTTTTTTAGTATCAGTTTAAGTATATATCATATTTTTAAGCAAAGATTTAATTTTGCCATTGAATGTTTATATTCCTATATTATAGGTTTTGGTCAAGGGATTGTGGTTTTCATGTTGCACAGCAGCAGCTTCAGGACCTGAGGGACCAATGTGAAACTGTTGGTCTTTGTGGAGATGAAGATATACAAGATTACCTCACATATGTGAAAGAACAATATGACCTTCAAACCCCACAAGTCTGGGAAGATGCCCTGAATTTATTCTTTAAGTTGAAGGAAAAGACAAATGTTTGATAACAGCAATACAGCAGATGCAAGCTTTCAGAAAAAGCAAAACATGTATAAGTTAAAAAACACTTAGATCAGTTTTGTTAACTTGTGCAAAAAAGTACTATGGCAAGCCGAATTAACATTTAGAGATATCTCAAAATGAATTTCAGATATCTTAAAATGTAATTTACTTTTTAAGATACCTGAAACTCACCTTAAGAGATCTTAAAATAATTTCCTTCATATTTTAAGGTATGTGCAATACATTTTGAGATATCTCAAATACATTTTCAAATATCTCAAAATAACTGTGTCTGCATTTCAAGATGTCTCAAATGAATTTTCACATATCTTAAATTGACCTTTTGTGCATTTTAAGATATTTTAAATGCTTTTCAAGATAACTCAAAATCATCTCCTGTAAAACTGCCTATTATTTCAATGGAACGTCTTGTTTATTATAGGATATCTTAAAATGTATTTGAGATATCTTGAAATGAGCAGGGAGTGATGTTGAGATATCTGAAAATAGACAGGAAGTCCCATTGAAAGAATAGGAAATTTTACAGGAAGTGATTTTGAGATATCTCTAATTGCATTTAAAATATCTTAAAATGCATTTCACATATTTCAAAATGTACAGCACATCATTTCAAGATACCTTGAAATCTATTTGAAATATCATAAAATGCTTTTTAGATTTCGTAAAACAGATGCATTTTTAGATATCTGTAATTCATTTTGCGATATCTTTAAATATTAATTTGGCTTGCCATAAAGTACATAAATTTTGACTGAAGAACTTCAATCTGTAAACCACCAGCAGTAACAATAGCTTTGAACAATGTACACTTTGTATGTGCAAAATACTTCATTTATATTGTCAACCTTATTAATAAAACAGTCAGCCAACATCAATAAATTGCCTTTCAATTAAACAGCATTTTGCATTTAAAGATAAGCAAATTGTTGATCAATAAAGCCCAAAGCCTGGAGAATTCAAAATTTCAAAGCTAATATGAAATTTGAAACTGTCATATGATAAATGTAGTGGCAAGCATAATGTATTGCTGCAAGTGTTGGCAGTTGGAAACGGGGAATTATCATGCAGGAATTTTATTGTTGGCCTTGGCTCAAATCCCAGTGGTGGAATCATCTTCAGTCCTGTTGCAAACATGACAATATCTTCTAAAGTTGGATCTGTAGAAGAGATGTTACCTTAGGAGGACAAAGGGAACACAACAGAAATATCTTTTAATGATGTAACCATCAAGGTAGGCTAAAGAAATATTCTAACCAAAATGATAATTTCACAAATAATTTGAATTTTTTATGTTTTGATATTGTTTGCTGTTGGTCAGCATTAATCCATTTGACACCTATTTTAGCAGCAATTTTCTTATCTTTTTTCTCCATAGAAACATGAGATTGAAATTCTTTTCTGTGATAACTACAAATTACACTGATTAAAAAGCAGCTTTTTAAAATCACTTTTTATTTAAGTATTTCTTTAAACAGAGAACAAAAACATGCCTAATTATGACTGAACAGTACACTGGACAATACACTAGTTCTGATGTTAAGACAATATATTTACTACTTCTTACATAATTTTATTGCCAATTATGATAGTAGTTACTTCTGAAACCATCAAGTACTACAATAATTGATATAATTTTTTTGAAAACATCTAAAACGTTTATTTATGAATTTCAAATTTAAATCTGCACAATTTGAGTTATTAAAATTAGATAACTTTAATATGTAGCAAAATAAACATATCTTTCTATGCCTTTGTATAAGAATAGAAAATCACTGTTTTGCACCTTCAATATCTAGTAGATAATCTGCCCAGTAAGATGCTATCCTTCCTTCTTCGCGTCTCTTGTTGCTACCCGCCACACTAAATTCAACTCTGAAGATGCTTTCAATGAGCTCAGAGCTGAGATTTTGAGTACTGAAGCACAAATAAGGCTCAAACGCTGATGGACTTTCTAGAATTTTCTCAAGCACATCGAGGGTTGACAATCCATCTTTGAATCTATTAAAAAAATAGTCACTGTCATGTTTCACATATATACAGTAAATGTATCTGCCCATTTTAGAGAATCAAAAACTGCTCAGCATATTTGCTTAATTTTATGCTTTACGTACCTTTCAATGCATGCAGCATTTCTTGAAAAGAGGTACCATTTTAAAAAATCTTGCACAACACTTTCTCTCTCTCCGATGTCTTTTATGCTATGAAGACATCCAGCCAAAAGGAGTACTGTGCTGTGTTTTGCCATGATGTCTCTCAGGATTGACAAAGATGTGGATGACACTATCTGTTTTTAAAAAGTACACTCCATTAAACTCCATTTGTAAACAATAGTTTTACAAAATTTCCATTACTGATATAATGACAATTTATTAATCAAATTAAATTAAAACTCTTACCTCCTGAAGCACATTCTGAATGTCTGGATCTGTGACATCTTCAATAGATGGTGAAACATCTGTTTTACCACAGATGTATTCTACAAAATGTCTGGAGAAAAAGTGTGGAGCAGGGCCACCATGGACAAGTGACACAGCAATTACTCTTCCAATGATGTAATACTCATCCTTGGCAAGTCCTAAAAGTAGACAAAATGGTTTTACCTTCTATTTTGTAACTACCTTTGAAATTAAACACACACACGCTCAAAGAAAAACCCAATTAATATATAATATAAGAGCAGGTGTCCATCGATTTTTCTTGTGTGGTATATTCCTGCATCCTTCCATTGTCTACTCACCCTCTACTGTATATACAAGGGGTTAGCTGATTTGTGCGTCTTCTCTAAAATGTTGAAGTTATGTAACATTCTTGTTTATCATAGCACTAGAGAGTGGCAACTTGTTGCATGTTGCGTGGACATGCAAGTAAGAATTTCATTGTACAATTTCACTACTACAATACAGAATTCCTTCATCCTGTTTTTGCCTCATCAGGACTGACTTAAAAGAATTTATGAGGTTGGAACAATGAGGTGATGAAGAAGTATTTTCATAACAAAGATTGACCGTGTTAATATGAGGTATACGTAAGGTAAATACAAGTTTATATGAGTCTGGTACAACAGGCATGACACTTTCTAGAAAGGGCCAAGAGAAAGATGTAATGCTCCCCTCCATCGCCCTTGTTACTGCATATCATTCTAATATTTGCAGTGCTGTTAAGACCAGAATGTCAGGCATAACTGGGATATTTGTTAATGGAAGACCTAGAAATTGGGGCTTTTGAAAGTCAATAGAATTACTTACATTATTTATGTCTACATTTGTCTCACACTTGCTTGTCAGGCAACTTCCATCGCACCTAAGCCCTATCTGTCATCCCTTACTATCTAGAGGCACTCACCAGCAAACGCCACCTCCATATCTAGTTCCTGCAGTGGGTGAAAGTGTCCTCAAGGTTTCAGGGGTATGTTCCATCACATCAGTTGTTTTAAAAGGTCTTGACTCACCTCTTGCTTGCAAATTTTATGGATGGGATTGCACAGTATTGAATTTGGGCACCTGAGCATTGCATCTGCACTGTTTGAAGATCGTGTTGTCTTCTTGACTTTGATCTCTAGCACACACTACAGTGGTTTATGTCTTAGTGTTACATTGTTGAATTCTAGCATATTGGAGTAGCATCCATTTATGCTATTGTTCTGTATTATTATTTTTGTTTTGATATTGCCTTTTTTGTTACTTTGTAATGTCACAATGCTGTCACTTTGTATATTGTTAGATACACAGTCTGCCATTTTTAAATTTACCATGTGATTTGGCTGTATTATCATTTTCACTGTCATACTACCACCATCACAAGTTTGCAGTAGTGCTGATCAGCGAGTGTACAAGTTTCTGCATAGTCAAATGAAAATGTGTGCATGTAAAAAGTTTTTTTTTTGTTGTTATATAAGACTCAGAACCTTTGCTGATTTACTGACTAGGCTTCTGGATTGTGTATTGGGCTTTAGTAATTTGATTAGTTGCTTTCCTGGCTGTAACCTCAACTCGTTTATGATTTAGATTATTTTAATTTTATATCCTGGTCCTTTTGAAATTCTGTTTCTCAGAATGTGCCCTTCTCTTTTTTGGCATAACATACATAATAAGAATTAAGAAATAGAACCTTCTAATCTGAGGCTGTGGTTCATTTACCAGAATGGAGTGGCTTGCTCTCTGCATGACCCAGGTGGAAACGTTTAGACATCCTGGGCTCTGGTTCATATGTAAGGCGAGGTGACTGCATGATTTAAAAATCATTCTTACAAATGATGGTGTTGTAAAAAGGAAGTTAGATCTTTGTGAAAGCTTCTAATTGGCCATCTTACCAGTTTACATCTCCATCATTGACCTTTGAGTAGGAGTTATGGGTATTGAATGAAAGTCTAACACTTGACTATGAGGCCTACTGCTTCTCTGGATTGAAAAGGGCCAATTCAGAGTAGTTTGGGAATTAAGTGAAGAGAGAGGGAGTAAGTTAGTATGTTACACTTTTTCCTCAGTAAATGGTTATTGCAAGTAATGTATGGAAGTACTGTAGGTATACAGAGAATCTCTATTAAATTAGACATACATTTGAAACAAAACTATGTTTTACAAAAATTTCAAACATAGATTGTAGAACTCACTGAATACATTTTAAACAGTAACTGAACAGCCACAAGCAAATGACAAATGATTAATTATATTTTTAAAACTCCTATAAATGACTATGACAAATCCTCAAACTGAGTGCAGCAGTTTATATTAAGTATAGTAAGGGTTACCCAGTAAATAAATTGTACCTGCCTGTACTGTCACATCGCAAAAATGTCTCATTCTCTTTCCCTTCAAGTAAACTGTGTCCTTTTATGTGACACATCAACAACTGTAGAAATTCCCTTTTTGGGCCACCTGCATCAATTCCATCTTCATTTACACCGTAATCATCTGTAAATTTCACCAGCATTGTGTAAGTCGGATCATAGGACTGTCTCTTAAATCCATGCAGGGCTCCTTCCCAAAGATCTCCTCTGTTTATATTGAATCTTGAAACTTTATTAGGTAGTATTTGCATGGCCAGATCAGACAAAATTGCTTTCACATCAACTGATGGATCTTTAATACTTTAATAAAAAAAAAGTACAATTATGGTTTGCATTTACTAATACATTCATCAGCCTAGAACAATCGTGCACGTGTGGACAGCCGCTTGTGATTAATATTGAAAAATACTATCCAACAAGATGGCGGCACAGTAGCGCAGTGGGTAGCACTGCTGCCTCACAGTAAGGAGACCTGGGTTCACTTCCCAGGTCCTCCCTTTGTGGAGTTTGCATGTCCTCCCCGTGTCTGCATGGGTTTCCTCCCACAGTCCAAAGACATGCAGGTTAGGTGTATTGGCGATCCTAATATGTCCTTGGTGTGTGTGTGTGTGCCCTGTGGTGGGCTGGCACCCTGCCCGGGGTTTGTTTCCTGCCTTGCGCCCTGTGCTGGCTGGGGTTGGCTCCAGCAGACCCCCAAGACCCTGTAGTTAGGATCTAGCGGGTTGGATAATGGATAAATGGATGGATATCCAACAAGAAAGAATTTCGATGTGGTGTCAAATTGCTATTCCCAAATGAAAACCTGTGACAGCTGATTTACACATACGTCAGTTTATAACAGTTTCATGAAACAAGAAAGGGTGATGGCTTATGGCATTTATAAAGTATCAGTGGAAAAAAGAAACAGAAAATAATTTGTCCCCTACCTTACTATGTTTTCAGACTCTTCTTCAGAGGAGCTTTCCTTGTCCTCAATGACAATGGGTGAATAAAAGTCTACGTAGTTGCTGTGTTATGGTAATAATTATGCATTACAAATATTTCAGTTAACAGGGAGAAAAATCAATAATGAAACACAAAATTATGAAAGTTTAATTTTTTATGGTCTAACCTGTAGCACTGTGACCCGGTCAGGGATGATGAACTTGTGGATGTTTCTGTGGTGCATTTGTCTAATTGCTTTTCACTAATTGGGACTGAAATCTAAAGAGGAAAAATTAATATTTGATTCTCAGAACATAACCACATTTATTTGTAGAATTCAGTGTTTTTGCTGTATTTTGGTAACACGTTTACTACTACTGAAATCTGAGGTACAAATACAGTCAAGCTTCAAGA
>JANRMT010048692.1:0-10058 GCA_026402145.1 Polypterus bichir lapradei
TGTCCTGTTGAAAAATAAATGATCGTCCAACTAACCTGACTTCTGCACAACACAACTGCTGGTCCCAACCCCATTGATAAAGCAAGAAATTCCACAAAATAACCCTGATAAGGCACACCTGTGAAGTGAAAACCATTTCAGGTGACTACCTGTTGAAGCTCATCGAGAGAATGCCAAGAGTGTGGAAAGCAGTAATCAGAGCAAAGGGTGGCTATTTTGAAGAAACTAGAATATAAAACCTGTTTTCAGTTATTTCACCTTTTTTTGTTAAGTACATAACTCCACATGTGTTCATTCATAGTTTTGATGCCTTCAGTCATGAAAATAAATAAAACACATTGAATGAGGAGGTGTGTCCAAACTTTTGGCCTGTACTGTACGTGTATGTATGTATGTGTTTGTCTGTGTGTGTGTATGTATGTGTGTGTGTGTGTGTGTGTGTATATATATATATATATATATATATATATATATAATTTATAAATAAGCATTATATATATATGTGTATATATATATATATATATATATATATATATATAATATATATACATGCATATGTGCGTGTGTTAACATGCTGTGACTGTGTTCAGCTATAGCATGTCTGAATGCAGTGAGGACTGAAAATCACATCGCCTGTGGCTCTTCTATAACAACTATCTTTACAGTAGTCATTTTTGTCAGGGTATTGTATACTGGTTAATGTGTTATATCATCCATCCGCTAGGGGACCTCAGTGAGATATATTTCTAGCTAAAAGGCACCAGGAAGCTATGTTGTAAAAAGATGGCGGGGCATGTGCGAAAAGGAGCACATGGAGTTGTATACTGCTTCACTGCATTCTTAATAAACGAGAAAGCGACAAACGAATGCCTCCTGGTAAATAAATACAAGACATGGTGTCAGAAGTAAAAGTGTAAGAAAAGAGAGATGGCGAAATTTAATCCCCCAGAAAGTTTCAACTTTGGTCATCCGACAGAGTGGCCGTCCTGGAGACAGAGGTTCTCACGCTACAGGGTTGCTACAAAGCTGAGTAAGGAGGACAAAGAGGTACAGATTAGCACATTAATATATGCTATGGGCATTGAAGCAGAAAACATTTTCAAATCGTTCGCGTTCACGGATGGAGAGAGTGCGGAGGACTACGAGACTGTTCTTGGAAAATTTGAGGAATACTTTATGCCGAAAAGAAATGTGATACATGAACGGGCATGTTTCCATCAGAGAGTGCAGAAGCCAGGGGAAAATGCGGAATGCTACATCAGAGCATTGTACGAGCTGAGTGAGTACTGTGAATTCGGAGCGAGCCGAAATGAACACATAAGAGACAGACTCGTAGTAGGCATAAGAGATAAAGGTCTCTCTAGGAGAATGCAGCTAATGACAGCACTTACCCTGGAAACGGCGGTGCAGATGACACGGCAGGCCGAGGACGTTGCAAAGCAGATCAGCCAGCAAGAGGGACAACCAGTGAGCAGCTTGCAAGAGGTAACCTCCAGGCAGTCATTAAAGGCAGCTAACAGGCCATGGATGAAAGAGAAAAATAGAAGAAGCAGTGAGAACAGAAGAGAGGACACAGAGTGTGGTAGGTGCGGAAAGACAAGACACCTAGATATCAGAAAATGTCCAGCAGCGGGGACTGAATGTAAAAAGTGCAGGAAAAAAGGGCACTGGGCAAGAATGTGTAAATCAAAAACTGTGAGACAAGTGATGGTGAAAGAAGAAAGCGAAGAAAGCTTTTACCTGGGTTCAGTGAATAACAAAAATAAACTAGAAGAAGCTTTATGGACTGTGACACTTATAATAGGTCGAATCCCTGTCAGTTTTAAGATAGACACAGGAGCTGACGTTAATGTTATTAACACAGAGACATTTAGAAGGCTCGAGTCAAGCACACAGCTCAAGCACTCAAACATAGTACTGGACAGCCCAGGTGGACCACTAAAATGTATAGGACAGTTTACATCAAAAGTGGAGCATAAAGGCCAAAAGTATGCCATTACAGTGTATGTGGTAGACGGAGAAACTGTTGGTAATCTCTTGAGCCGAGAGACAGCGGCTGAGATGAGGCTAGTCAAAAGAATAGAGCAGTTAAGCACAGTTTTCGAAGGAAGCAGTACCATGAAAACAGAGCCGGTAAAAATCCACCTGAGAGAGGGAGCCGAGCCATACGCAGCATACACTGCAAGAAGAGTGCCATTACCCCTATTGTCCAAAGTTAAAGCAGAACTGCAGAGGATGGAAGAACAAGGCGTAGTGAAGAGAGTCACACAGCCCACAGATTGGTGTGCTCCCATGGTGCCAGTCATGAAACCCAATGGGACAGTGAGAATTTGTGTTGGACTGAACAAGCTAAATGATAACATTAAAAGGGAGAGATACATACTTCCCACAACAGAAGAAATCCTAGCTAAATTAACAGGAGCAAGTGTCTTTACATCGTTGGATGCAGCGTCTGGATTTTGGCAGATTCCTTTAAGTGAGGACAGCAGCCTCTTGACAACATTTATCACCCCAATGGGCCGATATTGCTTTAAAAGGCTCCCATTTGGAATCAGCATAGCCCCAGAAATTTTCCAACGCAAAATGCACGAGCTTTTAGGAGATCTGGAAGGTGTGGCCGTGTACATGGATGATGTGATAGTGTATGGGCAGGATGAAACAGAGCATGACAAACACTTAAAAGAAGTGCTGAAAAGAATGGACAAAGTAGGCCTCAAGCTAAATAAAGAGAAGTGCATGTTCAAGAAATCAGAGTTAAGTTTTCTAGGTCACATAGTAGATGCTCAAGGTGTCAGAGCGGACCCGGAAAAGGTACGTGCAATTAGTGAGTTGCAAGACCCTAATAATGTAAGTGAACTGAGGAGAGCGCTAGGCCTTATAAACTATATGGGCAAATACATTCCAAACTTAGCAACGGAAGGGGGTCCTCTGTATGAACTACTTAAGACAAAGAGTGTATGGGCTTGGGATCAACCACAGAAAAGAGCATTTGGCGATCTCAAGAACGCACTCATCAAAGCACCAGTCCTAGCACATTACGATCCAGCAAGAGAAACCACGGTATCAGCCGACGCCAGCAGCTACGGAATTGGCAGTGTGCTACAGCAAAAGCACGACAGCAGCTGGAAACCAGTTGCATACGCTTCGAGAAGACTGACAGATTCAGAGGTCAGGTACGCCCAAATAGAGAAGGAATGCCTTGCAGGCGTATGGGCGTGTGAAAAGTTCCAAAAGTACTTAGTCGGCTTGGAAAAATTCAAACTGGTCACTGATCATAAGCCGTTAATACCACTGATCAATAGCAAAGATCTGGATTGTGTACCAGTGAGATGTCAAAGACTTTTGATGAGACTCATGCGCTTTAATGTGAAAGCGGAATACATGCCAGGCAAAAGCTTGGTGGTAGCAGATGCATTGTCAAGGAGCCCATTAAGCACCACAGAGGATTTCATGTCAGCGGATATGAGTGCCCATGTGAATGCAATCATCGGGAGTTTGCCAGTGTCACAGCAGAAGTTGACGGAGATAAAGATGGAGACTCAAAAGGATGATCAGCTCCGAATAGTGGAGAAATTTATAAAGGAAGGATGGCCTGAATATGCTAAAAGCATACCTAACAGCATACAAGGCTTTTACAAATGGAAGGATTTCTTGTCGTTGAGCGAAGGACTGTTAGTGCTGGGCAACCGCTTGGTAATTCCAAAATCAATGCGAAAGAACATTCTTAGTAGAATTCACGAAGGACACCAAGGACTGTCAAAATGCAGAGCTCGAGCTAAAGAGACTGTGTGGTGGCCTGGAATTTCTGAGGACCTGAGGCAAAAGATAGAGACTTGTAAATTTTGTATAGAGAACAAATGCACACAGCATAAGGAGCCACTACAGTCAACCCCATTACCAGAAAGGCCATGGCAGCGAATAGCCATAGACTTATGCATACATCAAGGGAAACAGTATTTGGTGGTATCCGACTATTATTCACGGTATTTGGAAATTCTTCAATTAAGTGTAACGACATCAGAGAGTGTTGTACATAAGCTCAAAGCTACCTTCGCAAGATTCGGCATACCCGAACAAGTTGTTAGTGACAATGGACCGCAATTCATCAGCGAGGTCTGGAGGAACTTCTGTGCCACATACGACATTCAACACATTACCTCAAGTCCACACAATCCTCAAGGTAACGGGCATGCAGAACGGGCCGTTCAGACTGCAAAACGGATACTAAAGCAGGAGGATTCATTGTTGGCACTAATGAGTTTTCGAGCTACCCCTAACACCTCTACTGGTGTAAGTCCAGCAGAATTGCTGATGGGAAGAAAAATCCGCACTACTCTACCCACTCTGCAGAAAAACCTCAGGCCAAAGTGGCCAAACAAAGCAAGTATAAGAGAGAAGGATAAAGCAGCAAAGAAACAACAGGCATACTACTTCAACAGGCGACATGGCGTGAAGGACTTACCTGTACTCAGACCTGGGGATTCAGTCATGTTAAAGCTTGATGGTGAATCACAGTGGAAGGGACCGGCTAAGGTGCTAACAGAGAGTACCACTCCAAGGTCATACAATGTTTCCCAGGAAAAGGAGGGAGAAAAAAGGAGAAACAGAAGACATATCCAGCTACTGCCTGAAGGAGTTCAAGATGAGACTTTTAAAACAACGAGTACTGATCAACCTACACAGAAAGTCCAGCAATGTATGGACCCTGATATACCGGTTGAGGCAGTTACAAAAACACCTACTATCACAAGGTCAGGCAGAGTTAGTAAGCCTGCGGTTCGCTTGGACTTGTAAAAGGATTACAGTATTACTGTAAAATGTAACAGATACCAAAAGTAGAATGTTTATGTGGGTGTTATGTTAATTTGATTATAACACAACATAGTAGTGCATGTCTGAATAGTGGATGTTGAACAGTTGAGTCAGTAACATGCAATGGTGGAGCAATATTATGGTGTATTGTTATAGGTCACTGTTTTGTGGCAAACAAGTTCTAAATAATGGTTTACGGTCTTTACAGTTCCTGTATAATGAAAAAAAAAAAGAGGTTGTGAGTGATATTGGGTTCACATGTTAATGGTAATAGAAATGCTATCCTAAGGAATTGACTTAAAAGGGGGAGGTGTCAGGGTATTGTATACTGGTTAATGTGTTATATCATCCATCCGCTAGGGGACCTCAGTGAGATATATTTCTAGCTAAAAGGCACCAGGAAGCTATGTTGTAAAAAGGTGGCGGGGCATGTGCGAAAAGGAGCACATGGAGTTGTATACTGTTTCACTGCATTCTTAATAAACGAGAAAGCGACAAACGAATGCCTCCTGGTAAATAAATACAAGACAATTTTCACCTCCTTTTAACCATTCCCCCTGCCCTTGAGACCACAGGCACCAAACAGAGTTGGGGTGATGATTTAAACTACAAAGAGTAACTGTACTTTTGTCACCTGATTTGAAAAAGAGCAAGTCTGTGGTCATGATGGGTAAACCTTCTATGTCTGAAACATAAATATGTGTCATGTAGATAGATAGATAGATAGATAGATACTTTATTAATCCCAAGGGGAAATTCACATAATCCAGCAGCAGTATACTGATACAAAGAAACAATATTAAATTAAATAGTAATAAAAATGAAAAAACTGAAAGAAATTATTATTGTTATACAGATAACAATTTACACGTTAAAAGGTCAAGCAAAATGACACTTTTTATTGGCTAACTAAAAAGATTACAGTATGCAAGCTTTTGAGGCAACTCAGGCCCCTTCTTCAGGCAAGATGTAATACTATTATAATACTACGTTCATGGCTAACACGGTAAAACACCCTAGTACTACGCACATGTTAAAAATAAAGGTTTTTTTTTTGTTTATTTTTTCTGTAAAACCAGATTATACTTTGGCATTGAAAGAAATCACTGGACTAATGGTAAAAGTAAATGATGTACTGCCACTCCCTGTTACAGCCATAATGCCACTGTCAATGTGAGGTTGAAGGAAGTGGCAGCTACATCCATGAAAATATGCATTTGAACTAAATCGTGTGACTGCACCCCTGTCCAGGTGTTGTTCATGCCTTCCACCCAATGATTGTTGGGGTGGGTTCCAGTTCTCCCACCACCCTGCTCTAAATAAGGGTGTTAAGATGATTAATGGACTGACTAAACAGTGTGCTGTCACAACCAATTTAAAGCGAGCTGTTAAAGAAGAGCCACAGGAGATTCTCGACATGGGCACCTCTCCAGCCGAAACACAGATGAGGCTGCACAGTACCCAAAATCTCACTGCACGTCTGAAAGAATAACTATGTTATTATTACTGTCTAACTGGAAATGCCAGATATGCCATGTGTGAATTTCAACACAATGTTTTAACACACTGTCTTGTCATTTCCTTACCTTAATCCAGACCAGGATTGTGGAGGGTGCTGGAGCCTGTCCCAGCTATCACAGGGTACAAGGTCATCACAGACACATAGTGTGCATATATAGACCATAATCTCTGAAGAGTATTTGCATCTGTTATGCCATGTAGTGATGCAGTAACCAAAATGACAGAAATATATAAAAATTAGGTATTCAGGTACTGACCTCTTGAATTGATAACTGCAGTTTTACTTTTTTAGTTTCTGTCAATGTCATGTCAATGTTTGCTCTATCTATAGTTTTTTTTACACATTTGTCTAATAAAGCAGTAGAAATTGAACACTGCAACTCTGAATTTTTAAAAAAACAGGAGCTGGAAAAAATTTTAGAGGTTTTTTTTTTTTTTTTTGGAAGAAAACTTGTGTTGCCGGCAACATGTAGTAACTCCAAGCTTTCAACTGTTATATTTACACACACGTTGTGTGGACACTGTCATATATATAAAAAGTAATGTTTTACCTATTTTAACCAGTTTTAAAACACTGAAATGCTTGTCCCGAATAAATATTGTTTCATTGAGAAGGTGTTCTTAACCTTTTTTCCCTTTGGCATACCACTACCTCTAGGAATTTCAAAATTTAAAGTACCACCATTTTTTCAGTCTTAAATTGTTAAATATTGAATTGGTCGGCGAAACTTAAGGTGAAATTTCTTTAGCCCGGTCCTCAAATATTGTATTTGCAGATTTTAACAAGAGAAAAGAGAAACATTTTTGTAAGCGTAGGTGTCTTAATTTGTGGTATAGCGGGTCCACAGCTACAAAAATATGCCTAATTTTAAATCCAGATAGCCGTGTCAGTCTCTATGGGCGTGATTGTACAACCGTGAGGAGTTAATGGGGTAATTGGGGTGAGTCGCACCTGAACGTGTGTGTGATTGTTCTCAATTGCTTCATCCGCTTCCTGCATCATGTGATTAAAGTACGGACCGACAAAGAAAGAAAGAAAGGCAGGCAGTCTTGGGAGGATGATCTGGCCACCTGGAAGGGGGAGGCAGTACAAGCTTGGGGCCCCATGAAGGAGCGTTGGCTGTGGCGCTCTAGGGGCTAGTTCGCGCCACTGAATATTCGGGTGGAGTGGGGTGAGCAAGGCAGGTGCCCTCCCTAGGCATCCGAGGTGCGACCGAGTCTAGAGGTAGCCAAGACGGGGATCGGCAGAATGGAGTACGTGGCTGCTGAGTCTTTTTTAGTTTCTTAATTGGTGTACGTGGCTGCTGAGTCTCCGCCGGCTACGCAAGTGATGGGTGAGCCAGGGAGACAAAGATGGAGGTGTGCTGTGATCATGAGGAGTTAGCATTTTAACCTCCAATTTTAACACTTTAATAAAAGCACCTGAGCACTTTTTCCACCATCCACTGGCTTCATCGGAGAATTGTCCTCATTTGTCAGTTCAGCTCAACTCGGGCATATCTATCGACGGTGTTAGTTCTGCAGACTCTCATATGTGAAGAGGGAGTCTGGAGGGGACCGGCACTGTCACATAATTTTTCTTTATATTTTTTGTATGATAGTAGTGTGCTTTGACATGGAATAAAAAGTAGAATGTCTAAAATGTGCTTAAATACAAAGGTGATACCATTGCATAGTTTTTTCTCATTTTGGTTTGAATTAATAACAGTGTATAAGTACACAACATAAGGTCAGAAAAAGAAAGGAAAATAACTGGCAAATGTTTTCATGTCAATGTGATGCCTGAGCCCGAATCATGGCAAAAATGGTTTTTACCAAAACCGGAAAGTGACAATTCAAGAGCATTCTACATTCAGCCTATTCGTGTATGCATTTTCTTTTAAGAAAAGACAAAAGTAACAGAACTTTAGTGACCCCATCTGAAACAAAAACTTTGCCCTCTTAAATAACATTATTGAACTCTAAAATGAAATTTTAGACACCTGTGTTTTATTATTAAAAATCTTTAGTATTCATCATTGTTCCTCACTGTATATTATTCTATCTTCTCTCTAAAACTGTTTTGGATTATGGTAGACCTAACAAGTTTACAAAAACTAAAAATATTCTAATGTCTGTGGCCTGGACCAAAGAGAGAGATGGGCTGGTTAGACATCTAATGCACAGTGTGAAGATGAGGAGGGGGATTGCAAAATGAAAACCCCTGTTAAGGTGCTCCATTTTAGAAGTCTCCATTGGTCTTGGTTTGTGTTTCCCAAGTAGTCTTGATTGCAGCATAGATCAGTTCAAGGAGGTGGAGAACAAGAGTTAATTAGTACTTTGGATGCCATGTGAGCAGTAGCAGACTTCAAATTGGTATGGGTGGTGGACATTGATGAAGAGAGTCGGGTGGGAATCTCACAACAGTAGCAGCATGAGATGGAGTGGTGACATTGAAGCACAGCTTGTGATTTGGATTTAGCTGCTGAATAACCACTGGTTCTTTTAAGACACACTTTTTTATTGGGGGGGGGGGGGGGTTCAAAACAGTTGCGTAGGTGTGGGCAGTCATACTTGTGATGAAGGATTTTGTAAATGGACCACCAGAAAGGCACTTCAACTCTGCAGCTTGACGTTTTGTTTTAAAGATATTCAGATAGACTGTAGACAAAGTCTGTAATGCATTCATGTATGCAAAATGGTTGTTTTTCTATTCTAAAAAATGACTTAAGATTTTTGAGGTCTGTTAGGAAAAATAAATGGGAGTACTTTGGCCTTAAAGTTAAGCACTGTATGTGAATAATAAAAAAAAAGAAAACACCACATTCAAGTATGGTTGTGGCAGCATAATGCTGACTTCTTGGCATCAACTGGGACTGGTAGGCATCTATGGAGATAAAGGAACAAAACCATGAGGAATCTACAAAAGATCTGATACTGAGACACCCGATTATATTCCAGTGGGACAATAACTTTGATGACTGAGCCAAAACTTATTTTCTTTACTTTAAAAAGTGGTTTAATTCCTTAAGTGGTCCAGTCAAAGTCCTGACTAAAACCCTATAGAAAATCAAAGCCAGAAACAAAGACTGTTGTGTCGCCACTTACAAAGTATTTAACAATGACTGGTTTTCTGTGGAAGATATGAAGGCTGCAAATGATGCAAAAATGGCAGCTACCATACTATATATTAAATGCAAAAGGACTAATAAGCTTGAATACCTTTCAAAATTATTTGTTTTTTCTTTTCAGTTTTGTATTTATTTACTGTAACTTTTAACCATAAAATGCATCAGGTCCTCCAACTTGTATGGAAAACTGTGGGTTTTTAAAAAAACCCACTGTGTTCCACTCCATTTGAACTAGTGTGGTGCTGAGGTGTCACCCATTGCACAGCTGCGCTTGGGTCCTAATTTGGGGTCCTGAGGTGATTTCTCAGGTTGTGGGTGTGATATATCAATGCATGCTCCCAACCTCTAATCCATAAAAATGACTTTGTCCCATCAAAAATATTTTATACGTTTTATTAGCCAAACTGAGAAAATGTTTTCCAACACAGAATATTATGATAGCATTCAAGGGTAGGCTGGAGTTCTTTCTACACTTGCTGAAAGTAAAATATTCCATTATTATGAAGAATTGGCTTCAGATTTTGTTGAACAAAAATCCTGCAACTACTGATGATAACAGAGGACTGAGTTTAATAGCCATGGCCTATGAAAATCTGGTTTGTTCCACTGTGCAGT
>JANRMT010048698.1:0-11599 GCA_026402145.1 Polypterus bichir lapradei
TAAACACAGGAAACTTCAGTTTCTGTATTACATCTTGCCTGAAGAAGGGGCCTGAGTTGCCTCGAAAGCTTGCATATTGTAATCTTTTTAGTTAGCCAATAAAAGGTGTCATTTTGCTTGGCTCTTCTCTCCCAATTTTAATAAATCATGTATTCTAAATGTCTAGTTGTATTTTTAAAACTTGATGAAATTTAATGGAAATGGTGAAAAATGACCAAGATTCAGTTTAACAAGCAATGAAACCTTTATGTCAGCTGATATTCCTAAACTTTTTTTTTTTATTACTTTCTACAAAGGCTGAATTTAAAACTCTTAGAGCATGGAAGAAAATTTCAGAGAGTTATGTGAAAGACCCTTTTTATATTAAACTGAAATTCAGTATTGTTTAAAGGCTGGTGTGGAGACTTACAAAGCAAGTTCTGATTGTGAGATGTTTCTGTACCACTAAGTGCTTTCTGTTTTAGCACCCAGCCTCAGGTAAAACATCTCATGACTTCTTGTTCTGCCCAGCCTGTTTTAAACCAACGCACAGGGAGGATCCCTGTTGAATATAGCCCTGACATAAAAGAATCGTTATTTGCCCTAAGCTGCACAATTGACACTTTGCAATTCTAATGCATTCCTGTCCCATCATCACATTTGATGTGTGATAAAATTGTAATTAAGATGGCAAAGAACTTGTTCTTTAAAGCTCATTCCTTATGTAAAAAGAATAATCCTGTTATTTGGTAGTTGGTTGAAAAGTGCGTTTCTATCCTAGCCTTCATTAACAATATCTGCATTTAGTAGTACCCTAAAGAATGATTTTTTTTTCTTATTCAATAAAGTTGTAAAAATTTTATTTCCACTTACAAATACTACATACTATACACTATTACAAACAATGCCAAACTCAAAAAATGACATACAAAAATACTATTTACAATGTTAAGTTTCTTAAAAGTGTAAATCTTTCTATTTGCAGCTTCCTATTATTCCAAGTTAAGCAACTACACAGTCTTACTTTTAGCACTCTACTGTGCAGTTTGACATGGGCAGAAAAGTTTGAATATGTGTCGATCACTAGAAATGATACATCCACTCCAAGGTAATAATAAAAGTAATTGTGACTCTGAGATTGGAAAAACATAGTTAATTAAAACAATTCCTGTAGTTATTTAAAAGGACTATGAACAGCCTCAGCAGAGGTTTTAATAACAGCGTTCTATGCTAAAATAGAGTGCTAAACCCATACAGCCACAAGTAGATCATTGGATCTCAAGGTTGGTTGGAAACCGCTTTGAATTTGCAGGCCATTTTAATATTGTTTTTGCCTGCTTTGATAGCTGACTGTTTGTTGTTGTTTGTGCGCAAAATTATGTTTTACAATATTCTGTGCAGTATATGATGAGGAAAAAAGGATAAGTACTTTAATGGTGTAAAAATAAATACAAATGGAAATGTGAATTGCTTTACTTTGCCTTTGCCATCCATAGCAACATTTTTAAAAGTGCTTAACATGAACATTTGAGCCTGAATTACTCTTTCCTAGATACTATTTCCTTGTTTATTGGAAGTGAGAAAAATAAATGTATCCAAGGTTGTCTGTATATTTTGAATATTTTAGTTGTAGAATTTATTTGCAACAGATTTTTAATAGTAACTTGTTTGTACTCTTATTTTTTACCTATTTATCCTAAAGGAAATAATAATGTTAATCATTTTTAAGACAGTGTTTTTTTAGGTGGTTTCACATTTGTTGTCTTTGATTTAATGAGCATTCTGTCCCTTCTTTTTTCTATAAAACAATCATTGATGTTGTGTATTGTAGAAGACTATTTTATTTTTTCCACTTTGTTACTTTTTGATAGATTTATGAGAGGGTAGTCTGTTAATATCCCTGGGAAGATCCATGATTCCACAATATACTGTAAATGGGGTAACTACTACATTGTTTTTCCTGAATACACTAAAAATGTTTTTTTCCAATGTAGTTTCTTTAAGAGTAAGCTTTTTATGTTTACTTTTGCGCTAGTTACGCATTAATTGTAAGAAACTAAGGAGAAACAGAAAGTAATTTTTCAATTATTTTTATATAGTGTTTCACATCTTGTTTGATGTATATTTTATGCTCAGCAAATAATTTACTTTTTTAACTGATAAATATTTAAAAGCTATGGTCTCAGCTGTTGTAATGGACCCCATGTATAAAACAACACATAAGCAAATTGTCAGAATTTATCACGTCACAGGGGCCAAATCTACAAAAATGTCTTTTCATAGCAAAAGTACAATTTTATTATCTAAGAAACTTGTTCAAAATTCAAAATATTCAAAGAAAAGAACAGAGCAGTAAGTAATTAAAAAGAGCTAAAACAGAATGAACAAATGAGCAAGTAAGCCACTCAAAAATTGTGAAATCCTAAATTCAGCATCAAAATGCCCAAACCAAAGGATCAAAAACTGATTGAGTAAAAGACCAGACACCTATGAATAAAAATACAGAATGCAAGCCAAAGATCACAATTTTTGGAACGAAAACCACAGCAGTATCAATAAGGAGGCTGATATCTAATGTAGGGCTCTCAAATAAATTCTCTGGTTTGAACGTGGCATTGAAAGCCTTAGCTCCATTGGATCTCACAAGGATTGGGAGAGAATTGGTGACACATGGCAAAACAGGCCTTATTTAAAAATGCAGGTGGTGGAAAACATTGACAGAACAGCAACATCACTGTCACATGCATATGGTCTACTTGAATACATTGGGCTAGCCATGCAGCCTCATGAATAGCCATCTTTTGTCAGGTAGAAACAAGTTATTTCCCAAAAGCTGGTGTTATGAGTCTTGATCTGAATACAGACTCGTAGCTGACCATCATTAAAGAAGTGATGAGGTTAGATACTTGACTAACACATTATAGAATAAACCAGATAACACAGTAGTCTTATCCGAGTCATAACTTTAAAATGTATTATTATTTATGGCATTTACTTGTGTGTGCTGATACAGTGTTCAGGTTGGCATCACATGGTATCCTAGTGAGTGGAGTAGGGCGCTAAAAAGGGACACTATTATGGCTTGTATCTGAAATCTCATGAAGAAGCAGTTTTTTAATATGATTGATCATTTTTAGAATATGTTTGGCCTCTTTGCCGTTATTCTGAGTGAGAAGGATTACAAAAAAAGTGTCCACTCTTCTTACACTGTTTATAGTTCACATTTTTCATGCATCGTGGACACCTCTGAGTGTGTTGGATATTACTTTAATTTCAAAAAACTGTCTTTACAATGCCTTTGTCTTTACATTTGATAACAACCATTTCCTGTGTTCAAGGTGATGTGGTTTTAAGGTAGACCTCACTCAGTTTATCTCTTTGTAACATCTTTGATACCCACAGCAATATGTGAGAGACATTGTGTGTGATCTTCATGCCCCTTTTAAGGTAAGCAAGGGAATAAGATGTATTAAGATTCTGCCTATAGTTTAATAATAATTGTTAACTGTAAAATTAAGACTGTGTGACTTTCATGGTACACATTAATGTTTGAATACTGTAAATTGCCAAGATGTGCTTTGTTCACAATAAAGTACAACTGAGTCGTTAAAAGTCAAATTTCAGTCAAGATAAAAAAGCACACTTTCAGTTTCTTTTCTGTCACCATATTTGTCAAAATGTGAACTGTATATTCTAGAGTTGCAGGGTTTTAGTGCTAGCCACCATACTACTGTGTCACCCTCAGTTTGGACTCCATATGAGACTCGAAAGACAGTTCTACATTTCATGAGTATGAAACAAGCAGAGCAGATATCAGGGCAAATGACAATGAATGCTGAAAAGCCAAGCCCCACTAAAGTGCTCTTTAGGAAATAATAGATGAAATGCTAAAAAAAAATAAATCAACTAAAAAAACAGAATTGAAAACTTGATGATGATAATCTTAAAACCAACTTTTAAAAAAAAATCCTCATGTAACATACATACAGTAAACTCTTTTTACATTAATTTTATCATTTCTATATTGACCCAGAATCACAGAAACTGGGGACAAAACAGCTTGCTTAATTAGCTTAGGAGTCCAATTCAAAACAGGAGTTGGTTGAAAGAAAAGCCTACAGCCGCATAGGGTCTCTAGGACTGAGTTTGTGAGCCCCTGCCTTTCTCTCTTCACTGTCTGCACCCTATTTTGCTTATTGAATAGAATACTAAAGTTACCATTTTAGTCATTTCAGATACATTAACTTTACTTGACACTCAAGGTTACAAATGTATACAATAATTAAAATTGCTATTAAGATCAACATTGTAAAGTGAAATCAGACACTGACTTGAACAAGTTGTACTCTGCTTATGGGCAGTACAGCAGTTCAGAAGGAGCTGTAGAATATATCACTCTTTTTATTTTTAATTTTTTTTCCCCTTTTCAGTCCTTGTTTGCAGGCTGATTGTATTTACTGACTTCAGTGAATTAGGTAGAAGCAAGGGGGAATGTTGTATAGTGAAACATTACCGGTGATTGCTATGTTTGTACAACAGATTCCAAGAATTACTTATCCTTGAATCTAAGAATTCTTGTGATGACTTGTGCCTCAGATAGTCTTGAGGAATTCTTACTGTGCAAAAGTATAGGCGAAGAAAGACAACTGCTTAGCTCTCATTTACTTTTATACGTCCATGTTTATAGCACTCTATGTTACACCCAGAATTTTTTTCACTGGCTTGTGTCTATTTTATGTTTTGCCATTTTTCTGTTATTCTTGAATTCTTTTTAATATTTTATGTTATTTCTGTTATAGTTGGTTTATTGTTTAATATTTATGTGCCATATCTTTAAATGTGCCACTATTTCTTGCACTTTATGGGTGGAGGCCCCAGGAGGCAGAGCCACACTGACGTCACTGCAGCCAGGTCCCCCTTCTGGTTTTATTTTGTAATCAGAAGGAGAGGCTCTGCAGTGAATCGCTGTGTTGCGTTTGTGTTTCCTGTAATGGCTGAATTTTTTTTTTCCTTTGTTCCAACTGGTTACTGTATTTTCTTGCTTGTCTCATGGATTTGTCATTAGATTTGTGTATTGGGACTAGTTCATCACCTAATCACATTTAATGCAAATCCTTTTTGATCTTTTGAGCATTTTTGTTAATAAATATTAATTTTATAGAGATTCCTGTTAGATTGTCATTTTAAACCAGAGTTTTATCTCTCGTAAGGCATTTTTTAATATACATTGTGGAACTTTCTTTCTAAGGTCTGTTTTAAATCCAGCTTCAGTTTTGTGGCTTGCATAGGCCTGCAGGTTGCAGTTGGGAACTGGCTGACTTAGAATGAACCTCTTCTGAACAGGCCAGTAATGGGGCCGGCCTGACCTCACAGACCCCCTCATCATATTTGTGACTTCATGTTACAACACATTCATCAGCGAGTGAGGCACACTTGCTTTCTACTGTCTTCCAGTGCACAAACTCCAACTTGCCAGAGAGATAGATGGTAGACATCTTTTAAATGTGGTTTTTAAAGTAAATCCACTAAATATTATTTTGCTAGAAAACAACAAAGGCCTGAAACAATGTTTGACATTGGTAATACAAACATTTCCAATTTAATAACCACTGATCACAATAATTTAAATAATAAAAGTATTATAAACAGCCAAACCCAAAGTTCGAAAAATATTGATTCTATACTGAAATACTGAATGTCCAAACTTGAGTTAAATGCTAAGACCAATGGTATCCCCCTAAGATTGGAGTTTGATAGTTAAAGACCCCCTCTTCACCAGTAGTTAATTCTTCTTACAGTTTGTGAGATATATTAAAGTCTCATTACTGCAATGTATGCTTTGTATTATAGGCATCTGTAAACCCTGTAAGGTAAAGAAATTGGCAGAAAAGGGGTTCGTAGGGCAGTTTTATACACAATTTACATTACATTTCTATTATTATTAAGTTATAATATCGTAATAGAAATTACACAGCTTACCACAATGCAGAATCAGTGGGAGCCCTGAACTTGTTTTCCTGCAACCAGAAGATCCCATCTGGGGACGATGGAAGACATTGACACGCAAAGTGTGTTGCTTATGTTCAGTCTACTCCGTAATCTTGTTTTGGTTGCTGTCACTGCAGAAAATGCTGCCTCACAAAGATAGGATGTTGGAAATGGAAGCAGCTTTAATAGTTTCTTTCGTGTTAATTTTAATCTCCTCCTGCCTACAAGTTATGCTGATGAGAATTTTTCTCAGCATTTCCTTGCGATAATACACTTTCAGGGTGCGAATGATGCCCAAACCCAATGGCTGAAGCACTGCTGTGCAATTGGGCGGGAGGAATTCAACACGAACGTTATCTGAATGTGGAAGTATGTTGTGGGCAGCACAGTTATCAATCAGAAACTGAATAATCCTCTTCTTCTTCATATTGTGAGGTTTCTGAACTATTTTGGGATCCCTCCCACCCAACGGGATGTCACACTGAAGTGCATCCTGAAGCGCGATTGCAGCATCTGTGTAAGATTGTTTGTCCATTGCCGGGGCAGGGAAACAGCAGGCTAACAGCGTGTTGTCTTGTTGACAGAGGTCCCAAGAGAGTTTAAAAAGCACACATTTTCTTGAATGAGTGCCGCATTGATAGGAATGTTTCTTGAAGGAGCATCACTGAACCACATAAAAACTGCTTTTTCGCCGTCTTCAAATGTAGCAGTTCGCATACATTTGCATCCTGAGATTTTTCTTCTTTTTTGCACATAACAAAAACATATGCATTGCATTTGTCATTCCAACAGATTGCACATCACAATCATTAACACTGTTATCATTTTTTCGTGTCTGCCATTTCTATAGAAGGGTGACAATGAGTTAAATTCTGATGGATGTTTTTCATATGTTGACTAGCAATAAGCAAAAGGTATCATTGAAAACCACCGAAAACAAAAACAGCAAAAAAAAAACAGTACGAGGAAAGTTAAAAGAAAGAACATTTTTTTACAGTGTTTCTGTTTGGGGATCGTTGTGCAAATGTGCACAACTGAGCTGCGACCACAGAACTAACTGCTCTGTGGATGATTCATTCAAGCATTTCAAGGTCACCTCGTTGTAATGAAAGTATCTGCTGCTGAATGTATTTCGTAGTAACAAAATTTCTGTAGACTCGTGTCATATGGGGAAACTGTCAGAAACATAAAAATACTTTGTTGTAATATTCTCTTATCTTGGTCTCTCTCCTCTCTCAGTGCTGCTGCAAAGCCCTGTCCACCTAGCATTCTGAAAAGTGTCCTCAGTGAAGGGGGCAGCCTTTTTGCTGTAGCCCTTCGCTGAGTGAGGCCCAGTAGTGGGCCACAGACCGGGGGTTGGGGACCCCTGCCTTAGAGGGCTTTAACATTCCCTGTTTTTAACAGTCCTTCAGCCTTGACTCCCAAATAAGACGAGGAAAAACAAAACTGCCCATCCATTGAAGCAAGGAATGATAAATAAGATCAACTTGCCTTCACCAATTTTGATTAAATAAAGTTTGTCAGCATCATTCAGCTTGTTGCACTGTACAGTAGTAAGAAATGTGTTCTTCATTGACAGGAGGAGTCTTATAGCACAGGAGTGAACCCCCATAATGATAGTGATTTCCAATGGGCAACTGATTGAATTGTGGCACTCGGATTTCCTTTCCTCTGCTCTGAAAAACACCATACAGCTCCAAATACTAACAAATGCTAGTTTAACTTAGAGCTTCTTTAAAGTCCTGAACTTCTTAATCCAGTGATTTCTGCACTGTCTCAGTAGGTCTACCACTAGGCCTCCCTGCTCTCGAGAAGTCAGATTAGATCCTTGCCAGACTGAAATAAGCCATGCTGTGTTTGCATGCAGGGCAACTGATACAAGTACTCTTCTTTCATTTGTGCAAAGATAACCAGAGATTTTATTAGATCAAATAGAAAACAACATTGAGTAAGTTTGCTTGGAAATACTATTTTTAGGGGTTTCTCTGGCTCCCATATCCCCAAGATGTGCATTTTATGGTAAAGCATATCTCCAAGTTGTACTAGTTTTAATAAGAGCGTGTGCGAGAGTAGGTACTAACTGATATCTGCCTTACACTTGACGTTGGCTAAGATAGGCCCTTTCTCTCCATAACCCAGTTCAGTAGTCTTGGAAAATGAATGAACAGATAAGATTTCAGGGTACACAAAATTGCATTGGAATATTAGAACAATCACAAGGAAAACAGACCATTCAGCACTTATAACTTATTAAACTCTGTTCACGTAAGTTTTGCAAAATAACATCCAGTTAAGTTTTGAAGGTCCCCAAAGTGCTACTCCCTACCACATGTATTAGCGTTTTATTCCATGTTTGTCAAGACAAACATTATAAAGAAGTATTCTTGTTAAAGACTTCATTTTAAAATAACTGCTGGCGTTCACCATAATAAGTCCTCCTCATAATTTTAAACAGTTCGGCCGTTTTCCCTCTTAATCTGTTTGATTAAAATTGAAAAGGTTCACCTTCTTCACTCTGTATTTATAGGTCATATAAACAAGTAATGAAATCATCCTGGTCGCTAACCTCTGGACTTTCTCTGGCACATCGCTGGAGATGAGGCCTCTGCAGTGTATTATTTAGCTTCCTTGACTTGTACTCCACACATCAGGCTATGTAACGTAACATCCTACTAGGGTTCTGTCCACCTTGTGAATGTTAACAATGATGAGGCCACTATGACTATTAGGTCCTTCTTGTAAGTTTCAGACCCCTTATTGTATATTCAAATGTGCATGTGATAAAAATGTATCTATACTAATAAAAGGCAAAGCCCTCACTCACTCACTCACTCACTCACTCATCACTAATTCTCCAACTTCCCGTGTGGGTGGAAGGCTGAAATTTGGCAGGTTCATTCCTTACAGCTTCCTTACAAAAGTTGGGCAGGTTTCATTTCGAAATTCTACGCGTAATGGTCATAACTGGAAGCTGTTTTTCTCCATTTACTGTAATGGAGATGAGAGCTTGAACGCCGTGGGGGCGGAGTTTCGTGTGACATCATCATGCCTCCCACGTAATCACGCATTACATAGAAAACCAGGAAGACCTCCAAAAAGCGCTGAAGAAAACATGTATTATATAATTGAGAAGGCAGCGAAACAATAAGAAGCGAGCGAGTGACATATACAACCATATTCATGAGTTCTGCTACTTTGGAAACAAAGCACGATGTAAACCTACACTTTAAATTAAGTTCATAGACAGGCTGCCGCTGGCGTTTGTAATTTAGTGCCTGCCCATATAAGGCCGTCCGTCAGCGGCAATCCAATAGCAAACTCCCACTAAATATTCACGGGTGAAGGACTGTGCTTATGCAGAGGAAGATGAGATGGTCAGGGTGGTGTTTGGCACAAACTCAGCGAAACTGCGAGAGAAAGTTTTAAGTGCCAGGACTTCGGTAACATTAAATACAGCCATGGACATAGCACGAGATGGCACCAGCACAGCTGGGAACCTTCGATGCATGTACACCGAGCGGCTCACGTGAACTGACGCAGTGCACAGACAAAAAGCAACAGTTCCAAAGAGCGCTGAACAAAAACCAAATTACACAATTGAAAAGGCAGCAAAAAATATAAAGCGTCTGATACATACAAGCATATTCATAAATCCAGCTACTGCGGAAACAAAGCACACGGTGGAAAAAGTCAATGCCCCGCTAAAGGAAGACAGTGTAAAAAAAAAAACTTATGCATGCAGTGTGTCAGGTCTCAGATAAAGAAGAAGACGAGCTGTTTATTGATGCAGTAAGAAACGAATCGATGAATGAAACCTGTCATCTTTACAACGATTGACAAACACGGAATGTAACTTGAACACAACACATCCTACAAATACGAACCTGATTGAAAGAAATAATGATAATCAAATCCTTGATGACAGCAACACTCAGTAACACTCACAAAACAAATACTGTATATTGACAGTCATGTTACGTTATTTTTAAAATGTTCCCTTTTCTTTTTCATAGCTTTTTTAACACACTACTTCTCCGCTGCGATACGCGGGTATATATATATGTATATATATATACCCCGATCTACATACTCGAATAATGGATACTTTATTCGCCATCAATGATTGTTTTGGTAAAGCCATACTCAGTGTATTCATTAGATGAACGGTAAAACAACAACAACAACAACATTTATTTATATAGCACATATTCATACAAACAGTAGCTCAAAGTGCTTTACATAATAAAGAATAGAAAAATAAAAAACACAATATGAAAACAAAATAAATCAGCATTAATTAACATCGAATAAGAGTAAGGTCCAATGGCCAGGGGGGACAGAAAAAACAAAAAAAAAAAAACTCCAGACGGCTGGAGAAAAAAAAATAAAATCTGTAGGGATTCCAGACCACGAGACCGCCCAGTCCCCTCTGGGCATTCTACCTAACATAAATTAAACAGTCCTCTTTGGATTTAGGGTTCTCACGGAAAGGCTTGATGATGATGGTCACGTAGAATTCTGCCTTTTAGTCCATCCATCATTGTTGGAGCATCATGAAGCTTTGAGTAGGTGGAGGTGGCGCAGGCCACCACCACAAAGAAACCGGAAAAAGAAACAGAAAAGAGAGTAGGGGTCAGTACGGATTGTAGAGCTACCCTGAATAGTTATTATGAGGAAATTGAACATATAGAGTATCAGGATTAAGTTAAATTAAGTTAAATTGAAGTTATAGAAAGGCCATGTTAAAGTAATATGTTTTCAGCAGTGTTTTAAAGTGCTCCACTGTATTAGCCTGGCGAATTCCTATTGGCAGGCTATTCCAGATTTTAGGTGCATAGCAGCAGAAGGCCGCCTCACCACTTCTTTTAAGTTTTGTTCTTGGAATTCTAAGGAGATACTCATTTGAGGATCTGAGGTTACGATTTGGAATATAAGGTGTCAGACACTCCGATATATAAGAAGGGGCGAGATTATTTAAGGCTTTATAAACCATAAGCAGAATTTTAAAGTCAATCCTGAATGACACAGGTAACCAGTGTAGTGACATCAGAACTGGAGAAATGTGTTCGGATTTTCTTTTCCTAGTTAGGATTCTAGCAGCTGCATTCTGCACTAGTTGCAAACGATTTATGTCTTTCTTGGGTAGTCCTGAGAGGAGTGCGTTACAGTAATCTAGTCGACTGAAAACAAACGCGTGAACTTATTTCTCAGCATCTTTCAGTGATATAAGAGGTCTAACTTTACTTATGTTTCTTAAGTGAAAAAATGCTGTCCTAGTGATCTGATTAATATGCGATTTAAAATTCAGATTACAGTCAACAATTACCCCTAAGCTTTTTACCTCCGTCTTGACTTTTAATCCTAATGTATCCAGTTTATTTCTAATAGCCTCATTGTATCCATTATTGCCAATCACTAAGATTTCAGTTTTCTCTTTATTTAACTTGAGAAAGTTACTATTCATCCATTCTGAGATACAAGTCAGACATTGTGTTAGTGAATCAATAGAATCGGGGTCATCAGGTGCTACTGATAAATACAGCTGTGTGTCATCAGCATAGCTGTGGTAGCTCACGTTGTGCCCTGTAAAAAAGTAAGAGCGAGGGGAGGATGACTTATTGAGGCATGCAGG
>JANRMT010048703.1:0-13954 GCA_026402145.1 Polypterus bichir lapradei
ACCCCCCCCCCCCCCCCCAAATTGAGAATGCTGTTTTCACATAAAGATGCGCTATAGCTCTGCAGCGTATTTGTGACTGCATTCTCGTACCAATGCTTGCGAACTGAAGAGCCTGCGTGCACTTTTCGTGGCATTACACGTCTATTTTTTTGAGCATGCCCGTGTCGCTCAAACACAGGAACATATGTTGGTGTACAAGAATAACAAAACAAGTGCACTTTTATTCTAGACTATACGTGAAGAAAAAATAAAGCAAGTTACAGTAGGCGGTTGATACGACAGCTTGCGTGGTGCAATGCTAAGAACTGCTGATTTCCGATCCGTGCTATATAAAATCATCACATTCAAATATTAACAATTCCCACACACCCTTCCTACATTCACGACACGTGTACTTGTTGCAGTGTACACATCTCTCTGTGCTATGGTTCCTATTACACTGAATGAGCACCTGACATTGTACTTTCTTCCCTATACAAATAACATTCGAGTATAGCGCGTCTCCAAATAAATCACATTCGAGCTATAGCGCATCTCCAAATAAATCACATTTGAGTTATAGCGCGTCTTTATGTGAAAAAAAGCAGTGTCAGATGGGGGGGGGGGGATCGTGGACGTGACTGAGACAATGTAACTGAATTAAAAAAAAGCTAACCTTTATAATTATCATGCATTTACACTGGCTCTTACAGACTGACTGAAATCAAATGTATGTTTTTATTCTAAAATAGTTCAATACATGCAATATTATTTGAAAAAGAAGAGCGTCAGATCGGGTTTGAATACATGCTGACGCTGTTACAGAAAGAGTCTGCTTTTTCAGTGCAGCAGTTTCAACGCACAGTACATGCAATATTATTTGAAAACGAACAGCGTCAGATCGGGCGCATATTCAAACCCGATCTGACGCTGTTTGTTTTCAAATAATATTGCATTAGTGCGATGATGTTTTTACATATATTGTCTCTTTCATTCATCTTGCGGTTTGTAATCAGTGACCGCGTGTTTTTTCCCGATCTTGCCAGTTTGCACATGTTGCTGTATGGTGGTGTTTCTTTTGTACTCCAGGACATGCAGAAGACAGAATAGTACAGAGCAGTAAGTTCAGCGCTATATGCAATTAGACAGAAAGACAGACAGGTAGAGAAGGCACTAGATATATAAATAAACAGGGAAGGCATTGTATAATAGATATATAAAAAACAGCTAAGGGGATAGATATATAGAAAGGAAAGGCACTATATGATAGGCAGACAGGGAAGCTCCTATATAATAATAAAATTACTGTTATTACTATATAGATAGACAGGGAGTTCAGGCAGGCAGAACAGCGAAGGTTAAAAATAAACAAAATTTTCTCCCTAGCAGAGATTCGAACTCGGATCTCTTGAAGTACAGCAAGTCTGCTATGCTCTAAGTGACGAAATCTTACCAGTACGCCACGGAAGCTGTTGTAAAAGTCCTGAACCGTTTATGAAAGTGTATTTGCTCTTTGGCGGTCAGGCTTCACACATTTTATAGTTTATGTCTACATTTTGTAACATTTATTACTAAAATATGAAAAAGTTTCTGTTTTAACATTGTGTTTACACAGATTACTGTAGAAATGGAACACACATGAAATGCGTGTGTTCCAAATAACAATCTATTATTTCCACTCTAAAACTCCACTTCACTCCCAGATAATCGAGGCATGAGCTCGGAGAAGTTCGTGCACGTTCTAAGTCGGTGGGGGGATGGAATAGCCGGCTGCTTGCCGTTTGTTTTTATCGGCACATTTACAGGACAAAGGAGGCTGGCGGAGAGGTGAGAGTGGTTTTAAGAAGCGATTTAAGGTGGGACGGATCTACGAGTTTTTTCGTAGGCTCTGGTAATTCTAGTGTTAAAGCAGGCCCTTACATCCGCACCTATTTTGATGACACCTAACTTTTCTTTGCCTTTCATTCTCCAGACGGATGCTTCGGACACAGGCCTGGGGGCCATGCTGAGCCAAAGTGTCGATGGTGTGGAACACCCCATCATGTTCCTGAGCCGGAAACTGTTGGACCAGGAGACCAGGTATGCAGCGGTGGAAAGGGAGGCTTTGGCGATTAAATGGGTGATTACTCAGCTTAGATACTACCTGTAGGGCTGGGAATTCACCCTTGTCACGGACCATGCACCTCTACAGTGGATGGCCCTGCACAAGGAGTCGAATCCGCAGGTCACCCGGTGGTTTCTTGACCTACAGCTGTATACAGTAAGTTTTCGCTCGTTCATCGCAGAGGTGCTCTCCGTGCCAATGCTGATGCTCTTTCTCGGGTTCACAACCTCTCGGTATGTGTCGCCCAACCCAACAGGTCTGTGCTAAGGGGGGGGCCTTGTCACACACGTGCGCATGGGAGGCAGCTAAAGGGCTTGAGTGATGGCAGTTCTGAGGCATGCCAGGAGCTGGCAGAGTGTACCGACTCTTTTTCTCTCTTTCCTGTAGACCATTCCCGGGAGATTCCATCTGGCTCTCTTGACATCATTTCCGGGACCTCAGTCTTGTTTTGGACTCATTTGTATGCACATCAGTGCTGTTTATTTTTGATAACAAACGACTTTGCAGCCAGGATACCAGAATATACGGGTGGCTGCCCCAAACCTTTATCGGAGTATGTCTCGTTGTTGTGACAGCACCTAGATTATTCTTTTTCTCTTTTGCATTTCTTTCTCTCCAACGCTTTTGGGTCTCTTTTCTCCGTGCTACTCTTTGTTCTTCGCTTAGTTGTCGATGTTTCATTTATAACATATTGTCCTTATACGCTTTATATGTGCTGAAAGCCCTGAACCTGTGTTTGCTAAAAGCCTTTACACGACTGAATGTTTTGCTGCCCATGGTCTTGTTTGATAATGGTTGTAAGTAGGGCGTGTCTCGCAAGAATCACATGTTCTATGTCCCCGCGAGACAGTCCTGGGTCAATCTATTGGCATATAGTCTCATGTTTAAGGTCCCTGCGAGACGTTCCGTGGTCAATCTCTTTCATCATGCGGGTCTTTTAAGTGTCTTCCGTGAAGATCACGTCTCATCTCCCTAGTCTCTCCCTCTCAGGATTTTTTTTTTTATAATAGAGAGATTAGATTCAATCATAACCACATTTATTTGGAATTCAAAACATCCACACATCCAAAGGGTGACTCTACAATGACCTAAAGCTGAAGGGAGTATGGCACTACCTCACTTTCAATTTTATTACTGGGCGGTAAATATTCAGGCCAAAATCTTCTAGTACTTGTGTATATCCCCTCCTCTGTGCTCCAGGTAAAATACAAATGTAATTCTCTAATAATGCAATTGCCATTCATTCACTCAGAATATGAAACCAATGAAGAAAGCACTTTAAGAGAGAGAAGCTCTTATCTGTTGCACCTCTACATGACAACCACCTTTTTCTACCCCCTCAAACTTACACAGTGTTCATGTTTGAAAAATGTCTGGATTTAAAACATTTAGAGACCTGTACATAGATACCAATTACTTAAATGGTTGAGCGGGCAGATTTAAGCAACTATAGGCCAGTAAGCTTAACATTTATCACATGTAAATTAATGGAAGGAATTATTGGGAATAAGATTGAGCAATCCATGGCAAGAACAGGAGTTTTACTGAGCAGTCCACATGGGATCAGAAAACAGAGGTCATATTTTAACAACATACTGGAATTCTATGAGGAAGCAATAAAAACATATGATTAAAATGGAGCATATGGTATTATTTATCTTGGCTTTCAGAAAGCATTTCATAAGGTGCCACATGAGAGGTTTGCCATCAAACTAAAAGTGGGAGTTCAGGGTGTTTGTAGATGGATGCAAAATTGTCTTAGACACAGGAAGCAGAGGGTGATGGTGCAAGGAACCATATCAGAATTGGCCAGCGTTAAGAGTGGTGTGTCACAGGGGTCAGTGGTAGGGCCACTGCTATTTTTTAATATATAAATGATTTGGACAGGAATATACAGGAAGAAACAAGCTGGTTAAATTTATAGATGATACAAAGCAGGTGGATTGGCAGATAATTTAGAATACATTGAATGAAGGGACTTGGACAGCATAAAGGTTTGGGTAGATTAGTGGTAGATGAAATTTAAAGTAAATGTGATGCATTACACATATGAAGTAAAAATGTTAGGTTTGTATACACAATGGGAGGTCTGAAAATTGCAAGTACACTTTATCAGAAGGACTTGGAGTCTTAATGGAATCGACACTACTAACTGCCAGACAGTGTTCAGAAACCACTAAGAAGTCAAACAGAATCTTAGATTATATAGCACGATGTGTATAGTACAAGTCCAAGGAGGTTATGCTGAAGCTTTATAACATACTACTACTACAATTTTGTCTCCAGGCTACAAAAAGGACTTGCAGTGCTGGAAAAAGTCCAGAGAAGACAAACTAGGCTGATTCCAGGGCAACAGAGGAACTGAGTGACCTCGAAGCTGGAGTGACTTACACGTTTCTCGATTGGAGCATAATGCCAGGAAAAAGGCAGCAGTATCTACAGGGGTAATAGAAGGCTCAGTGAGGAGTCATGTGGGTGTTGTCATGGACCACAGGGACACAAGCTAGGTAGCAGGAGTTGGAGGCTCAAGATGTTGCCCTGCCGGTAGCCACAGATATCCACAGGGGCCCAAGCCTATTAGCAAGGTCATAGAAGGTTGGCTGAACTGTCAGGCGTCTCTTCAGCTGCAAGACCTCACCTGGGGGTAAGCTCATGAGACAGACTTTTTTAGGTGATGTACTGGGGATTGTATTTTTAAAGGATGGATACCTGCCTGTGTTTTAACCTTATTTTAATGGATTATTTATGGAATTGTTTTTAACCTCCACTATCAGTTTTTTAATTGAATTATTTATGTATTGAACATTTTTACACTGCACTTTTAGACACTGATTTGTTTTTGATTATTGTAATAAAACCACTTTTGCACATTTATGCACCTACCCCTTGCTTTGTGAGAGTGTCCTCATCTGCTGGCTCATCCCTCGGGTACATTATTGACAGTAGCAGGTTCAAGGGCTCCTGGGATGCAGCTAGTAGCATGGAGCTGACCTACACCGCCACAAATGTGGACGCATTTAGAAACTTGTTAAGAGTAAATTTTGTACATACATTAGAAAGTTTCCCTTTACACAGTGAACCACGGACACATGGAATAAGCTACCAAATAGTATAGTACACATTAGGACTTTAGGAACTTTCAAAGCTAGACTTGATGTTATTTCAGAAGAATTAAGTGGATAGGACTGGTGAGCTTTGTTGGGCTGAATGGCCTTTTCTCGTTAAGATTGTTCTAAATTTGTGAAAACTGATAAACCTTTCAGCTAAGGATACACTGCAAAGTTATCTGTGCTTAAACAGTATACAGGAACACACTGTTGTTTGAATTGAGAAAAGTCAAATTATTATGTTACAATAAAAGCAAATATCTTGTGATGGTATGTTTATATTCTGCTGTTAAAGAATACATTTGCTATTTACATAAGCAAGGCCAACAACCTCCTGAGTGAAGACATTCCTAAAATTGATAAAATACACTGTACAATTCTAAATTGAGGGTGAAGTAAATTACATTATCACTGCATGTAGCACAGTGCAAGTTTTTACCTCTTTATAAATAGTTTATTAATTATAATAATACCTTAATTTAAATAAGCTGCTTTTACATCAGTCAATAGTTATATTTGAAAATAAATAAAACCAACACTGAATATCAATGAAAAAAACTGTTATTCATGATGTGTTACATTACACATGCAGAATATAAAAAAATACCACCTAAACAGCGACTGCAGTGTCTACAAAGATAATGCTATAATGGAGATGTCTTTTAAAGGCTTAATGGCTCATGAATGAAACTCTTGTATTAACATCCATTACATCCTGTTATTTGTTTTCATGTCAGTGTTTTGGCAAGAAGAAGAATTGCCCATGAGAAAACATTTTGCTGCTATCAAAAAATAACTCTCAAGGTTTGTTGAGCATATTGTAAAGTGTTCCTTTGTGCTTTCAAAACTATGCACATTTGCTCATTTTGGTCCAAATCCCAGAGATTGTAATATAGGAAGTGTGTACACCATGCCCAGCCATATGCCATTTGCAGTATATTGTTAAAGGGTTTCTACTTATTTGGGGACAGAAAGTCCATCTTTTTTGTTATTGGTGATGTTATGCAGTGTGAAAATGAAATGTGCCAAAACTAATACCTACATTGTAATGAATATTAAAGCAAATATTTAATTAACAAATATTCACATTTACAAATCATTATCATCATAATTCATTTTTGTTACAAAAATAATTTCACTCTAGTAATTTAAAACAACAGATTTGGATATTTATACTTACAATGCTATCTACAACATTTTAATTTAAAGCTGTCTAAGGAAAAAGCTTTTACTTCTGTTGTGATGTGAAATTTTGCATACAAGTTGATAAATATTTTGTTATGTCTTTATTTGTAACTTAGACAAAGAAATGTAATACATTATATATAATAACAGCAATGGTTTGATGGTTTAAGAACCCCTTCCCCCTTTTAGGAATGAGTCTCTTTGTAATTTTACAACAGGGTTGGGGGAAGTGCCTCAAACAAGTTTGACAAATATTTCTCTGCTAAAGTCTCTCTCAGTCAACCCCGACAGGAAAGCCAGGCTGCCTAACTGCCAAGCATTAGCTTAACATATGGTTTGGAGAGCAGTTGTGAAGGTTTTCTGTTCCCCCATTGGTCTGAAGTATGGCTGTTTGGAACTGTCTTGTATCAAAAGCCTTTAAGTAGCACGACACCCTATTGGCTATAGGGGTTGGACAGAAAACCTATAAATTTGCTTGCTTTACCTTGCTCTCTCTCTTACCAAACTGATGAATGACCATCTTACACCAGAAACTGAAAAGGACAACACAATGAAGAGCACAACTCGGTAGCCATATTGAGACAGGTATGCGACCTGTTCTGAAGAAAGCTGACCTCAAAAGATGCCTTAACTCGAGACATTTTAAGTAAGTAAAACATTTGTGTGCCGCCTGAAACTACACATCAACATTTATCAGGTTGTACGGTTGCCAATATTCAAATGTACTTTGCATATTGCTATTATTTATGAATATTATCAATAATACATTATTTAAACTGTAACTTAACTCCTGCTTGTCTTTAACTACACCTAATTGCCTGAGGTTATACATGTAGAAGGGAAGGTGGGGAGAAGTTATATGGTACAATACCTTATAAACAGTGGTAAGTCAGTGAGATCTGAGGCATTCTGACAAAGGCTACATATTAATAATATAAAAGGGGAAAGTTGAGTAATATATTACTCTACCAAGACAAAACAATTTAACTCTCAGAAATGGCTTTGTAGCCCTTTTATGAACCCTTTGCCAGTACAAAAACTAAAAAAATATCCCTTGGTGTTGTACACATGATATTATCCATTGCAGAAAAATTAGTACATAAATGTATGAATTATGCCCTTAATAAAAGGTGAAAATGCATGAAAACCCCCATCTCAAAAAAAGGTGAACAGATTTTTTTTTATTACAGTTAACAAAAGAAATGAATGTTGACAAATCTGATTCAAGGTTAGATTTGGGACCAATTAATTTTATAGTCAGAAAGGGACTTTATAGAAATAATATGTATCAAGAATGTGAGGAAGGTCTAAAGATGCCTTGAACAGAAAAAAACAGGATATTGTTTGAATACAGTAAGATTTTTTTGGGGCATACTGTGTACAAAGGGGTAGGTAATCTGGTCCAATTTACATAGGGTTATTTGCAAAAGGCTCAAGAGATACAGAGAAATTTAAAAAAAGTAAAGATAGGCAGCCCTGGCTAGTACACCTGCAAATATAGTATGAAACAGTCAAAAAATGTCCAATCTGTAAATATAATTGCTAAAGCACATGAATAAAGGAGCTTAATCAGTCAGTCAGTCAGCAGAAGGAGCTTAATCATATTAATAAATATCTTATTTAATGAATGTAATACCCTTCCAGAGAAAGGGCCAGTTGAAATACTCACATGCCTTTTCCACATTTAGTAACAGTAAGAACAACTGGATGTGATGAAGTTTGATGATGGATAATTAAAATGAAGGAGAAGGTGTATTATCTGCCAGTGCATATACTGTTTATGAAACATTGTACATCAAAGTAAGTTAATTTGTAGATGAATGACTTGTGGTGATGGGCAAATAAATTCTACAGCATTTCAGTGCTGAAAACAATCCTGGAAATTGGCCATTGATTTGCAAATTCAAGAGAAAATTCCTTAAACTGTTTTAGAAGGACTAGAATGATAAAAAAAATAATAATCAGTGAGTTTATTTCAGCAATGAGACAAGCAACTTTTAACATTTGAAACAGCAAAAAGCAGACAGTGACTCCAGAAGGAATTCCACACAAATAAGAGATAATTTACAAAGCTAGAATTAATGATAAATTAATGCTAAATTAATTTTCTGCAAGGATTTGCATCATGCAAAGAGAATGTCCAATGAGTAATTTAGAGTATTTAAGCATGAATTAACATCAATGTAAATAATTAATTAAAAGTCTTTGTAGAATTTAGTTCATTAGATTTGTTGGGTATGAAGGCTGGTACAGAGTTGGACAGTGTGGAAGAATAATTTTAAAGGTAAAATATCTTTCATTTTAAAGAAATAGCTTAAAGGGTTAAACCTTTGCAGGCATATCAGGAAACCAGATAAAGGTCAAGTGAACAACAAAATGTACTGAAAGTTGACTAAGAGATGACTAAGAAATCAGCAGATGTCCTGTAAAAAAACAGAATGGACAGCTGTGATATGCACAGAAATTTCAAGGGTGGTGGCTTAACTCAAACGTATAAGAAGAACCAGAATATTATAGACTTTCATTTTATATGTCATTTGGGTGTGAACCAACCAGAGTAAATGTATGCATTGATTGACACTGTATGTAAATTTAATAGTTTATAAAATGAACTTCTGTTCTCTGTTTCTCTGATCATTCTGACCAGTCTGACCATGATGTAACAGACCGCTTTTAAAGAATGCGCCCTCTAAGGCATTTTGCTGAGGAGTAATTAAAAGATACAATTATCAGCTTTTATCCTGCCTGATTACAGATTTGTCCTGTTATGGAATGTTTTCTTTAATAAAATGTTAAATTTCTACCATAACGGTCAGAAGACACAACATATTAACCTTACTCCTGTCTTTCTTTGCCAACAAGGATCAACATATTCCAGCATCATCAAGTTTATGATGTACACAATGAGGAATAGAATGAAGATATTGCCTAACTAGGCAGCTGCACCCTATCTTGTCAGTTAGCATCATGAACACCACAGTTCTGAAACCCAAAATCTTAAACCAATCAACAATCATAGCAAACTACTTTCCCACAAGAATAATACAATCAAATATAATATAATTTATACTTTGCCCATTATTTTCTGCAGGCAAGGTACAAAAGCCTTTTGCATCCTTGCCACATCATCAGAAAATCTAATAAAAAATATACTATTTAAAATGAAGAATAGAAAATAGGCTGAGAAAAAAAAAAAAACATAATAAAAGGTCAAACAGTCAACATAGCAACACAGGGACCGTAAACAGGAACCTGAAAAACAAAACAAAACAAGAAAAAGGACGGGGAAAAAAGCAAACTGCTGTGAATTTCCCAAAGAAAAGAGGACACACTGTAACAGCACTGGTGATTTGGAAAAAATAGGACGACTGCGGACCTTCTACCAGAAAATATCAGGAAATATGAGGGTGTACACGTAAGTCTATATGTATTGTAATATCATGTTCAGAATCGGAGGATAATCTTGGCAACAGAGCTTTAGTGAAGATTTGATGAAGAAACAAAAAGGGTCTTAGAAAAACGGTTATAAAAATTTCAAAAGTTGACGCAGAAGTTACAAAAGTATTAAAGTTTATCTTGCAGAAGAGAGACAAAATAGCCAGGGATAGAATCATGAGTACCAGAAGACACAAAGAAATTAAGGTGACTCAATAGACCTCAGAACAAATGTGTCAGTGGCCTGAAAATGATCAACTCCTTCAGATCATAAAAAAATCATGTTTTTTCTGAGGTGTGAGTTGGCATGAGACATTCTGGATGCAAATGAAACAGCTGTCATCTCACTTGAACATCTGACGTTTTTCATTTAAAGACTAATTACCGTCCTAGCTTGAAGCATTACTGGGAGTAAATCAAGGAACAGATGAATTTGTTGACCCTTGACAGGGATTTTTTTCTAAGTTCATGGAGAACAGTGTTAATACAGGAAATTGTGAAACTTAATTATTGGGGCCTCTGAAATGAACAATTTCCATTGGAGTATACATTAAAAAGACTCTTCCAATCACAAGGTATAAATCTTGTCATGGTGTTTCAATGTATTCACCAATGCCCCAAACTCAATTGTGATTATCTTCTGCTAATTTTTGATCTCAGTTATGTCATGGTGAAGCCTGCCAAGCTCTTAGGAAATGCTGAAATGTTAGGAGTCTCTTACATTTCAAACTGGTCCATCACAGATTTCTTTATGCCCTCCGGAAGGCAGCCATATTATTCTTACTAGCATCTTTATCAATGATGACATTTTTGCAGAGACCATTTTTTCATTAGGCTAGAAAATCCAGAGTTAGATTTTATGGAAGACAATGCTAGAATCTCTGATAAAGATTTGTAGAATAAACTTTATGTTGAACAGGAAATGTATGGAAAACAAAAATAAAAAGTAAAGAGCCCCAGGGATGTACCCTAATGCACATCTATCCATCACAGAATCATGTGATTCTTTGTAACAAAATTATACAGTATATGTCTTTCTGGACAAAATGAATGCTAAGATAAAGAAATATAAATATGGTAGAAAAGTTCTAAATCATACTCCCAGAAATGGACTTGGATAATGGTCTGTATATCTGTCATTTTAAAAGCAAACACCATAATGGGCAGCTGCACCAGAAACAAAATATGTCTTTTAGACTACATGCTGCTGATAACATATGTTGGATCTTAGATTTGGAAAAGATGCAATATTGGACAGTGGCTGATCTCAACAAGGTCAACACTCTCTCCACAAACAGACACACTGATGATGGCTGTGCTTAAGAGGTCATTAAAGGCCTGGATCTTGGTTTTTATCCAGGACACTCGCAAGCCCAGACACTCAGACTCCTCAAACAGTCTCTTGAGCGTCCTGATCACAGCCTCCATTGACTCCACGAAGATCACAGCATTGTCAGCAGAGTCAATATCTGTGAATCTTTCTTCACCAACAGATGCCCCACAGCCGCTGGACCCCACAACATTTCCCAACACCCAGTCTATACAAGCAATGAACAGAGTAGGAGCAAGAACACACCCCTGATGAACCCCAGAATCAACTGGGAAAAACGCAGAGGTCCTGCCTCCACTCTGCACAGCACTCACAGTACCAGTGGACAGGCCAGTCATGATATCCAGAAACCTCGAGGGGATCCAGTGAACCGTCAGGATGTTCCACAGAGCAGCTTGCTCAACTGAGTCTAACGCTTTGCGAAAATCAACAGAGGCTGCAGAGAAACTCTGCCAATATTCGCGTTTGCGCTCCATGAGAACCCTCAGTGCCAGGATGTGGTCAATGGAAGACTTCTAAGGCGTAAAACCAGACAGTTACAGTCGCTGGTAGGTGAGCAAGTAATCACAGATCCTATTGAGGACAACCCTAGCAAGGACCTTACCCGGCACCGACAGCAGTGTTATTCCTCTGTAGTTGCTGCAATCCAGGCGATCACCCTTCCCTTTCCAGATAGGGACGACAAGTCCCATTTTCCAGTCAGTTGGGATGATGCCAGTCTCCCAAATGGAAGCAAAGATTGCTTGCAATGCCAGGAGGACAGCCTTACCACCATCCTGAAGAAGTTCACCCCGGATACCACAGATACCTGAAACCTCCCCCCCCCCAGCTACTTCACTAATTGTGCAATCTCAGTGAGATTGGGTGGTTCACAGCTAATTGGAGGATCAGCCTCAAGAACCGTGGACCCAGAGATATCCAACATACTAGCCGGAGGATCAGCTCTGAACAACTGCTCAAAGTAGCCAGCCCAGCGGGTCACAACTGCAGTGTCATCCATAAGGACCGTTCCATCAGCTGTCCTGACTGCAACTCTCCGAGGAACAGATTCAGATGTGCGTAATGATTCGATTCCTGTGTAAGCAGGACGTGGGTCGCTAGACCACAGATGGTGTGTCACTTGCTCATAGACTCCTTTAATGAACACCTCTTTATCTGCCCTCAAAGCCCTTGCAGCCGTCCCTCTCAGTTCCCAGTACAGACAAGAGTTGCCATTGAGCCGTGCGCTGTGACTCCTCTCGATGATATCCAGGGTGCCCTATGAGATGAAACACCTCCTTATGGGAACACCAGTAACATCAACACAACCTTCTGCCACCTTCAGGGTTTTGTCACAGAAGGTCTCCCACATCACATTAGGATTGGCAGTCGTACCCAAATCTAAAAGTTCCTCACACAAACTGCATGCAAACTTATTAGAAAACAGCCTGGTCTTGGAGTCTGGCCAAGTCCAGGCTCATTTTCCAGTAGATGGTAACCTACTGGACCTAAGCAGGATCCTAAGAGTAGCAACAACAAGTCTGTGGTCAGAATTCACAAACTGGGCACTTCTGTATAACCTGCAGTTCTGCAAGATCCTCCAGCGTCTGCCCACGAGGATGTGATTGATCTCCTTCACTGCACCACCAGTATTGGAGTACCAAGTCCAACAATGCGGTTCAGGGTGCTAGAACAAGGTTCCAGTGATTCGCAGCCCCTGACCTTTTGCAAAGTAAAGGAACACCTGCTGCCATGCTACCTTGCCAATTACCATCACTATCAGTAGGATAATATTCCTCTGTAATAGTTTTACTTAGCATGAACTGGGAGGCTCAAAGGAAGACACCAATGAGAGAGAAAAAAAAAACAAAAAACATTATAGCAAATGATTTTCTTTAGTAAAACCTGGCATAATTTCTAAGTGTACCTATTGGAAGCCACTAGACGCATCATTAATTTTTTTTAAACAATTAGATTTTGCATTGCCTTTGTCCATGCAGAATACAAATTTCAATGAGTTACACAGAGAAAAATGAATTGTAGGCTTGAAACTGTTTTCCATACAGGTTCTATACACAAACATTTGCCAATCATGAATTAATAAACAAGAAAGTGACTGGAAGTAACACTAGATGTACGTGAGTTAGAAGGCATTCACATGCTCTCACAAGTAATTCTGGTTTAGACTTGCAAATCACTCAAACTTGCATGTGTTTGAGATGTGGGAAGCAACTAGAGTACTTGATATAGGGAGAATGGCTCAGTCTACACAGAGTGTAAATTCCACAATTTACAGATGTGCGGCAGCAGTGGTGGCCACTGTGTCACGCAGCAACCCTTTTTTATGATGTTCTTTAAATGCTTATTTCAACATATAAATCAATGGACCAATTTTTTTGTTTCGATGTACACACCATAAACATTAGCAAAACTTTCTCCATGCAGAAATATTGAATGTATTTAGCCACTAGACAAATAATACATTCTTTTTAAAAAGATGGTGAATATAGTCACTTAAAAAAAAAAAAAAATTCTATTATATTCTATTATATTCTGTTATATTATATATATATATATATATATATATATATATATATACACACTAATAAAAGGCAAAGCCCTCACTGACTCACTGACTGACTGACTCATCACTAATTCTCCAACTTCCCGTGTAGGTAGAAGGCTGAAATTTGGCAGGCTCATTCCTTACAGCTTCCTTACAAAAGTTGGGCAGGTTTCATTTCGAAATTCTACGCGTAATGGTCATAACTTGAAGGTATTTTTCTCCATTTACTGTAATGGAGTTGAGCTTGACCGCCGTGGGGGCGGAGTTTC
>JANRMT010048704.1:0-10388 GCA_026402145.1 Polypterus bichir lapradei
ATAAACAGCTCGTCTTCTTCTTTATCTGAGACCTGACACACTGCATGCACGGGTTTTTTTTTTACACTGTCTTCCTTTAGCGGGACATTGACTTTTTCCACCGTGTGCTTTGTTTCCGCAGTAGCTGCATTTATGAATATGCTTGTATGTATCACACGCTTCATATTTTTTTGCTGCCTTTTCAATTGTGTAATTCGGTTTTTGTTCAGCGCTCTTCGGAACTGTTGCTTTTTGTCTGTGCACTGCGTCAGTTCACGTGAGCCGCTCGGTGTAAATGCATCGAAGTTTCCAAGCTGTGCTGCTGCCATCTCGTGCTATGTCCATGGCTGTATTTAATGTTACCGAAGTCCCGGCACTTAAAACTTTCTCTCGCAGTTTCGCTGAGTTTGTGCCAAACACCACCCTGACCATCTCATCTTCCTCTGCATAAGCACAGTCCTTCACCCGTGAATATTTACCCGTGGCAGTTTGCTATTGGATTGCCGCTGACGGACGGCCTTATATGGGCAGGCACTAAATTACAAACGCCAGCGGCAGCCTGTCTATGAACTTAATTTAAAGTTTAGGTTTACATCGTGCTTTGTTTCCGAAGTAGCAGAACTCATGAATATGGTTGTATATGTCACTCGCTCGCTTCTTATTGTTTCGCTGCCTTCTCAATTATATAATGCATGTTTTCTTCAGCGCTTTTTGGGCCTCTTCCTGGTTTTGTACGTACTGCGTGATTACGTGGGAGGCGTGATGATGTCACACGAAACTCTGCCCCCACGGGTTTCAAGCTCATCTCCATTACAGTAAATGGAGAAAAACAGCTTCCAGTTATGACCATTACGCGTAGAATTTCGAAATGAAATGACCTGCTTAACTTTTTAAAGTAAGCTGTAAGGAATGGGCCTGCCAAATTTCAGCCTTCTACCTACACAGGAAGTTGGAGAATTTGTGACGTTTGGAAAATTCAATATGGCGGCCGACAGTGGCGTCATACCACCGAAATAAGTACGTACATCGGTTTTGGTTAGTGCAGGGAAGCCACCTACCAAATTTCGTGAAGACGGGGTCATTCTTCTACCTACACGGAAAGTTGGAAAATTGGTGACGTTGGAAAGTTCAATATGGCGGCCGACAGTGGCGTCATACCATCGAAATAAGTAAGTACATCGGTTTCGGTTAGCGCAGGGAAGCCGCCTACCAAATTTCGTGAAGATGGGGCCATAAATAAGAAAGTTCAACATGGCGGACGTTGTCGACCGTTATCGACCGTTATGACCGTTACGTGTAGAATTTCGAAATGAAACCTGCTTAACTTTTGTAAGTAAGCTGTAAGGAATGAGCCTGCCAAATTTCAGCCTTCTACCTACACGGGAAGTTGGAGAATTAGTGATGAGTGAGTGAGTGAGTGAGTGAGTGAGTGAGGGCTTTGCCTTTTATTAGTATAGATAAACAGTCAAAAGTACAAAGAGCATCAAAATGAATAGTAACAAAGGAGAAATTTAGAGTTAAAGAAGGTCTGGCAAATGGAAAGGGTGTCCCCAGGGAAAAAAATCCAAAAAGACCTAAGAAGTATTCATATCTAGTGCCCGATTCCTTTTTTATGTTGTTCTAAGAAATGATAGTGTAGGTGGAGATATGCCATCTGTAGTGAGACTTAGGGAGGGCATGAGAGGAATAAGACTGTATTCTCCCAGGATACCAGAGATCCACATCCCTGACGCGGCTTTATCATATACACTAAAATTGACTGCATATTATTTATTAAGTTTAAGGCATCTGATTGTAATTAACCTGTATCAATATAATGGTCCATGGAATGGCCAAACTATTCCAAATACCATAGCTGCTTTAGCGTTGTTACTCTCAGTGTACCTTCTTCTCTCAGCTGCTCCTGTTAGGGGTTGCCACAGCGGATCATCTTTTTCCATATTACATGCACTGCACCACTCAGAATATTTATATTACTGTATCTGTGTGGGGAATCACAGCAGCTGCTCATAAAGAGAATTATCGGTATACAGCATCTAGCACATGCTGCCTATTTGAACTGCTCTCATGCGGCAAACGCTTCAGAGCCTTTCCTGTACTGACCTTGCGGTTCAGAAATAGTTTCATCCCAAGAACTATAAACACAATCAATCAGTCCATCAAGTGCTCCTTGTAGAACTGTTTGTACCTATAAGTACAATTACCTCATTCTAAACTTGCGATACAGTTATAATATTACATAACCTGAGCCACTTTATAAAGCACATATTTACATATGATGATGATATAATTTTTAAGATGAAATTCAGCAAAATCTGTTTATTATATTATACAAATACAACTTTATCTTCATTTAAATAATCTATATTGTTAATAATTAAACATGTGAGGACACAGTGTCGCAGCGCTAGCAATGAGCTGGTGCCCTGTTCACGAATTGTTCCTACCTCGCGCTGTATTCTTTCTGGGGCTGGCTGGAAGGACAGATGGATAGAAAAATTAAACATGTACTATGAAGATATTTCAATGTTCCTTAAAAGTTTTGAAGAATTGGCGTTCTCAGCTTACATATGGCTTAACGTCTATTACAGAGCTGATTGCTTTGCGATTGGGTATTTGGAGAAAGAAAAATAAGGACAGGAATTGGGGGTTAGTACTTTTGAAAGAGACAGTACTGCTGCAATAAATTATTTCATCGAAGGTCACGCAGCAAGCATCTTGCGGGAGGCAGGAACAATCTCTGGACAGGCCGCTGGCTCGTAACTATCACTACACCGTTGTGTTCCCATGTTTAATACATGCTTTAATTCCTATCATCATGAAAATGATATCAAGTATATATCTCAGTATTTAATTATTCAGAGAGCTGTAATATCATGTAATGGATTCTGTGTCCAGTCTGAGGAAGAGAAAGCCCGTTTAAGAAGCACGTATTGATTCACACACATAGAGCACATAGAAGAACATACACAAAACAAAGCTTTTAACGTGCTACTTTAGTTACGATGGGATTTGAGAAACTAGTAAATTAAATGATTTTAAGATGAAGTTTAAGATGTTCTATTTTAATGACAAAATAAACTATGTGATTAAAGTGAAAATTTCAAGATTAAGTTGACATTTCGAGCTTTTTCCCACTGTGTCCCTATTTTTTTTCTTTTCTCTGTACCCTAGCTTTCATATGACACTCAGACAGTGGGCTACGACTTGCTTTTTCACAGCGACTTTGATATCTGACAACTTTATTTTTATTTCGGGCACTGTGCGACTTTGTGAACTTGAGCTTTCGAGTTTCTCCGACACTCTATGTCACTCAATCAACTTCCTTTTGTTGTTTATACCACTGTTTAAACCAACAAATAGTATGTTTTTCCTTGCCTCTACTTCGTATTCGCTGAAATTCTTCTGTTTCCCCCGTGCTTTTGCCATTGCCTTTTCACAGAACGCACAGAACGCTGAGCTTAAGGGCTATTCATATTGATTTGCATATTCCTTGTTGTACGCAAGATCTCCGCACGGTTTTGCGTCCTTAATTTCCTGGCGCGGCTTTATAAATACACTGAAACTAACCGCATATTGTTTATTAGTGTAATGCATCTGATTGTAATTAACTTGTAACAATATAATGGTCCAGGGAATAGCCATAGTATTCCAAATACCATAACTGCTTTAGCGTTGTTACTCTCACTGCACCTTCTTCTTCTTCTTTCAGCTGCTCCCTTTAGGAGTTGCCATAGCGGATCATCTTTTTCCATATTACTCTCACTGCACAACTCGGTGTATTTATATAACTGTATCTGAGTGTGAATCACAGCAGCAGCTGATCGGAAAGAGAATTATCGGGATACAGAATCAAGCACACGCTACCTCAGCCATAGCAAAATGTTTCAAAGCCTTTACTGTACGGACCTCGCGGTTCAGAAACAGTTTCATCCCAAGAACTACAAACGCACTCAATCAATTGTAGAACCTTGTAGAACTGTTTGTACTTATAAGTACAATTACCTCACTGTAAACTTGCACTACAGTTATAATATTGCACAACCTGAGCCACTTTTTAAAGCACACATTTACATATGATGACGATATCATTTTAAGATGAAATGCAGCAAAATATGTTTATTATATATTATAAAGGTAAAACTTTAACTTCATTTAAATAATCCATATTCTTCGCTGGGACTGGCGTGAAGGATAGAATAATTAAACATGTACTACGAAGATAGTTCATTGTTCCTTAAACGTTTTGAAGAATCCGCTCTCTAAGCTTACAGATGGCTTAACATCTATTACAGAGCTGATCGTGTGATGATCGGTTACTTGGAGAAAGAAAAGCAATGACTGCAGGGGCGGCCACGCCAATATATATTGAATATAAAACAGAAAGAGAAAATGACGACAGAGCTAAAAACGCAGCGGCAAATTTCGACAAAAGTTAAACGCTTGTGTCATGAGCACGAGGCGGCTATGCAGTGTCCGCAACAGACGTGGCCATCCACCGTGCATAAAATACCATATTGACATTGGCGGGCGAAGGGGCCACAGATTTTTTCTCTGCCTAGAGCCGCCCATGAGTACTGCTGCAATAAATAATTTCATCGAAGGTCACACATAATCACTGCGCCGTGAAACCCATGTTTAATAACGTGCTTTAACTCCTATCATCATGAAAATGATATCATATATACATCTCAGTATTTTAGTTATTCAGAGAGCTGTAATATCACGAATGTAATGGATTCTGTGTCCAGTCGGAGGAGTAGAGCCGGTTTAAGAAGCAAGTAGTGATTCACAGACATAGAGCACATAGAAGATCACATACAAAACAAAGCATTTAACGTGCTACTTTAATTACGATGTGATTTGAGAAACTGGTTAATTAAACGATTTTAAGATCGTTTATGATGTTCTACTTTAATGACAAAATAAAGTACATGATTAAAGTGGAAATTTCGAGATTGAAGTTGACATTTCGTGCTTTTTTCCCCACTGTGTGCCTATTATTTTTGTCTGTACCCTAATAAGCTTTCATATGACACTCAGACTGTGGGCTACAACTCGCCTTTTCGTGGCGATTTTGATATCTGAGTTTTCAAGTTTCTCCAACACGCTATGTCACTCGATCAACTTCCTTTTGTTGATTATACCACAGTTTAATTAAAGAAATAGTATGTTTTTCCTTTGACTCCACTTCGTATTCGCGGAAATTCTTGTATTTTCCCCCGTGCTTTTCCCATTGTGTTTTCACGGAAGGCTGAGCTTAAGGGCGATTTATATTGATTTGCATATTCAAAGAGATGTAATTCTGGGAGGAGTTGGGTCAGGACATAAGGCGTGTGCACGAGCGTTAGTTTTCACGCTGACCCAGATTTATGTAGCGGAAGAACGTGGAAGCTGGAGTATGCACAGATTCCTGCATCTGGATTTTTCTGTGCATAAGCACATTTCGGCTTTTGTGCTTATGCCATGTTATAGTGCACATGGCGTTATACATGAGGCCCCTGCTCCTCAGTAGTGTTGATCAGCAAAATTTGCCAGTGTTTTTCACAACGAATATGCCGTGTTTGCTTGTGACCTTATTCGCTTAATATCTTCCTGGAAATTTGCCATGTAGCTGACTTAGGCCAGCATTTGTTTTCCCAGAGCCCCATGATGTTTTGCAAGGCCAGTGTGATATCACAAAGCTGTTGCAGCCATGCGCAGAATTTTCACACATGTGTACGGTAAGATTGTTACCTGATCTGCTTTGCACAAGCATAATTTCACAACCCAATCCAGCCAGATTTGTACCCTGCATGTGTTTGGGGAAAAGCCAAAAAGAAAACTGTAATATTTTAATTTAAGGGGTGCATTAACTGACAATAATGAGAATAATATGAGAATTGCCACAATATATAACTGATCAATGTATCTCCCTCAGTTTCTCACTACTGCACAGCATGTCATGGCTAACTATGCAACGTGCTGCAGCTACAAGTCAAAATAAGCCTTAAAGTAGCCCTCTCTCGTCCCCCTCCTTGAGTCAGAAAACACACAAGACCCTGTGAAATAATAGCGAAAGGTTTATTACTATTTACATGGTGTTTCAATTTTCTTGATGGAAGGAAAAAGTATAAAGTGAATGAGCCAGTTCCACACTGCCCCTTCATGGCACAGCCAGTATGTACCCAAAGCCTGGTACTCTGTGAGTGCAATAATATATGTAATTTAATGAGTCCTAGTTTGTGGCCATTTGTTGTTGTGGTAGTCCACCTACCAGGCATTAACACTTTAATGGAAAAATTCCTAAGAATAGGGTAAGGTGGGCTTTTTCAAAATAATCGTTAAAGTACTTACCTGTTTAAACCATTAAGTGCAGGGTGTGCTTTTGCAGTCATTTTAACTTTGTCTTCGGTAGGTTCAAGAAGCGGGACAATAGCAACGTGTCAGGCACACCTCCAGGTCAGGCCTGCTCGAGGACACTGCACATACCCCATCATAAAGGTGAGGGTCTCTTTAGTCCTGCCGTTGGTAAAGAAAGGTGCGAAGTGTTTTAGTTAAGATAGTTAACAATGTGCATGTATGGATTAGTGTGAGGCGGGAATTCCCAAGAAGTACTTTTGTAGTGCGTATCGGCTCTTCCGAGGGAGCATGTCGGGATGCACTCCAGTTCACCCTTGCTTGCATGCACGCAAGGCTGCTAGCCCAATTTATTACAAATTTTTGTATATATTGCTCACTATTTTTGATTGGGATATTTTTTTGCTGTCTTGTTGCACCTGTAAATAAACCCACTCTTGTTTTGGAAATACCACTTTTTTGTGTCTGTGTCTCCATGTCTGACTTCTCACAAATCTGATCCCGATCAGTCCTGCACTGCAAGACGCCCAGTGTGTGGTCTGGTGCCAAACAGAAAGTCGTCCTTTGTGGTTGTTGTTTTGTCTGTGTCTTTTGTTGTTTGGGACAATGTGGCGCAGTGTTGAACACTACTGGCTCACATCTCAAGTCACATTTTTGGCCATAATAATTGATTCAGCATACTTGACAGATGTGTCTCTAGTCCTCAGAGACATTTGCAGACCACTGTAATATTATATCCCCCTCTTCCACAGTTCTTCCTTCCCCATTGACTTCAATTAATTTCAAGGCAAACTGAACTCAACAAAAGTCGCTCATCATTATTTGTCGGTAATTGAGAAATCATTTAGAAGAAAGCAGAACATGGTCTGAAATTTTATAATTTGGCCTACAAAATAAAAAAGAAGAACTACGTTAAAAAAATATTGCCATTTTGTAATGAATACTTTGGTTGATCACATCCAAATATATTTAATTTTTCTGAATTTCAGATAATATAGACAGTAAAAGACATATTTAGTACCTGCAAGTAAAGTAAAATATGCTGAATTTTAGCTTTGCTAATTTCATAATCTAAAATTTTGTCCCAGGCACTGGATTTTGGCTCAACTTCTGTAAACTTATAAATTCACATGAGTAGGTGATTTACCTTTGGTAAGTAGTTATAGGAAAGGGGGTATTTGTAATCTTGTTGTTAGCACTTATTTGTTTGCGCACTGTTTATTTTTTTGTGTTTATTTGTACACTGTTTGTACTTTTTGCATTTTCTTCTTCAGCTTAATTTATATATATATATTAAGAACATATTCCCTCCTGTGTTCCTATGCAGTTTATTTGAAGCCCAACTGCAAAAAATGATAAACCATGAGTGCAAAAAGAAAAAAATATATTGAAAGTGTAACCGATAATTCAGAGTTATCTTTATCTGTGTATTCATTATCCAGCAGCAGGTATAAATTTGTAAATTTTAAAGAATTGAGGAATGAAATCAAAGTCGATATTTAAAAATATATCTTACCTGTGAATTTCAAAAAAATTCAGAGTTTTGCATAAAACTAAAATAAGCCTTATTGAATATTTATTAAATGACGAAGAATCTATAGCTGTAGGTGGTTATGAGGGCTATTTCTGGGAATATCTTTATTAGTGGAATGATAAATTATGTTGACCATCCATCTTTAAAGTTCGTTATTTTTCTTTGCATTAAAACATAAAGTGTCAGAACTCTTTTATTTTATCCTGTAAATTGCTGAAGCAGATATTCCACACGTTTTTGTGAAATAAGCTTGAAGATTGCTTGGGTAGGCTGCATATTTCCTGTGACCCTGCCCTGGATAAACAGGATAAGAAAATTGATGAATGGAAGGATTGAAATGAACTACTGTATGCGATAATGAGTCTAGACGAGAGTTTTATTGAAGTGTTCTAGACATTCTCTTGTTTGTAATCTTTCTCAGGTCCTGCAGTCTCATATACTACCTAGCACAACTGGACACAGGATGAGAAAAGAGATTGCCTAAAGGTGACAAACTTGAAAAAGACTGATATTGCAATCTTTTTCTTGGAAACTGCCTGCCATTTGTGATCTTTTTATTGTTCTTGGCAAAGGGCTGGCAAAGGTAGGCATTTGAAGAGTAACAACGATTTCTGATTTGCAATTATAACAGGCTGCTACTATAAAAAGAGCATAATTTCCAAGGCAGAAAATAGCCTGCTATCACATAATTATGTTATGCATTAGCCAATAATTACTATTACAATAGAGCTGAACTAATTAACTTCATTTATCTTTCTCAATATCAAATCAGTATGCAACTGAACAAATAATGAAATCTTTTTTTTTCTTTATTCTCTCCTTTGCATGTAACTGAAATGTTTTTAAAGTGATTTCTTCCTAAAAATAGATAATTTACTGCTAGCGTTGACCATGAATTTGTTATCGCTGCAGTGTGTATTTTAGAACATATTTTTAGTTGTTTGAAAACATCTAGAACAGTGTTTTCCAGGACATCTGGATCTGGTGTTTGGCAGGTACATGGTGTTCAGTAGATGTGTCTCACTGGGTCCTCTGCTCGGGGTTCATTCCTGCCTTGCGCCCTGTGCTGGCTGGGATTGGCTCCAGCAGGACCCGTGACCCTGTGTTAGGATACAGTGGGTTGGACAATAGCTGACAGACTGTCTAATTGTCACTAATATGTGGTAATCAATGCACAACGCGCTATACTATAAATACAACATTACAAAAGAAATCCTGTGGACAAAGCACACGTGACAAGGCACTACACACAGTGCACACCAAAGCATATGAATGAATATTCTGGTAGGATGGAAACGTGAAGACTAATGCTGAACCTTCCAAATCACCCTGGCTCAAATAACGTAATGGCCTAAGTGTAAAACTGTGATGAACTACTACTTCCAAAATACATAAGTCCCAAAAGCACTTCCAAGAATTCCCACTAGAAGGTAAAATCCTATCAACATCCCAACTACAGGGTGGTCCAGATGTAATTATGCAGATCCAGATCGTCTGAATGACTTTGACTTATGCGGGGACGATTCCAGTTCGGCGCTACCACGATTCTTCATGTCGTACACTTCTCGATGGTCAGGGATTTTTCAGGTGATTTTCTATGTAATCTATACTAATAAACGGCAAAGCCCTCACTCACTCACTCACTCACTCACTGACTGACTCATCACTAATTCTCCAACTTCCCGTGTAGGTAGAAGGCTGAAATTTGGCAGGCTCATTCCTTACAGCTTCCTTACAAAAGTTGGGCAGGTTTCATTTCGAAATTCTACGCGTAATGGTCATAACTGGAAGTTGTTTTTCTCCATTTACTGTAATGGAGTTCAGCTGGAGGGGCGGAGTTTCGTATGACATAATCACGCCTCTCACGTAATCACACATTACGTAGAAAGCCAGGAAGAGCTACAAAACGCGCTTTAGAAAACATGCATTATATAATTAAGAAGGCAGCGAAACAATTAGAAGCGAGCGACTGACATATAAAACCATATTCAGCGGCTCACGTGAACTGACGCAGTGCGCAGACAAAAAGTAACAGTTCCAAAGAGTGCTGAACAAAAACCGAATTACACTGCTACGCTCAAATAGATAAACCGCACGCTGTGGCGCGATAGTAAAGCATTCGCCTGTAGCGCCCACGTCCGAGGTTCGATTCCCGAGAGGGGATGCACTAAGTATGTACGCGCGCTTCTCGATTTATTTTAACCTCGCATCCCCTTAGTTTGAGACGTATGAAAACGCATGCGGTTAACGCAGAAAGACAGATCACCTATTCACCTATTGAAGCTTCATGAATAATGAATACTTTATTCGCGATCAATGATTGTTTTGGTAAAGCCATACTCAGTGTATTCATTAGATGAACGGTAAAAAAGTAAGAGCGAGGGGACGGTAACTTGCTGAAGCACACAAGCAAAACCACAATAGCACGCGGGCTCGATGTACTGACTTGCGCGATCACATTCCAAAAAATATTTCTTTTCAAGTTCTATTTAGTCCATATGAGTCAAACTCAAGGCCCACGGGCCACATCCGGCCC
>JANRMT010048712.1:0-12148 GCA_026402145.1 Polypterus bichir lapradei
ACTTAATTTAAAGTGTAGGTTTACACTGTGCTTTGTTTCCGAAGTAGCAGAACTCATGAATATGGTTGTATATATCACTCGCTCGCTTCTTATTGTTTCGCTGCCTTCTCAATTATATAATGCATGTTTTCTTCAGCGCTTTTTGGGGCTCTTCCTGGTTTTCTACGTACTGCGTGATTACGTGAGAGGCGTGATGATGTCAAACTCCGCCCCCACGGGTTTCAAGCTCATCTCCATTACAGTAAATGGAGAAAAACAGCTTCCAGTTATGACCATCACGCGTAGAATTTCGAAATGAAACCTGCCCAACTTTTGTAAGGAAGCTGTAAGGAATAAGCCTGCCAAATTTCAGCCTTCTACCTACACGGGAAGTTGGAGAATTAGTGATGAGTCAGTCAGTCAGTCAGTCAGTCAGTCAGTCAGTCAGTCAGTCAGTCAGTGAGTGAGTGAGGGCTTTGCCTTTTATTAGTATAGATATATTCGTAAACCTTCAAAATAATGTGCACTTAAAGTCTCAACAGCATTCTCTGCATTTCTGGAGCTTAGTAGAGCCAGATAACTGCAAGAATCTTCACCAAGCAGCTCTGAAAATGTCTGCTTTGTTTGGGTCTACAAACCTCTGAGAGTCGTCTGCCTTTTCTGACATGAATGTCATGAAATCAAAGTTCAGAACAAGACTGACAGATGAACATTTAAATGACTCCATAAGAGTGAACCTAAGGCAAAACAAGCTTATTCAGCTTTTTTGGGTTGAAATAAGCTATGAGAATATATGTTAGAAAACATGATTTGCTCTCAACCATTTTCATTTTGTAAAAATAGCTCTGAGGGAAAAAGGTTGGAGACCCCTGCACTAGAGGGATTTCAAACACTTCCGTGAAACTGTGTATGCAGAAAGATGATGCACCCACCCTATTCTCTAGACTTGGCTCCATGTGACCACCTGTTCCATAATCTGAAGAGCTACCTCCATGGGATGCACTATGCCAAAAATGAATACATCAAGCTTGTTACAGAATACTGTAATGTGTGTTAGAGTTTGGTTTTACTGGTGTTTGTTATAATTGACCAGGTTCAAAACTTTTTGATCATTTTCCCTATGTTCTGAAAATGCAGCATTCAGTGAAGAAGATAAACTGAAAGGCCTTCCTTGTCTTCAGTATCCCATATTACTAAACTATATCATTGTGCTAACACATAAGGATATGTGATGTGGATAGCTTGTGGTAAGCTTTAACTTGCAAAAAGTAGGCTTTTAGTCCCATTTCATTTAGCCTGTTTATAGTTCTTATTTGCTCTAATATAATATAATCATGGATAATTCAAATAGATCTTATTTATCGGAATTTTGTTTTGGATTTCTTTCTTTTCTTCTGATGTGTTTCTGTTCAAATAGATGGTTGATTTCCTCCAGTTTTGTGAAGTGTTTAAAAAAGGCAAGTTCCAATCTAAATCAGAGAGAATTTCATAAAGAATGAATTCTCTGAAAATGCGTGACTGAAGCTTGACACATTTGGCAGTGAACAGAAAGGAAAAAAAACAAACCACAATAGCTATTTATAATCAATTTGTTAATTAAGTGCATAACAGTTTCACGTAGTTGACTTTTTCTCTTCCTGGTTTGAGGCTGATTATAGAATTATTCTAACAGTATTAAATGCATTAAAATTGTGTAATTTTGTGTAGTATAAATTCATTTTCAGAATCAACTATAATATATCCTAACAGCTACATCTTTAATTTAGATGATTTCTTTATTTCTGACATCATCTAAATTTATAACTGTACTTGCTTAACTTGACCATATTGACCATATTAATTTTACTTGTGTGAGATGACTTCCAGGGCACATTTCTTTTTAAATTTTTTTCAAATATAGAAATTACACGCTTTTTGTGCAGTGGTGTTTTGTTCATGTTGAAATGTTTTTGAATTCTAGTAAATGTCATTTTGTACTTGTATCACAATTATTATTACATATCTTCTGAACAAGCAATGTTTAAAAGGGAGAAAGGTTAAACAAGACTAAAAGTTCTAATAAAGTCTTCAATTGTAATACATTTAAATGATGTTGCTGAAACTATAGTTAAATTCTCTGTAACTATAGTAATTGTCTAACAAAGTTACTAAAAAGCCACTTATACTGATAATGTATAGATTTAACAACAGAGATACAAGCATAATTCTTAAGGACAATTTGGGAAGTTTAAATAATTATCCTTGTCTTCCTCAAGGATAAAATAATGAAGACCATTGAATTATGTATAAACAGATTATTATGTTTTGTCTCATATATTTCACCAGTCAACACCTACTAATACTGTACTTGCACAGGAGGGTAATATTACAGATAGACTCTTGTGATATACAACAATTTCTAATAAAGAGTTTCAGTTTCTCTTTATATCTCTTGGGTTGACTTCCCCACTTAACCAATTTCAAATAAAAGTAATTTGATTCTCTTCTCTGTTGAGCCTACTTGTTTTCTACAGGTAGTCCTCTAGTGGGCTGTTATCCTCTTATGGCACCACTGAAATGACATCAACTTGTCTTTTAATAACTGAATGTGAAGCATTGTCCTGATAGCCTGAGGACTACCCATAAGACCCAGTGTGTACACGGTATTCCTCCCTAGTTGTTCAATCTATATAATGCTTATCTTCGGATTACTATACATCAGATAGGTGCATAACCACTGTTAATTGCTGGACTATGTCACTCCATTGTTTTAGGGTTAATGCTTGTATAGACCAACTTTAGGAATTAATGCTACAGTTGTTGTGCTCTTTAGTATTAGAACAATTTTGATTATTAGAGACCTGTCAGTCAGTCATTTTCTAACCCACATAGAACAAGTTCACCAGGGTTTGCTGGAGCCTATCCCAGCTAACATAGGGCATAAGGCAGGAACAAACCCTGGACACGGCACCAGTCCATCGCAGAGCAAACACACACACACACACCACAACCACACACTATGGCAAGTTTAGGATCATCCATTCATCTAACCTGCATATCTTTGGACTGTGGGTGGAAACTGTAGTACCTGGGGGAAACCCACACATACATGTGGTTAACATGCAAACTCTGCACAGGGAGGTCCTGGTACTTGAACCCTGGTCTCCTTACTGTGATGTAGCAGTGCTACCACTGTATCACCATGCCACCCTATCAGAGGCCAATTTTTGTAAAATATCATGAAGTTAACATTTAAGGGTTCTGGTATTAAGAGTACAAAAGTGTATTTGTTTCTCTGTGTATTTAAAAAAAAAAAAAAAAATTAATGACTGTCAAATTTACTATAGATAGCTTCCATCTATCCCCTGTCTTCTACTGGTGGCATTTACTATACATATTACTTTGCAACTTTAAACATTTCTGTCTTGTCCACTCTTAATCTTCACTTACTAAAACTGAGAAGATTCAGATCATTCCATCAGTCCTCTAGTGCATGTCTCATTGTTCCTTTCTTGACCTTTTCTGCAGTATTGCACCTAATTTGTGCAATAAGTAAGACCTAAAAGTTCAAGTGATTAATCCTACTGTAAAATAATAACCTGTTTGGGTGTACAAAAATCTTTACCTTACTATTAATAGGGTATGATGCAACAAAAAGATTTGTAGAAATGACAGGCATCAAAAATCTGTGTAAATTTTGGGGGAAGTAGGCAAAAAATTATGTGGTTGTAAGCAAACAATAAAATACAATAGCATACAATAAAATATTGCTATTAGTTTAACTCAGTTTGTGTGCTAAAAATGTCATCCACACAATTTCATCTCCATCAATGTGTACAATTGATACTTAGCAGGATGGAATGATGGTCTTGTATAATAAAAAGACTGTTCTATCCCAGTGTGTGGATCAGCAGAATCAGGGTAGGCTTATTCTGTACTTCTGTAACTAGGTTTGTCTTTCTTACCCACTGTCATCCATATCATCTTTGTTTTTGCTTACATACAGTAAGTTTGCCCAAGTACATCAATGTGTGTGTTCTGCTATGCATCTTTCAGTTAAACATACTATCTTTCATTATTTATAAATCTATAACTGAGTTTTGATTGGCAACAACAACAAGGTTGCCATTCCTGATATACTTATGCCCATGTGTCCGACACCCACTACCTTGCCATATTCTTATCCATTCTTCCAGTACAGGGTAAGCAGTCTGTTATGTAGCCGATACATGTTTATAAGTCAAAAACTAATGTGCTTCACTATATAAATGTGCTCATCCATTTATCTTTGTATATCTTCAAAAGCAATAAAACTATAAGACTATATCTCATTTTCTTTTTTGAGTCATTAGTACATAGAATCTGCGGTGGGTTGGCACCCTGCCCGGGATTGGTTTCTGCCTTGTGCGCTGTGTTGGCTGGGATTGGCTCCAGCAGACACCCGTGACCCTGTGTTTGGATTCAGCGGGTTGGAAAATGGATGGATGGATAGTACATAGAATTAATTTATTTCCTGAGTGATCTATGGTAAATGTAAAAATGCTGACAAATGCTTTCCCAACTTTTCTAAAATATGTCTTGTTAATGAGATAAGAAAAGTACACATTTTTGCTAACCATTTTTGTATTAACATTACAAAAAATACACTTGAATTTCACAGTGCTCTGGTTAGCTGAGATATATTGTCATCATACAGTATTGTTTTGTGCTATTTTAACCTACTTTAGCATAATTTAAGGTAAAATTAGTAAGTAGAAATGTTCAGCTTATCTTACCAACACCTTATTTTATTAGCTAACCACAGTCTAGCAAAGCAGAGTTTGCTGTGACTTTACATGAGAAAGAATATCTGGTTCAGCTTGGAAGTAGTGGTGATGTTAGGCCATTAAATGCCCGTCCACTGTCTGGACTAGAAGATGTATATTAGTGCCTTTAAAATAGCACCTCTATTTCCTCTAATGTTCTAGTTCCTTTCTCAAACTGCTTTCCCAGTCTGATTACCTAACAGGCTACTGCTTCAGCTGCTCCTGACTACTCCATCTTAACTTTAGTAATGTGTGAATGGCTTTCACATTCAAAAGGAAGGTGCTGCATTGTTAAACGTGGCTTAAGAAAGTCCTTTTGGTGATTGTATGAAGCTTGGACCCGTTTGTGGAGAGCTATATAAATACTGATTAACCAAGGATTGGCTTGGTGGGTTTGATTATAATGTTTTGGCTTAAACTTGTAAGCTTCTGCTATGTTCTGTGAAAATTACAGAAATGTAGCTTGGTCTGCTGTTAAATGTGTTCTTTAGAGTTTTGAAACCACATAGTTGTTTCACTTCTTAATTCCACCCCATATAAAGAAATGCATGCCTCTGCCATGTTCTAACAGTAGCTCTAGTATAAGTGTTGGCAGCTTGTGCTTAAGATGTTGAATAGGAAACCACAAATTTTTGAGTTAACTCTTTGACCTCAGTGAATACCTAAATTAATTTGACTAATTTTGTTCAATCATATAATATATGATTTATTTCAATAATTTTGGAATTCTATGCATCACAATAAACTATAAATACATAGCTGGATAACTTTGCTGCCTCACAGCTCCAGAGTCCTAGGCTTGAATTCTGCCTCCTAGGTACTGTGTATGTGGATTTTGCAAGTACCCCATATCCCTGTGGGGGTTTCCTCCCAGATCCTAAATTTGTTCAGGTTTAGTTATTTGGCAACTGCAAATGCCCTTGTGTGCATGTGTGTTTGTGTGTGTGTGCCCATGTGTCTCTGTGATAAACTAGTAACCTGTCTAGAGTTGGTCTCCACTTTGTGCTCAGTGCTTCGAGAATGGACATTGGCTCCCTGCCACTGCTAATAATGTAACATCAATGTTAATAATGGCTGAGAGGGTAAACACAATATAATAAAATTTGACTGATATAAAGCAAAACTGTATGTGTGATATATTATTTAGGCTGTAAGTAGTATTGCTGAGATTAAGCATCTTCACAATTAATATTTTGTTATAGAAAATTAAGTTATGGAATGCAGTTAACTCCAAAATTAAGTTTTGTGATTTACACCATAATTAAGCCACTAATGAAGAAACCACAAAAATATGATTCCTGAATATGAAAAGCAGTGTGGTTACTTTTATTCTTAGTTTTCTTCTCATTCTAAATTCAAAAGTGGTTAACTACATTCTTTACCTTGTTTATATTGTGAGTTTCTGCTAATATTGTAATTCTTAAAAAAAAAAAATGATGCAATGGGACCAGTTTTTGAGGTGTATTGAGAATAGAATAATTATAAAATTTGATTACTCTTTAGTACTTAAAACATTACTAGTGTTTAAAGTGTTTGCAAGGCTTCAGATAGCACATATTGCAGCTAATTAAAGTTGAGGCTTTTTTTAAATACTTTTATGAATTCCTACTCTGAGAAGAGATATGTCTCGTTCTGTTAATTTTTTCTGTAACTGCCAGTAACAGTGCAATCGAGGGCTACATAGGAAAAATCACACCATAGAGTATAGGCAACAAAAAAGCAAATCTCTGATAATCCACAAGCACCATTACTACACTGTCTAGAGCAAAATATACAGATTTGTCCTTTTCTAAAAAACCTCTAGTATGTCTTCTCCTACTATGCATTTTGGCATTGAATGTCACAACTTTTTGTATGTAACTGTCTGTATTTCTCAATTTATAATCAGTAAATGGTTCTGATGCAGCCTACATCCTCCTAATGAAAAATACATCATCATTCTCATTTAATTTACGTGCATCTTTAATTTTTACATTGCTTATTCTCATTTAGAATGTCTTTAGATTACTTTTGACTTCCTCAATCCAGGAATATATTTTATTTAGTACATGTTTTTTTTCTGTCATAGCGCTTGTTTCACATGTCAGCCTGTGATGGTCCAAACAGTATCTTGTTCAATCTTACCATCATTCTTTCTTTATATTTTGCGGTTCTTAAAAATTTCTTCATTCATTTTAGCTTCTAAAAGCAGACTGTTTCTGATGTACTACTATTTCTCAGATGTTCCATTACAGGATTGTTGTAAAATACATAAGTTATTTTTGAAAATCTCATTGTCAAAGTAACAATAAAGTATAAACATCAGTAATAAGAAAATTAGTAACATATAAACATACATACTGCTGGTGCGTTACACTTTGTAGCTATCAGCAGAGCCATTTGCAATCATTTGACATAACTGACAATCCTTCCAGTTTTATTTCTCACTATGTTCTGATTTCTTTCCTGTATTAGCCTTTTAAAGAAATCATTAGGATTAGTCTGACAGAAACATTTCCAAAAAACAGATTATTCTGTTCAACAATTCTCTATATTAGGTGCCATGGATTATTGCATTTTTAAAGTAGTGTTTGCCTTTTGACAGCTGTTTAATTTATTTTTTGTTGAGTTGATATGCCTTGCACTTGAAAATTTTACACTTAAACGGTTTCGGCTTTAATAGATTACAACAGACTAGTAACTGGTTTATAAAACAAGTACATTTGTCATAATTTGTTGTTTTAAACATAAGTATTCTGTTTTTACTTTGGGAGTATCTGAGGGCATTTAGTGGAGTAATCAAAATGTAATTTAAAAAATTGGCATCATTTTTGGGTGTGGCACGCAGGCTTTACTGAGTTTTTTTTAATGACTCTGCATATATGCTCCTGACCGCAGAGACACTGAGATGAGTCGCTTCTTTAAATTTCCAAGGAGTACTTGCTAACCTGCAACCAGCTGATTCTGTTTTTTGAAAACTGAGGTAATTGTTTGCTATTTTCCATTTCACCATTCATAGTATGGAAAGTAGGGATCAAAGAGCAAGTGTATATTCTGGAGCTTTACTAAAAGCAATGAAGTTGTAACCTAAAGGATTCTGACATTATTCTGTACTTTTCTGTACTATTTGTCAGTGAATGGTTTCTCATCTAAGCTTGCATGTTTGAACACATATAATTTAAATGTGTAACACTTAAAGAGAACAAGAAACTAAAATAATTTTATAATAGTTCATATCCATATTTTTTATTTTGAAATAATGTATTCTTTATATATTATACTAATAGGGGAACATTTGAAACATTGCATTTTTATTTATTAAGTTAACCTTTAAAGTGAAGAGAGCTAGTGTATAAACACCAGATCCAGATATCCACTTGGACTTGAAAGTTTGAATTTGAAGTGATTGAATAAAAAGTACCTTGCATCCACCATCCTTAAAGTCCTTTGCTGTAGAACAAAAAATGTCCAATTAATAGCTGTTGACTGTTCAGCTGATTTGCAAGAAATCGCTGAAGTGTGACAATTATTGCTGGTAAAGCGTTTGCCGCTTTCTATGTGTTTTGTAATGGCTTTAAATTAGTTTAAGGGCAGCACAGTGGCACAGTAGTAAATGCAGCAGCCTCACAGTTTTAGAGTCCAACTTCAAACGCTAGTCTGGCCACTGCCTGTGTGGGTTTAATGCTTTCTCCTTTTGTCAACATGCTTTTTCTTCCAAAATTCTCTGGTTTTTTTTGGCCCATTTACATGGTACAATCTTCAGAAGGTGTACTTTGTCCCAGTGTCTGAATTATTATGGGTGTTTGTGTGATTGTGACTTGTGATGGTTGGTTCATGGCTTGTATTATTTTTACTGCCCTAAACTAAATTAAGTGGTTTAGTAATGCATGAATGAAACTTGATTTAATTTTTAATTTTCTCCATATTTAGATATTAATTAACTTTTTGTGTATACTGCATATTACTTTGATTATATCAATCACTTTCAAACATTTGGAGTAAACCATAACTGCATTATCCAAAAATTGGTCATTTCAAATATTTACTATAGTGAATGCTTCAATTTAGCCCCCAAAAGAAAGGACACAATGTAGCAAAAGGGTTTGGGTGGTAGCTATTATGTGGAGATGCTGCTACTCTTGCCAGCAAGTACTCCAGCAACACTCACTGTTTGGCTTTAACACAACCATAAGAACCTTTTCTGCACTCTGGTATTTCTTCCTTACACCAGATGAGTTTTTGCCAAATACTCATCTCCCACCTCCAAGCTCACTGGTTTGTTGTCCAGAAGAATTATATTGTTCCTGACCCAGTACTATATCTGGGTATTCCCTGGGTAGTACTTTCTTTGTAATAGATGACAAATGAAAGACCCTGGGCCTTCATTGAGGAGTTCCATCTTGTGACCTCATTTACTCCTGCATATCTGCATTAGAACTGTCCTATAAATCACATTCATTCCCAGTCAGGATCTACAGGAGGAATTCTGCCATGCTATAATGGAGTTCTACATAGTCAATTACCAGCTTTGAGGACAACTATTATTTAAATGTGGCATTCCCTACTATGCTGCACAGTTTAATTTAGGGTTCTGTAAAACTGCTTGTTCACCTGCTTTTGGCCATAAATAAGGTTGCTAATTGTATTCCATTGACAATATTTAGGAGTTTATGATACTGAGGACATACTGTAATTAGAGGCTTTGTTATTGGTATTTGTAAGGCAAACAGTTACAAAATCGAACCAGACCTAAGAAACTATTCATATCGCAAAAGAGCAGGTTTATATTAGACAGTAATTAAAAACAAGACCCAAATACAGCTGTTTTTGATCACACAAGTTTGTATCTATTTCCTGAAACTGGAGGAGATATAGATGGCTTATATAAAGTGTCTAATAGCTGCTTTTTATTCCTAAAACACAATATTGTGAGACACCACAAACTTCACAATATCATGAACTACTTAAACAAAACGTCTGAAGGGAGACTGTGTCAAAGAGGTACTGTTGAGGAATATTTGGTGGTTGTTGCTTGGCTTAAATATATTACTTTCTGATATGAGGGAATTAGTGTAATAAATTTAAGCGCATGAAGTTACTGTAATTTGTTCTGTAATGTTGCTTGAGTGAATCTATCTATTACTAGCAGAATACCCGCGCTTCGCAGCAGAGAAGTAGTGTGTTAAAGAAGTTATGAAAAAGAAAAGGAAATATTTTAAAAATAACGTAACATGATTGTTAATGTAATTGTTTTGTCATTGATATGAGTGTTGTTATATATATATATATATATATATATATATATATATAGCAAAATACCCGCGTTTGGCAGCGGAGAAGTAAAAAGAAAAGGAAACATTTTAATAATAACGTAACATGATTGACAATGTAATTGTTTTGTCATTGTCATGAGTGTTGCTGGCATATACAGTATATAAACTCAGCAAAAAAAGAAACGTCCCTTTTTCAGGACTGTGTATTTCAACAATAATGTTTTAAAAATCCAAATAACTTTACAGATCTTCAATGTAAATTGTTTAAACAATGTTTTCCATGCATGTTCAATTAACCATAATCAATTAATTAACATGCACCTGTGGAATGGTCGTTAAGACCTTAACAGCTTACAGAAAGTAGGCATTTAAGGTCACAGTTCTAAAAACGCAGGACACTAAAGAGACTTGTCTACCGACTGTGAAAAACACCCAAAGAAAGATGCCCAGGGTCCCTGCTCATCTGCGTGAACGTGCATTAGACATGCTGCAGGGAGGCATGAGGACTGCTGATGTGGCTAGGGCAATAAATTGCCATGTCCACACTGTGAGACGCCTAAGACAGCGCTACAGGGAGACAGGAAGGACAGCTGATCATCCTCGCAGTGGAAGACCACGTGTAACAACACCTGCACAGGATCGGTACATCCGAATATCACACCTGCGTGACAGGTACAGGATGGCCACAACAACTGCCCAAGTCACACCAGGAACACACAATCCCTCCATCAGTGCTCAGACTGTCCGCAATAGGCTGAGAGAGGCTGGACTGAGGGCTTGCAGGCCTGTTGTAAGGCAGGTCCTTACCAGACATCACCAGCAACAACGCCGCCTATGGGCACAAACCCACCTTCGCTGGACCAGACAGAAATGGCAAAAAGTGCGTGAGTTTCTGCATGACAGCAATGTCAGTGTTCTGCCATGGCCAGCGAAGAGCCCAGATCTCAATCCCATTGAGCACGTCTGGGACCTGTTGGATCGCAGGCTGAGGGCTAGGGCCATTCCCCCCAGAAATGTCCAGGAACTTGCAGGTGCCTTGGTAGAAGAGTGGGGTAACATCTCACAGCAAGAACTGACAAATCTGGTCCAGTCCATGAGGAGGAGATGCACTGCAGTACTTCAAGCAGCTGGTGGCCACACCAGATACTGACTGGTACTTTTGATTTTGAGCCTCCCTTCATTCAGGGACACATTGTGAAACATTTTTAGTTTATGTCTTATGGTGTTGACTCTTTTAGTGTTCATACAAATACTTACACATTAAGTCTACTGAAAGTAAAAACAGTTGAAAGTCAGAGGACGTTTCTTTTTTTGCTGAGTATATATATACAGTAATCCCTCGCTATATCGCGCTTCGACTTTCGCGGCTTCACTCTATCGCGGATTTTAATATGAAAGTATAACTAAATATATAACACGGATTTTTCGCTGCTTCGCGGGTTCTGCGGACAATGTGTCTTTTTACTTCCTGTATATGCTTCCTCAGTTGGTTTGCCCAGTTGATTTCATACAAGGGACGCTATTGGCGGATGGCTGAGAAGCTAACCAATCAGAGCATGCAGTTAAGTTCTCCTGACTGAGAAGCTAACCAATCAGAGCACGCAGTTGAGATCCTGCGTGCTGAATGCAGTGTTAACCAGGAAGTCTCGTCTCACTCATTCAGCATCAATGTGTTTCACTGTGTAAAGAGTTGTGCTCTTTAGTGTTTATCTTTGTGCATAGTCAAGCCCTTCATTATGGCTCCAAAACAATCTGCTACTGCTTCAGGGGCCGTGCCCAAGCGCAAGAAGAAGATGTTAACAATTGCCGAAAAGGTAAACGTTTTGGATTTGTTGAAGGCTACAATTCTTTTTATTTAAAAAGTTGGAAAGGAATATAAGATCTACGGCTGCAGCGTCCTTTTAACCAGGGTGCAAAACGAGTTGTAAGTGGATGTAATAAGGCAGTAGTCTGGATGGAATCTGCTTTAGGGATTTGGATTGAAGACTGCCAGAAGAAGAACAACGGCAGTGCTACACAATCGCCTGAAGTGGCTCCTTTACAAGGGCTGTAACGCTCTCCTTTGTTGTGCAGTAAAATTAAACTCATTGTTATCGGACAAGTCATCGTGTCATTGTTGGTGAGTAACCATAA
>JANRMT010048737.1:0-10626 GCA_026402145.1 Polypterus bichir lapradei
GTCTTAGCTATGTGTAACTTTCTGAAAATATTCACACCCCCGCGCTTATAAACTCATGACCTCATTTTACAAACATTAGATTCAAAATTAATATTAATTAATTAAATATACATTTGTCTTGCCGTCATAGCTATATGTAAACTCTCTGAAAATGTTCACACACCCGCGCTAAGATATAAACTCACGACCTCATTTTACAAACATTAGATTCAAAACTAATATTATAAAATTAAATATACACTTATCCTGCGTGCAAAGCCGCGCATATGTACGACTACATAAAAACGCTCTAAAATATTCACACAACCGCTCTAAGTTATAAACTAATAGTAAGAAAATAAATATACTGTAATATCCCTTCCCAGACGGGTAAGTGCTAGTAAATTATCAAATAAAAGAACTAATCCCATTCCTTCTTACTTCAACAAGCTGACAACCACAACGTAGTCAGGACAAAGAAAAACAGCAAAAACACACCCCACTAAAAACCCAACCCACATACAATTTTCTAAAAACGATCTGGACTCTCTGCTCCAAGTTATAAGATCACGACACAGCCATAACTAAAAACGAATTTCACTCCCCTCTAAGTTCACGACAAGCGTCTTTATTTGATAAGCACTTATCTTTCCTTCACAGCCATAACTAAAATGATGTTCACCCCCAGCCACCTCAAACCAAACTAAGCTCATGGCACAGCCATAACTAAAAACGATTTTCACTCCGCCTCTAAGTTATAAGTTCACGACAAGCGTCTTTATCTTTCCTGCACGGCCATAACTAAAATGAAATTCACCCCAAGCCCCCTCAAACCAGACTAAGTTATAAGATCACGACACAACCATAAATAAAAAAAAAATTAACTCCTCCTCTAAGTTATAAACTAATAGTAAGAAAATAAATATACAATTTTCTAAAAACATTATAAGCTGCATTAGAATCAAAATACAAAGCCGCTCCTAATGCCTGCGCGCCTCTTTGTAAAAGACTTGTTTTTCAATTACTTTACCCATCGGAATGCGCCAAATATGATCGATCACTGACTGTCTCTTTAATTTAATTACCATGCCGTAACAAGGCCGTGCCTTTCTGATTACATGCTAATAATCTAAAATGCTTACCAGCTGTTTTAGGCCCCCAGCCAGACGTTGCATCAATTATGTCCCCCCAGGGGGTCGGCGCCTTTCATGTTATCAATCAACAAAAGTCTTAATCTAATTTAAACGTGTTCTATTTTTTATATCATAAAGTAAAATACTTATTCTCACCCCGAATCAAAGCGAATAAGAATATATACACTCCTTCTGATTTTTACTAAACTTCTTAACACGCTTTTCAGCACTGGCTCTGTGAACTTAATCACAACACTTTTTACATTTTAAGAATGTAAGAAGTCTAAGAACAAAGTTATTAAATGAAATATTTTCTGCTTCTGTTTCAGTCCCTGTATCTTCAGACCCTGTCTCCTCTGTTTCTGTCCCTGTATCTTCAGGCCCTGTCTCCTGTGTTTCAGCCCCTGTAGCTACCACTTCTGAGTTATTCTCAGACTATATCAAGCTTCATCTAAAAGGCAAGCAGGAGGCCTCGGGCTATCCTGCCTGGTGTACGGATGAGGCTTCCCGTGACCGTTATATTTTAGATTATTATCAGAAGGAAGGTGTACAATTGGACCGTGATAACATCGCCGTAAATCCAGCCAAGAGACAGATTTCAAAGTTGTTTTTAAATTCTCTTTGGGGTAAATTTGGGCAAAAACCTCTCCATCTCACCACTAGCTTAGTCAAGGACGGTGAGGAATTCTTGCAATACATTTTCTCCAAACAGTATAATGTTTCTTATTTTGAATTTATCGGCGATGAGATTGCTCAAATACAATGGAAGTGCACCGATGAAAAGTATACCCTACCTGGTAGTGTTAATGTTGTCATTGCTGCTTTCACCGCGGCCTATGCCCGGTTAGAGTTGTACGATTTACTGGACAGTCTGGGAGAAAGGGTATTGTACCACGACACCGACTCGGTCATTTTTACTTCTCAGCCGGGTCAGTACAATCCTCCTCTGGGTGACTATTTAGGAGAGCTCAGCAGTGAGTTAAATCCTGGTGATTATATTACTGAATTTGCTTCAGGCGGTCCAAAGACGTATGGGTATAAAACGGCACAAGGCAAAACATGTATGAAGGTAAAAGGTATCACCATCAATCATGAAACCGGTAAAATTATAAACCTCGAGTCACTAACCAATCTAGTTCAGAATTTTGTGACGTCTCATGATGCCCCTCCTCAAGAGTTACTGGTTCACGGTAAGCAGATCCATCGAAATAAAAAACGTTTCACTTTAGAAAACAGACCACTCAGGAAGAAATTCAGAGTGGTGTATAACAAGAGGGTTCTCCTAAAAGATTACAACACAAGACCTTATGGCTACTAAAAGAGATTTTGACGCACGCCTTCAACACCCCTTCGCTAAAATTATCTCGGGACCCTCTTGTTCCGGTAAATCCTATTATGTAAAAAAATTATTGGAACATTCGAACCACATTGTGTCTCACCCTTTTCAAAATATCATTTGGTTTTATAGTTGTTGGCAGAAAATGTACGACGAGCTGTCGGCTAAATTTCAGCAATTAAAATTTATTGAAGGACTCCCAAAGTCTTTATGCGACGACGAACTTCTCCCTCCAGAGAAAATAAATTTGGTCATTATAGATGATCTGATGGAATCGGCTAGCGAAAGCTAGGAAATAGAAAAAGCTTTCACAAAATATACTCATCATCGGAATCTGTCTATCATTTACTTGGTTCAAAATTTATTCTTTCAAGGAAAGAAAAGCCGAACGATTAATCTTAACGCCAATTATATCACTCTTTTTAAAAACCCCAGGGACAAATTGCAGATTACTACCTTGGCACGCCAAATGTATCCGAGGCGTGTTAAGTTCTTTTTGGAGGCTTTCGAAGATGCTACAAAACTACCGTACGGCTATCTCTTAGTGGATTTAAAGGCACAGACCCCCGACGAACTGCGCTTAAGAACAGGTCTGTTCCCGCCCGACTGGCCGGTTGTGTACACCGTGAAAAGATAAAAGAAGGTGTTCTGAATCAAAGTTACATATTCTGTCAGCATGTCGGCCAGAATAAGCAGAAACCTAAAGCCTCTCAAGGCCTTACTCCGTTGCTCTTGTCGCCACCATAAAATTCTTATCAACGCCTCTTCTGACGATTTAATTAATGCTTTGTCCGAAATAGCCTGTAATACTTTAAAAGGTAATATACCTCTTTCCCCCAAACAGTTTAAGCGACTCAAGAAGCATAAAACATCTGTCCGAAAAATAAGTGACAAAAAACTAACCTTAAAAAAGAAGAAAGCTATTCTAAACCAGAAAGGAGGCTTTTTGGGAGCTCTTTTAAGCGTCGCCGTGCCATTCATATCCAGTTTACTGGCTTCTAGAACATAAACATGGAATACGCTCAAAAAATGTATTTGGTCTCGCAGCAACAAATGTCTCTTTTGCAGCAAAAGAGTGCTAACCCGAACGAACTCTTGAGTGCCACGGAAACTGAACTGGATAAAGAAATGAGAAATATCCTACAACGCTGTGATATAGGGGCTGACGAGAAGGTGAAGCTTTACACTTCTATCTTGCAGAGATATCTGACGCTAGTTAAAAAGGCCGATAAAGAAGCTAGCAGTCTGACGCTCGTATTACCAAAAGAAGAAGAAAATGGCGAGGGGGGCACTGGAACAGCCAAGGTGTCTGAGGACAAGGTTTGGCAAGAGGTTTTGAGAAGCGCGCCTGTAAAATCAAAGAAAAATGTTGAATTTGTTTTACATAAAATGTCCGTTAATCCCAATCACGCGTTTTGGAATAATCGTGGAGAGCTGCTGTTACAAGGTAAACCTTTGGTCGGATCCAACATGGTGGATTTGGTCCATAATCTAACCGCTTCTCATACAATACCTGAACATAGGAGACCGCGGGGGTGGAAGGAATTTGTAAACGCCATGGCCGGTTTGAACATTCCATTTTCTGTCGTACCTAATGATGAAACGAGAGAACTCCTTGAAAGTTTTAAGCCACCCGCCGCCCCCCTCCCTGCTCATCAAACAGAAGTTAGCCCCTACCGACTGAAACCGAGAAAAAAAAGACTGGAATGGATTGCTTATTAATTTGTAAAATTATTTGTTTATTAAATACAATTTTATCTCATTACAGAGTGTCTTCATCCTTTAACCGTCTATTGAAATATTTATAGGTCTCTGATCTTTGCATGCAGGGGTACTGATAAAAACAGAGTCCCGGTGAAGGAAGCCAGGAACGAACAAATTTAGAGACCATAGAGTCATTACTGTTCACGTCCTCAGAATACTTTTTTATTACAGAGGTGTACGGGAGACCTTTTCCTCTCTGATGCAGATAGAAGAGGCAGTGATGACCACATTTGTCCGAGAACCAACTTTGAAGCTGTCGGTTATTGTAAAGGATTTGTTTACAGTTTTTGCTTAAGAAATGGTAAATGTCTTTCGGGAAGTAGATAAAGTCTGGGGGATTTCCATAGGAATCAAAAAACTCCCCATTACCGTCTTCGGTGAGGTAAATCCCCAGCCAGTGTTCTCCTGGTTGGGTTTGACGGTGAGTATTCACTACAAACATGGCCGGCAAGCCATTATTTTTTTCCGGTAGTTGATCACACGCCAGCACACCGCGGAAATATCTTTTGGTGTAGGGGTCTTGGGACAGTAGTTCTGTTAATTGTTTTGTATTCATGGTGTTTAGTAGTCATACAGAACATTACGTCTCTGGTTGATTTCAATGATGTTGTCAAAGACCGCATATACTATTAGATTGACGGTCTGAGGGAGAGGGACGCGGAAGCGTAATTCAAATCTCATGTTTCCAGTTTTAACTAATGAAAAATGATCGCCACATTCTTGATCGGGGGTTAGATCAAAAGCGAAAAGAGTATATCCTTGCGAGAACTCTGAACGGCTGATAGCCAGAGCTTGATCCTTCAAATGCTTACCAGTGGCCAATACCAGGTTATAATATTCTCTGGCACTATTGCCGCTTACAAAGTCTGGTTGAAAAGGTTTGGCAGGAATCTGTTCGCCGTCCATGTACAGAGCCAGGAACTCTACATCGTTGTGTTTGAAATTGAACGGGTTCCGTGTATAAGATCCCGAAAAGGCTTCATTATCCACCATTCCAATTACCACATACTTTGGTAGTTGACCCAGAAACAGGTTTTCTTGATTGCATACTCGGATCCCCGCGGGCATACTGAATACTTTCATATTCACCCTTTCCACAGGGTATTTAGCATTGGCTGATGTAAGGGCATGAGCGTGTCCTAATTTCACGGCCGGTGAAACTTTTACTTTTTTTACAAACAGGGAGGCTGATGTTATGATTACTCTGTAACGTTCGGCATCACCAGACATTAAGCAGAATTCATCTTTGTTCCGAACCATTTTAATCTTCACGTCTAGGCCGTTCAATAGTAGTTTTTCCTGGAAAAAGAGATCTGTATGTATGTGCCCCAGAAGTTCAACAGTCCTGCTACCAGATGTATAGACACTTCTGTTATTAAAACCTATGTTTTCTCCGTCAGGGTCTGTCTCTTCCAATTTGTTAAGTGTATCTTTGTAAAAAAGTCCTGTAGCAAACTGAGAATGAAGAGTCTCTTGGCTGTAATTTAGCAGGCCTTCTAAGACCGCTCGGTAAGGATAACAATTTGAACTCTGGGATATTAGACGGTCCCCGAGGGTGACATCCACTTGGGAAAACAAACTGGCTATAGGGTAGTTGACAAATCCGACCTTTGCCCCAGCAGATATGTTAGTCCCGTCAGCATTCACTATCTTTCCCCTTAGGTGTAGAAGAGTGTTATTCAAGTCCAGGTAATCTTCCCCATTTCCGGCTATGAGAAATTCTAGCGGAGCTACTTCAGAGAGGGCTGAGAGTGGTGGCACTTCAACGTATATACTTTTATCTACACTTGTTTGAGTGAAAGGCACCGTAAACAGATCCAGTTCAGATTTGACACACTCTTCGGACATTCTGTGTACGAAAGCCATCTTTTCTTAAAAAATGTCTCTCTTCTTTTTGCTTGCTTTAGTCTTGTTCCTCTTCTGACGACGTTTAGATAATGCTGAAAAAATAGTGCGCCTGGTCTTTTTAGCTGGTGGGGCCTGACGCGACCCCGGTGGTCTCTTGCGTTTTGTCTTTCTCATGACCATCAAGCCCGCTCCCTCCTGCTTTTCTAGGACTCCACCTGCAGCACCGGATATGGCCCCGGTGATCACATCTTTGACAATATTTTTAGCCGCGGATTTGATGTGTGGTTTTGCGATGTCGAAGCCTTTTTTCAGGAGAGGTAAAGCTCTTCGAAACAATATACCTCCAATCCCCCCACCATACATTACAGGGGATCCAGAGAATCCCGGTAAGCCGTTACCCGCTTGGGTCTGATAATATTGGATGTATGGTGTCGGGTCCTGGTAAAACCTCATTGTTTCAGTCGTGCATACAATGTCTGACGGGTCTGAAATGCAACTTCACTATCACCTTACCAAACTGAAATGGCACGTTTTTGTTCTGGTCCGTCTTTATTTCAATAGTCACTGTGTCAAAATGATTCTTGCTGGCTGGCGCATAATGCGGTGTGATGGTTGTAATTTTATTCGCCTGATCCTCAATATGAACACACCTCAAAAGAGGTACGTAGCTGTCTCCGACTCTCTGATGAGATACCATATCCCCGTACACGTACAAAGTGTAAAAGCCGGCCCTGATGTCGGCGGGGAAAGGAGCCTTATAAGTTAAACCCCGAGTCTGATCAGGATGCGCTCCTAATATTCGACCCAGCTGTCCTTTTAAGTGTATAGTTTCATCCTTTTCACCCGGTACCACGTAGACTCTTCTTTCCACAGCATTATAACTGAATTTCGCAGGGCTCTCAGAAGGGACAAATCCAGCTGCAACATCTGTCAAAGTGGGTAGGCTTAAGGTTGTCGAATTCATAAAAGACAGTAGGTCGTGAATACCCGCATGGAATGTAGTAATTTTTTTTTACCCCCGGAGCTGAAACGTAGAATTCGTTATCCGGTTTGTCTATGGTATTCCACGTATGTGAGTAGACCGACTTCCCAAGAACCTTCTAATTCTATGGGTTTAGCAAGCTTCGTCGTGAAATTGGAAATTGTGTTGTTAGGGAAAATGTCTGAGGAAGCGTTGCTTGGAAGAGTCACAAAAAAACTTTTGCGCTCCATCGTATACCGCTAGAGAATGAAGAGTCGATTAGGAGTCCTGGGGATTTTATTGAACATCTTGGGCATGGCTCTCCGGTATCCAGCTGTTAAATTTTTCTGGCCAGCCGAGCCATTTGACTAAAATGAGTCGTTTTTTATTCTTAACTTTCCTAGCCAGTATTTTTTCGATCCTGTAAACGTCTGTGGACCCGACTTTAATTTTCTGTAATTCGGGGTCATAAAAGGATCCTACAATCTCTTCACCATCGTAGTCTTTCAGTTTGTACACAGCCGGTGCCCTAGGCACAAGTTCAGATACGGTAAAGATTTAATCTGAAAATGTTTGTTCATAACCTTTCTCAAAAGGATGTCTGGTTTTAGACACCCTAACCGTGTCTCCTACTTTGAACTTAAACAACGGCGGACCCGGGGGTACGGCTATGCCGTATAAATTTTTGAAAACTTTCCAGGAATTTAACGTGTTTACATCGGAAGGAGCCATTTTTATGCTTCGATGATAACTTTTGTTATAAGAGTATACTAGATCCGGCAATTTATCGATGTAGGTTCTCGTGTTATAAGTGCTGAAATATTTCCACATTTTAGATTTTAGTGTCCGGTTAAATCTCTCCACCACGGAGGCCTTTAATTCGTTTCCTGTGGTGAAATGTTTTATTCCGCTCTTCTTTAACAGCTTTTGAAAATCTCGGTTGAAAAACTCTTTCCCCTTATCGGTCTGGAGCTTCTTTGGAGTACGCCCGGCGCTCAGAATGTCTTGGAAGGCTCTCGTCACTTCCTTACCCGTTTTCTTCAGGGGTCATACCCAGGCGTACTTGGAAAGTACGTCGATACATGTTAACAAATATTTATAACCCAGATTATGCTCGGACACATTTGTCATGTCCGCTAAATCCATCTGCCATTGCGAGTCTATATCAGATACATAAACCTTATTTCTCCTAAAATGCCTTCTAGCGGGTTTGTGAATTGTATAAGCATATTGACCGGATAACCAATCCGACACCTGTTGGTCATTACTTTTCTGACCCGAAACCTCAAGAGCTCTTTTCAAAGAGTCTTTTCCCCCAAAGCTACCAGGATTTGCCGGGTTATAATAAACTTTTTTCAAGTAACCCTCCATCGCCGACGGTGAAAGAAAAATGTCAATGGTTTAAAAATAAAATGAGTCTTTATTGGTAATTTTCAAAAACACCAGTATTAAAAACATTATTAAAACATTTCATAGCACAGGCACATTGAGTTCAGACACTTTGTCTGATTTTTCTATATCGTACTCCCCGTAAAACCCCAAAGGTGCATCGGCCATGTCTGGTACAGAAAAATGCCTTTTAGAGAAAGCATCGGCTATTTCACGTATTTTCGAGTAAGATGGATCGTCCATGTTGTGAAAGGCCTGTACAATAGCCTCGCTAATAGAATGTTCATTTTCCAGTTCATCTACAGCATTTTGAACAAAGGAATGAACCTTGTGAAAAGGCGGAAAGATGTTGAAGCATCCCAGAGTCTTTATGACCAGGCTCCTGAGCCACGGTTTGCGGAAAACAGTCAGAACCTCTTGAAAACGGCCACCCCGATAAAAAGAGTCAGGCTCAAACAGACACGTATGCTGCGTCTGGCTGGGGTGATCTATGAAACAACCTTGACAGGTGCTTTTTAGGTCCCGATCGACTATTATGTCCAGCAGAGCCGCAATCAAACTCTTGATCAGTTTCAGAGTCTTTCGAAGTGTTTCACCCAGAGCACCGTCAGTTTGTTCAATGTCCATGCCCTCATAATCAGAATCCTGGGACGATGGCTTCCAAGAGGCCAGAGCCTCTACCAAGTCGTCCACAGTCTCTTCTTGATGCATGGTCTGCATGGCTATCTCCTCAGCACCCGTCAGGCTCCCCAGAGTATCCTCAGCAGGGACAAAAAAATCAGGTCCTGTACGGTTCTCCAGGAGACTATCCAGCCAATACATATCATCAGGAGCGGGTAACTGAGGTTCGGGCCAATAGATCTGGTCATTCGAGGGCATCAGAAGATCCGGCCAAGACGGGGGGTCTGAAGGAGAGTTGTTAGGAGCAGAGTTCCCGGAGTTAGGTACGATGTTGTCGGGCCAAAACAGGTCGTTGACTGCCGCTGTCTGTTCCATAGACCAGCAGACCTGATCAGGTACGTAGCCGGCGGGGAGCTGGTTGTTACCCATCCAAAACACATCGTTGTCTGTCAGCATCTGGTCTGCCGCAGAGTAGCCAGGCTGTAGGTTAGGGTCGATCATATTGTCGGGAGTAGAGTAGGCGGTGTTGGCTTGAAGGTTAGCCGGCCAAAACAGGTAGTCAGCGGCGGACGTATGTTCCATACCCCCGGAGCTTGGTTCTTCGGAGCGCATCAAAATGTTGAGGACTTCTGCCACCTCAGAGTCCGAGAGAACAGGGAGACGACCGGCCCCGCTAGCACCAGCTTCGGAAGGGTAGTTAGTTGAAGACATCTCGATAGGGCTTTAGGTTAATGTAGACTATGGAAAAGACCTGTATTTATCTCCGCTCACTTAGGGGGCGGTTGACTCCCAGTTTTCTTCCTCCGAGCATGAATTATTCAACATGCTAAACTCCTCCTCCAATTTTCTTTTAATTCTTTTCATCTGGTCGGCTAGTTTTCCTTGATAAATAGCTTCATCAATATTTGGCATAAGAGCTTTAAAAAAACTCCAGTCTTTTATAGAAAAATTAATTTCACTCACTCGATCCTTTATCACATTTTCTTTATCTTCCTCTTCGTGACCGGCCTCGTTATATTCAGGTAGGATAGGCTCCTTCTTGGAAACGGCAATCGTGAGCTGTCCCTCGGCATTTCTTTTTACCTCTACCCGGCACAAAGCACAGTTAGAATCGTACCAGACAGAGCTGAAGCGTGGCTCCCGTAACTCCCGTAAGGCCCTGTTGGCTTTCAGTTTCTTAGGAGCGTTCACAAGACCGTCCATTCTGTTTGCTTTTGTGTGTCGTGGCGTTTTCACTAAGTGACTAGAATTTTATACAAGAACTCTTACGTCTCCTCCCACAGTCGGGGTTGGGAAGGGGTGGAGCGATACGCCTCTCCCTAACCCTATAGGTGGATAGAGAGATAAAGGCGTAACTCTGGGGCGTGAGTATTGTTAATGGGGAGGGATAAGTGTCCGGTTTACGAAAAACCCACCCTAAAAGGCGGGGTTTAGAGATGATCAATTATGACGGTGGTCCAACCCCCCCAGGGGCGGGGTATAGTTCATATTTTTATATTTTCATATTTACATAAATTATATTTTCATATTTTTATATTTTCATATTTACATATTTTTATATTTTCATAAATCATATTTTCATATTTTACATATTT
>JANRMT010048743.1:0-12828 GCA_026402145.1 Polypterus bichir lapradei
AGTGAGTGAGTGAGTGAGTGAGTGAGTGAGTGAGTGAGGGCTTTGCCGTTTATTAGTATAGATTCACATTAGCCAGTAAGGTTTAAGAATATAATCGCTGAGAAAAAAAATATATATATATTCATTAACCTTGTATGTCAGTACTGTTTAGCTGGGTTATTTGGACAAACCTTATTCAAGATAATACCATTAAAAAATAAAAGATGCTTTTGTAGCAGATATAGTTTAATGTATGCTGCAAACTTTATAGACAGTGTTGCTATGCAAGAATGTTTTTACTGTTCAACACATAATTTTCTGCTTCAAAATTCAATACCCACATTACTTTCACAAAAAATGGAAGCAGAAATAGACAGCCTATCCCAGCTTGAATCATCCAGCTATGTGTTTTCTGACATAGCAATTTCTGATGAGGATGTGATAGAATCTGAGGCCAAGCTATACTAAAAGCACAAAGTGCAAGTCATGAATGGGATGTCATGCTATTACATTAACACACACACACACACTTATATACCTTTGTATTAGGACTAATTTAGCATTATCTGTTTACCTAACTTGAATTTCTTTAGGATGTAGGAAGAAACACTAAATACCTGAGGAAAACTCACATAAAGACAAAAGACTTCATGCTAACAGATAGGAATGAGGCCACAAACTAAGCTTAGGTCATCCCTGATGTTGTACCACCATAATTGCTTCCCTTCACTCGCTTAATTATTATTTTATGTAGGACCTCCACATATATCAAGATCATAGTCTGACTAAAGCAAAGATTAGGACAATTTCAGATTATTGTTACCCCCGCCAAACGCCAAGACCATGAAAGCATTCCCCTTCTCTGTGTTTATATGTATTGTTTAAACAACATCAAGTGTTTTTTATATTTTTGAATGTAACATTTTTGTATGTCAAATTTTTTGCATGTAGTTTGGCATTTATAAAGCATATGTGGTAATTTTAGCCGTAAATCTTAACCCCAGTGGATTACACACTACAGCAGGGGTCCCCAGCTTCGGTCCTGGAGGGCTCCAGTGGCTGCAGGTTTTCATTCTAACCCTTTTCTTAAGTAGTGACCTGTTTGTGCTCCTAATTAACTTCTTTTGAATTAATTTTATTTGACTTGCTGTTGAAGACGCAGAACCCTTAACTGTTTTTCTTAATTAGCAGCCAAACAATAATGAGATACAAAATGAACCAAAACATGACCAGCAAACTGTGTCCATCATACATTATCTGAAAATAAATAAAGGTGAAGGAAATGCTGATCTGCTCAGGTCCCCAAAACATTTTAACAGTGTCCTTAGAAGAGAGAAAATCAATAATTTCAGAAATCAGAGACTAAGTAAGCAATTGGTTGGAGTTTCTGTCCCTGACTTAGTTGGTCCTCTGCTGGCTCACTCACTTCACATTTCTGTTTAGTGCTATTTAAGGAAAGAAATTAAGCAATTCAGAGGAACGATGAAGAAATCCAGTGGAACAAATCTTAAAAAAAAAAAAGTCAATTAAAATGAATTCAAAAGAAGTTCATTAGCAGCAAGAACAGTGCACTAATTAAGAAAAAGGTTAGAATGAAAACTTTCAGCCACTGGGGCCCTCCAGGACCTGTAGTTGGGGACACCTGCACTACAGTTTGCCTTCTAGTTATTTAGTCACTTCACTGATCTTCTGTAGAAACAAAATTTTGTGCTTGCTAAGTGATTCTAACTGGAGGCAAGCACTCCCTGAAATATCTGTTTTTGACTTATGGTACTGCATTTTTATCTACAGTGTACACATATAATACAGCTCATCTTGGGAAGCTGTTACTCATTCACCCTTTAGCACTATCTTTACCATAAGTACAACCACTTTAAAATTACCTTTACTTAATGTGATCAGTTTATATTTAATTTCTGGACACACAATGTTACTAGTTAACTTGTCAACTGAGCTTATTAGGTGATGTATGCTTTAAAATATGCACAATGATATGCATAGATGCACTTGAGCTAATTGTTTTAAGCCTGGTGGCAGTTTGCTCCTATAATTTTTTTTTTTAATAAAACATACCTGTACTTGCATAGGAATAATAGCACACAAAACACTTCCAATCTTATTTAAGAACCCTCTTCTTCAGTATAGTTTCTTCTGTTTGTGTATGCAAGTGGATTTAGTTACAGCACATGTATGATATACAGTATATGTGAAAGAAACACAACAGATAAAGTAAAAGGTTTTGGCTTCCACTGTATATGTTAACAATAGTGTCTCAAATAGAAACGATGGATATAAAGAGTAGTCTTAATTGACTGAGTCCAGGACAGTATTGACTAGGGAAAAGGAATGAGCTGGATTTATAGATGGAGGGGAGGAAGAGGAGTGTCCATATGGCTGTAGGCAGAAGGGAGGTCAGAAGCAGAGCGGGGACTGGAGAAGTAGAATCTGTTTGGGTGTCGGGATAAAAAAGGCTTTCCTTTTGATGATCTGCAGAGGAGGGAGAGAAGAGGTTCATGCACTTTGTCAACTCCTGACCTGGCATTTTACGCGTCTGCAGTACTGCATCCCATGACCACCCACTTGTGCATACACTTGGCTTCATTTATGCTGTTCACGCCCACACCCTAACGGTTTTGTCCTGCTGCCATGCAGAAACACATTGCTTCCATTAAGGAAAAAAGTCATGTATGGTTGATAAGCCTGTTTAACATGATTGTATGTGTATGAGGAGGTGACTGAAGCTTTACTGTCTTTGGCCCAGGTGTCATTTTCTCTTTTTTGCAACGATTCTTCTTTGTCAGTATTGAGGCAAAGAGTGGTGCAAGCGCGCGTGGCTCATATGGATTTGAGCTGTTTTTTATGGCTGCTTTATTGGTTCACTGTCATGAAAAGGACTGATTTACCCAGCTATGCTAGAGTGAAAACAGATGGCTCTGCAAATGCTTCCCTTGTATAGGGTGCATCTCCACAGGCTTTTTTGATGGCTTCTACATTTACATAACGGTACTTTGATTACTGCGAGTTTTCCCACTCGGATGGTACTGCATTTTTGCTTACCACTGCACCCACAGTTGCTGGTACCACTGTTACAGTATTTAATACAGATCTCCAATGGGACTTGAATAATAATTTCCAAGCTCAAGTCTGCACATCTTTTTCTCAGAAAGGAACAGAAAAGAGCAGTATAAGCAATGTGTCTTGTTAAAGGTTTTTAAGTAGGCAACCACTTACTATTCAGGTGGAAATAAAATACAATCTATTTTAAAAAGTGCTGTTCATTCTTCGAAAATGTGACAGTCAGACACAGAAGGTAGGTGCCGTCCACCTTCAAGTCTCACATATTAGTTTTACTTTTCTAGTTGCCATTTTACCGTTATCAAACACTCACCACTTTCAACAAGTTTTGGAGATTTATAATATAAGGTTTTTCTTAACAGCTCACTGTACGTTTTGCTTATCAATTCATGCAAACTGCAACCAGGTAAAGCACGGTGAAGTATTTGCATCTCTGAGTCTGTTTGTAAGCTCTGAGAGGAAATTGGGCATTACTAACAGCAGTCCAGTCAATTTCACTGCACTGTTTGATTTAGTTCAGTTGCATTAAGATGTGATTATTACAAATTTTTGCAAATCTCTTGTTTCTGCACCTTTGCGATCCTCTTACCCTTCTATATCACATATATAGATAGATATACATAGATACAGATATATAGATATAGATGTAGAAGGAGAGCATGTCATGCATATATGTACAGTATATGTGTGTGTGTATGTACCTGTATGTATGTGTGTATTTATGACTTGTATATGTAATATAATATACAGGATGATGTATTCATGAGAACAGTTTAAAAAATTTTAACACATTTTTAAAGTTTAACTGCATTAGAAGTTTTGTTTAATATAAAGTTCAGTGCTGTGGAAAATGAAGCACACTCCAGTGGGTATAATACTTTGATTTCTACTAACAAATGATACTGAAAGATCACCTTTGCAGTTATTCGTTTAACAGAAGACAAAAGAAAAAATCCCGAGGCGTGGCTGTAGATAGTATGGAATATTTGTGATTTGAATTGAGATCTAAGCACTGTGAGGCAGCAATGCCACCTGCTGCCAAATGTTCCTTCTCTTATTGTTGGTGATTAATTGAACTTGAAAATCCTTGCACAAAATGTATAAAACAGAAAACTTCATATTAAATAGGCACCAAGGGAAAAAAAAAATTAAGCTTCCGTGCCTCCACTACATATCAGTTTTGCAATTGATATGAAATGAAAAAGCTTATAATAATATGGTTTTACCTGGAGGCTGGACTTAGTGCATCTCTTTGTCTTTGGTAAAGCTAAGTAATTTTGTCATTTTCTTTTGGCATTGTGAGCCAATTTGATATTTGGAATAGTGTAAGCTGACATTATAAAATTGGCTTAAATTTCTTTTTTAAACTAATATATTATGTTAACTAATTTTGAAATGAATACTTTTAAATGTGTTTAGTTTGCATCCTGTAAGTGATTATATTGTTACTTGTTTTGAATGAATATTTGTATTTTAAGTTCATTCTTACTATTTTCATGTTTTAAGTTGAAGTTTGTTGTTGTGTACGTAATACGGTGAAATTGTTCTTATCTGCATGTCGCCTCAGATCAGGACAGTAGTACAGTACCACCAAAGACACCCAGGGGCATACAATGAACGCAACATATATACTGTATTTTTACAATTGAACACAATATGTGCAATATGGATGGGAGTGCATTTTGCCTTCTGCTTTCTGCAGTCTATGATTAGAACATTGCTTTTTCTTACATTAAGGGCTGAGATTATTGCTCTGACATCACTTTGTCAAGGAGTAAACCTCTAATTTGCAAGCATTCGTTATTGATTATCAGGCCTGTGATGTTAGTGTCATCAACAAATTCAGTGAAAGAACTGGAGCTGTATCTTCCCACGTAGTTAAAGGTAAAGAAGATGCTAAGAAGAGGCCTTATTTAACTACCCTGTGGAGTGCCTGTGTTGAAGGGCAGCATGAAGGATGTGATGTTGTCAATCAGCACATGCTGAGTTCTGCTGGGTATGAAATCCAATATCCAGTTACAGAGGGTGGCGCTAAGTCTTGAAGAATTGAAGATTTTAGGGATCATCTTTTATGGCGACACAGTATTAAATTTTGAGTTTGGTGTAATTAGATAAAAATGTAAACTAAATATTGTGAAATGTAAATACATATATCTGTATTTAAATTGTCCAGCTCACAAACACATGACATTGTGTAATTTAATAAATATTTACAGCTTGATAGAAACAGATTATTTCCTACATTCTTTCTACAAGATTTTGGTCATTTTTTTTTTAAATTCTCTATACTAGAGGTTCTCAACTACTAGCCACAGCCTAATAGGAGACCTCTGTAAGTGCGTATGAGGGGGAGGTTAGTTTAAAATAAGTGAAATAATTATAAAATAGCAGCAAAATACTCATATCACTAAAAACCAAGCTGCAGCAGGCTGTCAAACTTAAAGCATACCACATACCGCAGCATCTCAGCCTGCTGAATGGCGGCTGCTGCATGATAGCTGGATCTAGTGAGGAATGTGGAAAGCACCACAAAGAACCACCAGTCATGTAAATCAGGCCAATTTGCAAAATACACTGAGAGGACAAACAGGTTACACAGTGATCTGACGAAATAAAAAGCAAGAGTTGGGCTGGAATGGAAATGTGAGTGTTCTCTTTTGGAAATGTTGACGGGTACAGTGTTTCTCTCATGTTATCTGGGTTGAATCACTGTGCAGTCTGGGGGATTTCTGTTAATGGAGAAAAGATTGGTGGTGTAGTCGTTGCATTATGTGTTGGTGCATTAACTGCAGGGAGTTTAAAAGTGGAGAGAGAACAAGAATGATGATGCCATGACCTGGGGCTGGAGACCAGGCATGATAACAAAAATAAAGAACTGAGGTACGACTGTAGTTCAGTAGCTAGGGCATCACTCACAGCTAGAACAGTGAGGAGTTTATGGTGTTATTGTAAAGCTGATAAATTATATTTCAGTAAATTCTATATATGAAACAAATGTTAAATGGAGTCATTAAGAAAATCACTACTTATTTTGCTGTGTATAGCATATTCTAGCAAACCCAGTACTTGGTTTGGGAAGAAAGTACAGCAGAACAAGGAAGTGGTTGCAGAAAGCAGTTTATTTATGGTTAATGTTAATTTATACAGTAGATCACACTGTGTCTATAAACTGTAGCTAGAATAAAAACTTGCATCTTGTAATGACCTAACCAGAAAAATTATCAAGGAGGTGACAAGCCACACTGATGTAAAGAATTTCAGTGTTTAAGCATGAGTCCAATTAAAGTTGTGATAGTTTCATCCTGGAGATCCTGGATGACACTCACTGCTGCTACTGTTTCTGCTTACTTTTTAAAGCTGCACAAGTCTCAGGGCTAGCAGCACTTTTGTGGGTTACCTGACTGCTTCCACTGCTCCCTGTGGATCAAAAGCATGTTCACATCTTAAACGATAGAAACACTCCAGCAATGAATTTAGAGCATAACAAAGTAACTTCTGTAATTAAATTATGAAAATATGTATATAGTTAATTCTGCATTAATTATTTTGTATACAGTATGTTCCTTTCAAAAATACATCATTGTCTGTATAATTTAAAAAGTAATACTTAAGCCTTGTGGAGTAGTGAGCAGTATTTGTTATCAAAAAATATCCACAGTGACAAATTTTATATTTTGATAATTGATTGTTATTATTTATCCTTAAAAATGACAATTTTATATTATTATGAGTTCAGGCTCTATTAAAAATAACTTATTTTAAAAAATAAACAGTGTTTTTAAAATGGATATTTAATTTTGTTTTATGCTTTCAAAAATATAGGCATTGTAATAGCAGGAAATACAGTTTTGTTAATAAATATAAATTGAAAAACAAGTCTATACAAGGGGTGGTGTTATCAAGTAGAGGGCCCACACAAATTCTTGCTGTTAACTTAGGGACCTTGGAGGTCTAAAGTTAATTGAATGACTGTCAAATACCACCAACATTAAGGTTGCTGCTATTTGACTGAATAAAATGGTGCTTTCATTGGTCATGTCTTCTTAATGGGATATTTTGAAAAATCTGCTGAAACAATTAAGTATATAAATTCTTAACTATCGGGAAATTTAAAGTGGAAAGCAAAACTGAGTAGATATAATGTTGGTTTTCATTCACAATGTCATTATTACATCATCTGACAAGAATATTATATTACCAAGTCAATTTTATTGTTGTGTACATCATACAATGATATTCATACTTGTATGATTCCTCTGACAGCTGGCAAAAATACAATACAAAATAAATAAGTAAAATATAAATCATACTTGGCACGTATCATGCATTATACAGGGTGTCCGTAAAGTCAGTGTGCAATTTAAAATAGTTGTAACTTTTTAAGTATATGTGATAGAAAGAATCTGTAAAAAGGATTAGAAAGAAGAAACACTTACATTTTTAATTGTTCTTGTTAATTTTCAACATGTCCACCATCATTACTAATATAAAGGGTAATACGATTCTACAGTTCTCGGAAAACATTTTCAAGCTGATTTTCAGTAATACCAGCAATCACATCGGCTATCCTATCTTGCAAGATTTATAAAGATCGAGGTTTGATTGAATAAACATTAGTTTTCACATGTCCCCATAAAAAGAAATCCAGTGGAGTCAAATCTAGTGAACGTGGAGGCCAAGAAAATGGTCCGCCTCCTCCAATTCATCTGTTAGACAGTTTCTACATGAGAAATTCCCTAACACAGGCATGTCAAACACGCGGCCCCCGGGCCGCATGCGCCCGCAACAGAAATTTGTGCGGCCCGCATGACAGATCCTAGTTAACACTAAACTTGTACAAAATGATTACTATCGTTTGTGATTGAACCATTCTGCATCTTCGGCGTTACTTATTGACTTTTCTTACTTCTGCCTTCTGATAAAAGCATGTTTTCCCATGGCATTACGGTACCGGAAACGTCATCTGCTAGTATAGTTGCAACCGCGAAGTCACAACTGAATTGCTAGGCTGCGGTCCACGGCCCGGTAGTGGAACTGCCAGCAATGGAGACTCACTCAGTGAAGGGCTACAGCAAAAAGGCTGCCCCATTAACTGAGGACACTTTTCAGAACGCTAGGCGAGCGGGGCTTTGCAGCGGCGCAGAAAGAGGAGAGAGACCGCGGTGAGAGAGTATTACAACTAAGCATTTTTATGTTTCTGACAGTTTCCCCATATGACACAAGTCCACAGAAATCTCGTTACTACGAAGTACATTCAGCAGCAGATACTTTCATTACAGCAAAGTGACCTTGAAATGCTTGAATGAATCATCCACAGAGCAGTTACTTCTGCGGTCACAGCTCAGTTGTGGACATTTGCACAACGATCCCCAAACAGAAACACTGTAAAAAAATGTTCTTTCTTCGAACGTTCCTCGTAGTGTTTTTTTTTGCTGTTTTTGTTTTGTGTGGTTTTAATTGATACATTTTCCTTATTGCTCGTCAACATTTGAAAAACATCCATTAGAATTTAACTCATTATCACCCTTCTATAGAAACGGCATACTTGTTATATGCAAAAAAGAAGAAAAATCTCGGGTTGCAAACGTATGCGAACTGTTGCATTTGAAAACGCCGAAAAAGCCGTTTTTATGTGGTTGCCGTGATGCTTGTTCAAGAAATATTCATATTAATGCGGCACTCATTCAAGAATATATGAGGTTTTTAAACTCTCTTGGGACCCGGACAAACAATCTCACACGTGGCAATAGCGCACTTCAGCGTGTCGTTCCCGTTGGGTGGGGGGGATCCCAGATCCCAAAAGAGTTCAGAAACCTCACAATATGAAGAAGAAAAGGATAATTTGGCTTCTGACTGATAACGGTGCTGACCACAACATGCTTCTGCACTTAGATAATGTTCACGTTGAATTCCTCCCACCCAATTGCACGGCAGTACTTCAGCCATTGGATTTGGGCATCATTCGCACTCTGAAAATGTATCATCGCAAGGAAATGCTGAGAAAAATTCTCGTCAGCATAACTTGTAGACAGGAGAAGATTAATATAATGTGAAAGAAGCTATTGAAGCTGCTTCCATTTCCAACATCCTATCTTTGTGATGCACGTTTTCTGCAGTGACAGCAACCAAAACGAGATTACGGAGTAAACTGAACATAAGCAACACACTTCGCGTGTCACTGTCTTTCATCCTCCCCAGATAGGATCGTCTGGTTGCAGGAAAACAAGCTCAGGGCTCTCACTGATTCTGCATTATGGTAAGCTGTACAATTTCTATTACTAAATTATAACTTAATAATAATAGAAATGTAATGTAAATTGTGTATAAAACTGCCCTACGAACCCGCCTGTAATCACCCCATAAACTCCAACCTCCAACAACCCACCGGTCCCTGGAAAAATTTGCTTCTAGTAAAGCGGTCCTTGGTGTCAAACAGGTTGTGGACCACTGGGCTACACTACTGGCTGGGCTGCCGAGACTGGCCAGTGGGCAAAACTGACCATAACGAGTAGTAATAGCCCGCATATTTTCACGTTTTTTTGCTCTAGTTTTATGTAATTTTGTGCTAGTATTGTAACAAACAGTTAGTGCAGACTACAGCTGAAGATCTGAAGTGGACGCGAGAGGTTGGTGAGTTGTTTATTAACAGATTTTTGTGATTTTTGAGTTTGTATAATTAGTGTAGGTCAGGGGCTTTTTGCATATCGGCTTATTTTACAATATAAACTTTGAAGTAAACTTAATAAAGTAAAATTAGATTTTTGGAGGATTTGTTTTCCAACTTGTATTACTGAGCAATGAATTCAGTGAGCGTTTTCACGATTTCAGTTCACACGAACAGGACTTTGTGCTGTTTACATCACCATACTCTTACAACGTTGAGAATGCGCCCGAGAATATCCAAATGGAATTGATTGAACTACAGTCAGATTCTATTCTGATGGCAAAATACAACCAAGTTGGTGTGCCAGGCTTGTATGCTTACCTGCCACCCTCGTATGTGCAGATCCATAAGTTGGCATTGAGAGTACTGTCTATGTTCGGAAACACTTACCTTTGTGAACAATTGTTTTCGTTATTGAAAGCTACCAAAACCCCACATCGCTCAAGACTTACTGTTGGACACCTTTCATCCCTCATAAAAGTTGCAGCTGCACAAGATTTCAAGCCTGATATTGACAAATTGGTTACTTACAAGAGATGCCAAGTGCAGGGACAAAAGAAATAAATCTCACACTGTAAGACTCCTATATAAGCAATGAATATAATATAATAATATAAGGACCTAGCTAAGAGGCAAAGACTCTAATTGTACGCTGTTGTACAGAGATTGTATGGAAATAAATAGCTTTTCCTTAAGCTTTAAACTTTAAGTATTACAACACTTTAAACTTTAAGTGTTACAAAGTTTTCAGTATTGGAAAGAAATCTACAGTAACTTTGTATAATAGTATAATAGTATTTGTTACAGTGCAGCCCGCTGATGCACGTATGGCAGTCGAAGCAGCCCACCAATGGCATTGTCCATGAAAATAGTAGATGTTATAGTAAAAAAATATTTATATGGCTAACTTGTGTGCGAAAAGATAGTCTGAAACCTACGTGAACATGTACATTTCACACTAAGATCAATTAGCAGTAGTATCTTTGTACAAATTGTAAGTGTATTTACATTTTAAAACTATGTAACCAATAACCTGTTTCAGTTCTTCATAGATTAGATTAAGAATTGTTATTATTATTATTATTTGTTACATTTATATTTACTTTTGACTGAATGATGCTCTAACAATATATTGTAGAGGTTTAAAAAAAGTTACCTTTGTTAAAAAATGAAAACTGGTAGAAAATGCACAAGTTGATTTTGCCAAAATATCAATTTTTATGGCCCTAACCAGAGTTAAAGCACAATACACAATGCCCGTTCAGAAAATTTATTGTTGTCTTGTTTAAAATTAATTTATCATCTGCACTTTTAAATGTTACATCAGCAGAAGCAGCCTGAGCCATGCCTCATCATTGGAACCAAAGTTTTCCAAGTACAAGGAATATATTTTCTCTTACGCTAGCCTCCCTTGATTAAAACAGTCAACTCTTGACAAAAATACAAAAAGTGGTGCAGTCACCGCGCAGCAGGTACCATCTCATCCCACAGAGGAAGATTAAAGCCTTAGTGACAGAGACAGATGCAGGGAGCTGGGCTGTTGTATATACTGCTTTAGTTTTTGATGTTTTTTGTAAGATCTCAATGATGAAAGATGCAATAGAAGTTTATAATGGTAATAACGGACACAGAGTGAGGATGTGACAATTTGCAAGATGCTCTGGGTAGAGGTTGTGTGAATAGATAGAATGTATATATAGTGGTGTGATAGATTGTATACTAAATGAAGTTTTAGTGGCCATGAACAACTGATTTGTGCCTCATCGTGTATTTTTTGTTGCATTGAGTTCATATCTGTAACATGTGTAATGCAGATTTCATATTAGCTTTAATGTGCCTTGGTGAGGAAAAATTTCCTTCTTTCAACACAATTTTAAAGTGGTTTGATAAACATCAGTGTTCTGGTGGTGCAAAGTATTTGTTTGTTGAATAATAGAGAGCTGTGAGAATATCAAAAAATATTAAAAGGATGTGATAGGCTGTAGAGAGGAGCCCTCTGCCTGCAGCTAGGTGTCATTTGGTAGCATTAAAAATTTCATTCTGGTAAATAAACTGCATTCACTGATTAGTTTTTCTGAAAACTTGATTTCTTCTCAAACTCAATCCAACCATTCATACTATCTTTTTAAAACTCCTCGCATCCTCTTGCTGCACCCATTTATATATAGATGACATAGTTGTTATGCTAATTATGGAGGGTACTTTTTAGGTGTTTATTTTTCTTTCAGTTGAATAAGGACTGCTAGTTTAGATTGAGACAAAGCAAAAAGTTATTATGCAAATCATGCAATTATGGCAATAAAAACCCTCAGCTCTTTTATCGTCTGAGGTTACTGATTAATTCATCCCTGAAGATTTCACTTGTTTGAAGAGATTGATGGTGTAAATTCCCTTAAATCTTATCTGCATTAGAATTTAGTATTATTAGGTTTGGAGTCAAATATGGAAGTAAACAAAGTAGAGCCTATAAGGCAAATCAATCAACAAAAACAGTTGTTCATGTGTTGAGTTTTTAAGAGGAAGAGTATTTTGTAAATAGTTCATGCATAATTCTGTAGTTTTTGTTCTGTTTTAAATACAGCTGAGTGAATTATATTTTGTGCCACCGATCCTTTCAGCAGTAAAATGTTGGTTTATTAGTAATGACAGACCTGGAAAGAGTGTTTTCAACAGACGCCTGGAGCTTTCGTGCCTGCAGCTTTGTGATACTAGAGTTCTGCTACCTATGGAAAATGAGATGCTTAGGCAAAAGAACAGCTGTTATCCTGAGGAAATGGGAAGTCGAGATAGGTAGCATGTCTCTCAAAGCAAGTCAACTCTCTTAAGGTATCACATATCCACCAATGATTAAATGTCACCTTTTCTGTAATATACTGTACATCTGTCATTATGAGATAGAGTTTGTTGTCATCTATAAAGCTAGAACAGAACCAGTTTTGGTGAAATTAAATACTCTAGTTGGCTTATGCAATAAATGGAAAGAATGTTATACAAAATATTTGTGAGCACAGCATATTACTTTTATATTTTATTAAATATATAAGGCATACATTTCATCATATATGTGTGTGTATATATATATATATATATATATATATATATATATGTGT
>JANRMT010048760.1:0-10861 GCA_026402145.1 Polypterus bichir lapradei
AAAAATATTTGATCAGGGAGAGTTGAGTAGGAAAGGGTAGGAGAGGGGGATGGAGTGGAGTGGGCGGAGGAGTGTGGGGTGGTTGTGCTGATCTGAAGCATTTTGTAAAAAGTAAGCCTTTGCCATAGAGGCAGTAAAATACTTGGATACAATGTATCTTATCAAGGGAACAATACAGCAAGCTACAAACAGGAGAATGATTAAAACAACCGTAAGAGAGATGAAAACAGACTTAAGCCATTGGCCCCAGGACCCAAAAGTGGACATAAACTATTTGTCCCAAGGATTAGAAATGCCAGAATTAGTAGCTAGTTCATTAGAGAGAGCAGTCAAATCAGCTAAAGCACGGGTGATTGATCTATCAGGAGCTGTATTATTTGGGATATAAGTACAGCATGCATCACCAAACATAGCACAAACGCCTCCTTTCTCAGCCAAGAGCATATCTAAAGCCAATCGATTTTGCCAGGTCATGAGGGATGTTTTATCAAGTTGCTCATGGATACCTTCAACAGCTTCTTAGTAAAATTTAAGAATCGTTGTTGATTGTAATAGAGGTAGAGATAAAAAGGGCAAGTAGGCAAGGAAGGCCAGTAGGATCAGATATGTTAGAAAGAGGAAAAGGGACAGTGGCCAAATGTGGCCTAGCTGTAGCACATGCATAGCAATCAGATTGATTCACTTGTCTAGCCGAATATAATACCCATTGCAGCCAACGGTTCTGATCCCCATACCCAGTTTCAGTCGAAAAAGTGGAAGAAAAGGTGGAAATATTCATGACTTTTGAGGTTTGAACCAGGGGTAAGAGAGAGAGGTGTGTGTGTGGGGAAATAGGAGGTGTTAGTAACAGGGTTCTCAACCTTAATTTGAAATCTCCCTAGAGGATCTATTCCAGATACATATGCCCCTAAAATATAGGTTCCTGAATCATGTAAAGAAGGGTTCTTCAGAGTAATGATCAAAGGGTTACAATGGTATTCGGCACATTCATGAGGGGCATGTCCTTTTATAATAGAAAAACAATATTTCAGTCCATACTTCTGGGCCTTATAGGGTTGATAACCCCAGTCATCAGTTCCAGTATTAACAAAAACCCAGTCCCACTTGTCACAGTTACTTCCGAATCCAGAGTTTGTAATAGTTACACACACATGTTTGTCAGGTCCACTGGATTTGTCGATCAGTCCCACAGTCAATAATAGAACAGAAATCCACCTGAACTGATGTGGTGATTCCGAAAGGAAAAGTCGAGGTGACCAGAGCAGTTGACAAGGGGATGGAAAGACATAGTAGGACCACAATCAAGGGTGCCATCTTTTGCAATGTGAGATGTGAATCCAAGCAGGCAGTCCCTCAACTTTAACAGCGTGTGGTGTCGACAGCAGAACTTGAAACGGTCCTCTCCACCGAGGGTGATGCCAATGTTTCCTTCGAGTATCTCTAACCAGAATCCAGGTTCCTAACGGAATCGGGGAGTCCTTTGATGGAGGACTAGTTCTCCAGGCCTGATTCACCTGCTCGTGGACTTCCTTCAGAGAAGCTCGGAGACCTGTAAGACTGGAAAGAAAATCATTGTCCACAGTATGCAGTGTAACATTACCTATGACCATGCCGACTGGCATGGGCCATCCGGTCAGAATTTCGAATGGCGACAGCCCTAACTGCTGATGTGTTCTTCCCCTTAATCCCATCAAGGCCAGAGGCAGAGCATCAGGCCAAGTTAAATTTGTTTGCTCACAGATTTTAGCCAATTTAGATTGCAAGGTACCATTGCATCGTTCCACAATACCTCCACTCTGGGGGTGGTATTTGCAATAATGATGCACATTTATCTGGAGCCAGGTGGTTAATTCATTTATAGCGGAATTTACAAAGTGTGTGCCATTATCAGTTTGTAATTTCTGCGGTATGCCCCATCTAGGAATGATTTCCTTTATCAAAGTTTTTGCCACAGTTTTGGCATCTGCATGTTTGGAAGGGAAAGCTTCCACCCATCAGGAGAACACATCAACAATTACTAAACAGTGTCGGTACCCCTTTGATGGTGTTAATTCAATGAAGTCCATTTGAAGGTGTTCGAATGGACTCATTGGGTTAGGTGTAATGACGGGACTTACCTGGGTGCCCTTTCCTACATTAAACTTTTGACATAATGCACAGCACCTGCAGAACTGCTCTGCATATGTAGAGAAACCTACAGCTTCACAATGTTTTTCAACATCTTGAACCATGGCATCTTTTCCAGCATGGTCTAGGCCAGTGGTGTCCAAACTTTTTTCAAAGAGGGCCAGACTTGATGAAGTGAACATGCGCGAGGGCCGACCATTTTGCCTGACATTTAAAATTAAGTACAAATGAACTATTTTATGTAAACTTTATTGCAAACGATTTGAATTACAATTCTAAACAGTAGTAAAATCACTCTGCCTTTCATATTTAAAGGCCAGATGAAAAAAAACAACACAGGATGCTGAAATATATGCCAGGAACACAACTAACATTAACTGAGATTTTTTTATCATGTATTCATCTCTATTGAAAAAAATGGCCTCCACTAATGTGAAGGGTGAAACTGAGATCTGGACTTCAGCACATAGGCTAGGTCTGTTTCAAAGGCAGTGGTTTTGATACGCAAAATGTCACGCAGGTGAGAGTCACTTAGTCTTGTCCTCACGTGGTTCTTGTTAAAGTTCATAGCAGAGAATGTCTTCTCACACAAATATGTTGAACCAAACAAGCTCAGCATTTTCTTAGCAAATGTTCGAATCTCTGGAAACCGGCTCTTATCCAGTTGGTGGTAAAAGTTCACAAGAGAGAGCTGTTGGTGACGACTGCGTAACTCGCTGTCGCAATGCAGCTCAATGAGCTCGAGCTGCAGCTGATCTGGAGCATCATTGGGGTCAACAGAGAATGGAGAGGAGAAAAGGCTGAGTTCTTTTTCAATAGCTTCAAAATCCTGAAAGCGCCTATTAAACTCCCCAGCCAGAGATGTGATGTCTGCTGCATATCTGCTCATTTGCGCACTGATATTATCCTGTGGAAAACTGTTCATTATTTCCTGCAACGCTGAAAAATGTATGGTAATGGGCTGTGTTTGTGACAACTGCCTTATGAAAAGTTGCAGCTTTGTTCCAAAGGCTTTGAGGTGTGAATAGAGCTGGTTCACCGCTGCATCTTTCCCCTGAAGACTTGTGTTCAGTACATTCAGATGCTTTGTTGTGTCAACTAGAAACCCCAAATCAGCCAGCCAAATAGGATCAGATAGTTCTTGCATCGGTTGTCCCTTTGTGTCTAAGAATTCTTTAATTTCCTTCCTGAGAGAGTAGAAACGCTGAAGTGCAGACCCCCGACTGAGCCATCTTACATCGTTGTGATATAAAACATCTTCGTATTCAGCCTGGATGTCCAGAAGAAACTGTTTAAACTGGCGGTGGCACAGGGATTTAGAGCGAATAAAATTAATAGTCTTTAGCACCGGTTTCATAACATGATCATATTTGAGATGTTTAGCACAGAGAACTTGTTGATGAATGATACAATGGAGTTTAATAGCTTTGCCTCCTTCTTCCATCACTTTGTTACAGATTAGGGTTGATAATCCACTTCGTTCACCAGCCATGGCAGGTGCCCCATCAGTAGTAATCCCAGTAACTTTGTTCCAAGGCAGTTTCATGTCATCTATGGCAGAACTAACAGAAACAAATAAATCTGTTCCTCTTGTTTGGCCCGTAAGGCTCTGAAGGTCAAGTAGCTCTTCAGTCACATTCATTTCATCGTCAACCCCTCTCATGAAAATCAGCAACTGGGCTGTGTCAAATAGATCCGTGCTTTCATCACAGGCTATTGAAAAGAAGTCAAAATCCACTCCTTTGGACGTCAACTGTCTCTTAATATCTGATGAAATATCTTCAATTCTCCGTGCTACAGTGTTACGAGCCAGGCAAATGTTGGCAAACTCTTGCTTCTTCTCAGGACAGATATTCTCAACCATTTTCATAATGCATTCTTTGATAAATGCACCCTCAAGAAAAGATTTGCCATTTTTAGCAATTAACGTTGCAACCTCATAGCTCGCCCTTGTGGCATTTTCATTTGACTCACGGGCTCTTGTAAAAAATCGCTGTTGCGATATTAAAACAGCTTCAAGTTGCTTACACTTTTCAGCGCGGTCACGCCCTTTTAGCTTGTCATATGTGCTATGTCTCGACTGGTAGTGTCTCTTGACATTAAATTCCTTATAAACAGCCACAGTCTCTTGGCATATCAGACAAACGCAGTAATTCCGTATTTCAGTGAAGAAATATTCTACTTTCCATCTATCTTGGAAACGTCGGCCCTCACTGTCAACTTTTCTTCTCTTATTTACAGTCGCCATTTTAGAAATTGGCCAGAAGGGGGAGAAATTATGAGCGCAGTGCCAGAGGTTTTGGTTCAAGTATGTTCACCCAAGCCCTAAGTGTGTTTGCCTGAGCACTAATAGATGTGCGCAATGAGGACGCAGCACAAGGAGAAGTGACGCTTCTATGTTGCAACAAAGACGAATAAAAAGGGAAATCAAGGTCATGTCTCGCTGTGCATACAGAATTGCTTCCTCACAGTGGATTCAACACCATACAGGTGGCTGTAATAAAGGAAAAAAAAAACAATCTCCAAACAAATTCTCCAGCGCCATTGATATTATCCAAATCACTTTTAAAAAAGTCCAGGAAACAGCAACGAGAGGTAGAAGGGGGCGGGCGGGGCAGAGGATAAGGAAGGACGCACTGTTATCGGAGGTCCCGGCGCCGCCCCTCCCCTTCTACCTCTCGGCGCTGCTTTCTGGACTTTTTTTATTACATTATATACATATATATGGAATTATATGAAGCAACAGGGCTTTACGGATAAAATTGCACTTACTAAAACAGGAAGTAGACCTCCTCGGTCAACTCTACATGGGGCTACAGGTGGCTGCGTGGTAAGAGAAGGAATGCAGATTTCAAATCCTTCTGCATTCCCGCGTCGTAGGCGGCGCCAGGCACAAAGAAAAGAGCGGCGGCGGGGATGTGCGATGGCTCAGACACAGAGAAAGACATTGCTCGGCCGTGTCTCTGGGGGCCGTATGGAAGTAAAGGACGGGCCGCAACTGGCCCGCGGGCCGGACTTTGGACATTACTGGTCTAGGCCATGGGCGATTTTTTCCATACCTGGAAAAGAAGCTTTAGGAAGGAAAGGTTTGTTAGTTTGCTTATGGGTCCAAATTCCATCAGAGAGGGACCCTTCTTTGGACTATTTTCTCTTCTCTGTGTCCGTGGCTGCAGTCTGTAAAGAAATAATTTGATTATCAGTGTCCTGGTCATTTCTCTGTTGGAATAAAGAGATTGGTGTGTTATTATACGCAGCCCGTTTAGCAAAATGTTCAGCTAATTTGTTTCCTTTGCTGACAGGATCCCGTGTCCTGTGTGAGCTTGACATTTAACGATCGCTAGCTTTGATGGTTTCGTTATGGTCTCTAAGAGGGATTCTATTAGTTTTTGATGCTGAATGGGCTTGACAGTACTGGTCTTGAATCCCCTGAGTTTTCATAATGCCCCATGATCATGGCAGACTCCAAAAGCATATCTAGAATCAGTATAGATAGTTACAAATTTTTCCCTCTGACAACTGACAAGCTCAGGTGAGAGCTATCAACTCAGCTGCCTGCGTGCTTAAACTTGAAGAAATTTGGTTGTTTCCTGTAGGTCTGGTCTAGGTTTTATAACCTTAGTTATTTCATCATGACAGTTGGTAGAAGAGTAGCTGGATTTAAGGTGGAGCACCTTTCGATGGTAACGTTTGACAAAGTACAGAGTACATTTTGATAGTGTATTGCCCTAGCAGTAGTGAGATGTGAGGTTTTAGCCTGTACTAAAATGGAGTGTACGGCGTGAGGCACTTTTACCACTAGGGGGCTCATGAGCACTATATCTGTACTGGCTAGCACGGCCTCTGTTGTGGCTGCTACAGCTCTGAGACAGGTTGGAAGTCCCGCAGCCACTGGATCCAATTTTTTTTCAAAAAATAGGCTAAGCCTTTGTTTTTTTCTCCATGGAGTTGTATAAGAACTGCATTCATATATCCCCCTTTTTCGTCCACGAACAGAGTGAATGGACGAGATAGTCAACAGTCCCAACGCATGCGCAAACAGTAGGGCACTTTTTTTTTTTTTTTTAAATCCCACAGAGCCTTCTCAGCTTGATCATTGCATGCCACCTGACCAGAAAGGGGGAGATCAGGGGTGATCGCTAAAGTTTGCAAAAGCTGTGCTCTTTCAGTGACGTTTAAAATCCATTGCCGGCAGTATCCTATAAAGCCTAATACAGACACAACCTGGTGCTTTGTAACAAGTCTAGGAAGATTGTGAATGGTGTTTATACGATCGCTAGAGAGAGAGAGCTCTTGTTTCACAAGAAATGTCATGACCTGAATATTTCACAGTTGTTTGAATTAACTGCAGTTTTGTTTAGAAACTTTATGGCCATTTTCTGCTAAAATTAATAACAATTTCTGAGTATCACGTGCACAATCTTCTTCTGTAGTACTACACATTATATCATCTACATACTGTATCAATACACTGTCTTTATCTGGCCTTCTAAATTTTGAGCAAGACCTTATCCAATACACAAGGGCTACAGTATATCCCTGAGGCATAACGGTCCATGTCCAACGGCGGTTTTGGAAAGTAAAGGCAAACCAGAATTGAGAGTCGGGGTGCACGGGAATAGAAATATAAGCATTAGCAAGGTCAATAACAGAGAAATAACGGGCGGACGAGGGTATCGTAGAAAGAATAGCGGAAGGATTAGGAACAATAGGTGCCCCAGGAAAAACTGCAGAATTAACTTGTTGAAGATCTTGAACAAAATGCCATGAACCGTCAGCCTTTTAAACAGGTAAAACGGGGGAGTTGACTGGAGAGTAGTTAATTTGAATGATTGCTCCACGTTTCACGAGATTGGAATGTACGGCGGAGATGCCAGCCTCTGCTGCTGGAGACAGAGGATATTGGGCGAGATGCGGGCAGAAGAACGATTTTGGGTAAATCACCAGTGGCTCACAGTGCGCTATCCTTCCATAATCATTTTTCCCCTGGGACCAAAGTGCATCGGGAAGTGAGGAAAGCCAAGAGGGATATGAAGTCTGTAATGAAAATGTGGAGAGGGTGGGATGGCATGATGAACGGATAAATGGAAGGTCATCCCGAAGTAAAATCTTAGTTATCAAATGATCTGAAGTATCAAAAATACCTGGAGCAACGTGCAGCCAGTCCGTCCTATCGAGACATTGTCCCACCCATTCCCCAATTTCAACTCAGTGAACGGTGCTAGAATTGGCTAAAGAAAACATGGGGAACTGAATCTCCTAAATAGAAAACGCTTTGTGAATATGTGAAGTGCACTGACAGCAGCAGCTGTGTTTGCATGAGGAAGCAAATGCAAAGGATATGAAGGGTCTCTGGGCTCGTACCTGAAGAGAGAAAAGATTCTAACCAAGGTGTGTCCACTTCAGCAGGGAAGTACTGGGCAGTGCAGTGGAGGGTGTTGGGGACTTGCAAGTGGGGAAAAAAGACATGAAGGAAAAGAGTGTAGGGCTTTAAGGAGAATGGTGTGTGAGGAGATGTTCAGGGTCCATGCTGCAAAAGAGGGCTTAGTGTGGGGGGTGGTTTGGCACAGGAGTTTAGGAATAGAACAGTAAAACCCTCGTTCGGTTAGAGAAATAGAGAGGGAGAGCTTAGTCATCAGATCCCTTCCTAACAGATTAACAGGGCAGAGCTGATTTAATAAAAAACGGTGCATCAAAGTGGAACCACTGGAAATGAAGCAAAACATGAGGTTGTCCAGAAGCAATAAGCACAGTCACTGTATCTTTCGAGGCAGACTAGAAAAGCAGTTTTAGTGCCATTCACCAGCAAAGTCAATAAAAGATCTGTGTCCGCATGGCGAGTGAGCAAAGGCAACTGAAGAGAATGGCTGGGGGTCCCTGTGAATTCCTAGGACCAAGAAATATCCTCAGGTTCAGGTAAGACAGGCGGGGGAGGAAGCTGATGTGGGCAATTGCGGCAGAAGTGTCCCATCGTAACAGGCAAGATGTGTAGGTGCTTGATCTGAGGGGAGAGGCGGCTGAGCAGTCGAAGAATTCGGATTAGGGAGTAAAAATCCACGACCTCTCCCCCAGCCTCGCCCCTGTCCTCGGAAAAATCCACGTCCTCCACGTCCTCGACCCCTGCCTGAGGCAGCTCCACCTGCATAATAATTTATTTGTGCCGCGATTAACTTGGTCTGAGTGTCTGACTCTTTTTGTTTAGTCTGTCGTTCAGCATGCTCCTCGTGTCTTTAAACTTCATCAAAAGTGGCACTTTCCCATCCAAATACAGGACGTGCGTACTTTATTTTGAATATCACTTCTTAGTCCTGACACAAAAGGAGGAACTGCTGCCTTGGCACGGTCGTCTGGGCTGTCTAAGCCAGAATGGTTTGTCATCAAGTACTGAATGCGGTGTGCCCATTCATCTACCGTCTCATCTTTCTTTTGTTTGGCAGCTGAAATAAGGTACCAGTCGGTGCCCTTTTTATATTTTGCAGCTATTGCAGTTTTCACGGGTTCCCATTGGGCAAGGAAAGGACCCTCATTATTTTGTCCACGAGGCAATGCCTCATTCCACTGCCACTGTTCTCCATTATGCTGCCCATGACTGACAGTAGCCCAAGTAGTGCCCATCTTTCTGTGTAGCACCTGGGTCCATTCAGCCGCACTGGGTTTATATATGTTGTCTAGTTGCTGCACCTGTTCCACAAACTTCAACCCACTGATTACCTTAAGATCAGGCAATTCGGAAACTACGTCTTTCAGCTCTTGAATATCCCAGTTACGATGCATCATTACATTAGTGGGTTTGTTTCCTGGAGGTTGTGTGGGATCGTGTCGGGGGTTAGGGACTTCAATTAAAGGGCATGAAAATGTGGGTGCTAAAGGTTTTGGGGACTTAAACGGGGTAAGGTTTTCAGGGAACTTATCTCTGAGGGTCTTGCTTCTAGTACGTTGTGAAATGGAGAGCTTTTTGTGTGAGTTAGAAGAGCCTCCCATAGCCCCTAACAAGTGGCCGTCAGTCTCATTATCCGGATGTGTAAGTGAGGAGGGGTTGCACTGATATTGTTCATCAAAGAAATCATCAGTAACTGGGGCATCGGTAACCACAGGAGCTGTTGGGGCAATGAGTGAATGTGGCGGTGGAAGGGGTTGTGGATAAAGTTCTGGGGAAGAAAGCACAGGATATAAAGGGTCTTTTTTATCACTCCTTTTCCTCCTTCCTTCAGACTGGGGTCCTGTATCAGCCTACACTTTCTGTAAAGCTATAAGCAGCTTTACCTTTCTATTCTTAAGTTCAGCAACTTAAAGCTCATTCCGTTTCTGTGCCGCTTCCAACGTACGGTCTTTAATAACCAATTCCCATCTGTCATACATATCCATCTGATAAGGACCTCCATTACAACAACTGTATTTCTGCACAGTATTTTTCTAATGTCCTGTATCTAATTCATATCTCCGGTTCCTTCCATTACACCATCTACCTGCACTGTCCTTATTCCACTTCCTACATGCCGTTTTTAATATCTAATCCTGTCTTCTTTTCAATGAGCTTTCTAGGGGACCCGCCTTTCGATCCCGACAGCGCACTAGGAGCCTGGCGATCCCCCGAAAATAATCCTTCTAACGTTAGGTTTTTAGGACTCGGGGGGACTGTTTGACTGGCTTGCTATTTGTTTTTCCCATAGTGAGCGGCAGGATATCAGCAGAAAATGACTCAGCCCTCGATTAAACCCCGTTCCACCCGCCGTCCGCTCCTATTCCCGGATTACAGCTTCAGGTGACTTCATGTCCGTTTATTCGCATCAACAGAATCCTACATCAATACGCCCCGTGGAGTCCGGGATATGGAGGTTTTAACCCCGATCCCTTCATCAGACGGTTTGTATGCGCCAATCTGCCAGGGTATTGTCTCCGTCACCTTAGCTATAACTAGACAGCAGATGAAAAACTCGACCTCCCGTTTATTTAGACACACATTCTCTAAATACGCCCTTTCACCCCCGTTCCTCTAATTATTATAAGAGCGTGCCACTCGCCCCTTTCTAATACACTTCACAGGGGTGACTAGCTAACATTCACACTGTGCCGTTTTCCGTAGGGTCCCAAAGTCACCTTCCGTGAGTCCCTAGAACCCTCCTATGGGTCTGATACAGTATGCTCTCTTATTCTTTATTTTGCATATGCTTTTATTCTTTTTCTTTCTATATTCGTATTTTGCATATGCTTTTATTCTTCTTCTTTCTATATTTGTATTGCTTCTAGCACACCAGTCAAACTCAACTAACAGGAATCCCCCGATCTACTCACCGTGACTCCATCCACCTGCCTGGAAATGCCCGTCAAGTCTTGCCTCGTATCGGCTAGGAGGAGGTCAGGGACTCCCCACGCAGGAAACGCCCAAGACAGGCCAATCCTACATTTACCGAAGCTGGACCCGACCCGGCCGGAATCGGCTCCACCACGGTCCTCTGGACGATCCTGCACGAGGAGCCGTCTGCCGTCTCCTGCCCCACGTTGGGCGCCAAAACTGTGGACGAAAACTCAGACCAGACAGCAGGTGCGGTTATAAAGCAGCTTTATTTTTCAGAGTCACGGTGAGAAGAGTTTCAGAAAAGCAGACAATCAAATATACATGACAGCGTCAGGGCTCTTCTGAACCCCGTCTGTTGGGTGGGGTCCCGTTTTATACCCCTAGAATGCGTGAATTAATATCATTATAAAATGCAACAGTCACCATATTTATTATACACAA
>JANRMT010048763.1:0-11033 GCA_026402145.1 Polypterus bichir lapradei
AGAAATGATATTTTTGATATATTACTTACCTCAGGTGTTTTGTTTAGGTGACGGATTATTGTTTTTAATAAAACTAGTCAGCTCTGCCCCCTTCTCACTTCACTCGCTCACCCCCAGGTTTGGTTCGTGTGATGCTTTGAACATTTAAAAGCCTGTACAGCACCTGTCCTTTTATCTCACTGCCTTGTCTCTCTTCTCCCCCAGACATCCTCTGCTCCTGTGGTGGTCCCGCTCCCAAGGCGCGCCCCTATGAACAGGAAGATTTTCTATTCTTCTAATTGAGAGACGGAACTGTCCCCTCCGACTACACACGGAGCTCGATTCACTCCTGAAAGAGACTTATGTTTGTTTGAACTGTCTGAATAACGTTTGTTTCTAAAATCTCCTGTGTATCTGTGCTACTCTGTGACCCAAGCATGACCGCGTACGTGGATTTCACTTTCACCAAACCACAAATCTTTTAATTCTAGCGAAGAGGCCTCTTCATTGGGAAGAAACACTACTTGTTCCTGATGGCAACATGAATTAGACGATCTACAAGTCTCTGACTTAAAGTTTCAATCCAAACAATATATTCAATCTCTTTTCGCTGTTCTTTTATTTCACTGAGTAATAATTTCCATTTGTCTGTGTGAATGCGATCTTTACTTTCATTTTTGTTGACTTTCAGAATGACCAAAGTCTCCATCTTGCGGATTTTGCTTCCATCTCTCTGGACTTCCAAAAAGTCTCTTCAGAAAGATCACGTCTCGTCTCTTATAATAGAGAGATGTTTATTATGTTTATATGTTTTGGTTTCACCAAAGCCTTCAGGACCACCCAGCCATCCCTGTTAAGGGGTCAGCTCAGAGATGTGCAGGTGGGTGAGCCTGTGGTGTCCTGATGATGGACTATCTGTCAGGCAGACTCAAGGACTGTGTGAGCAACACTGGAGCAGCACAAGGAACAGGCCTGTCTGCTTTACTCTTCACTCTGCGCACCTCACACTGCAAAGAACACAATTTCTCTTTTCTTGTATATGCAAAAATCACCAAAGGAGTGTCTCAGTGGGCTTTAACAGGCCATGTTTTTGAGAGCCCCCTACTCCAGATTCCCTAAGAAGAGAGGAAAAATAAGGAAATCGAGGTTGAATACACACACAATAGAGCTAATGTTCCAAAGCCCCAGTCCACCTAAACTGCAAGTCTTTTGATTGTAGGAGGAAACCCACATGAACATGTCGTGGTGAAAAATTGTCATCACAAGTCTTTTTACCTGAAATGAAGGCTATCAAGAGAGTCAGGATAGGCGAACAGAGTCTATGGTTTTATTGCAATAAAATAACAATAATAATAACACAGACTCAACCCAATACGGCCAAATTGACCTGAGCCCTGAACAGTTCAGAACTCAAAACTTATATAGTCCTTAAAACTTATATTTGTCCAGAGGGGACTGGGCGGTCTCACGGTCTGGAATCCCTGCAGATTTAATTTTTTTCACCAGCCGTCTGGAGTTTTTTTTTTCTTTTGTTTTTCTGTCCTCCCTGGCCATCGGACCTTACTCTTATTCTATGTTAATTAATGTTGATTATTTTTCTTACTGTGTCTTTTATTTTTCTTTTCTTCATTATGTAAAACAGTTTGAGCTACATTTTTTGTATGAAAATGTGCTATATAAATAAATGTTGTTGTTGTTGTAGTCATTTCTTATCATTTTGACCTCGCTCAGATTAGCTCATTTGCTTTTATTCTCTGACTCCCCTCTGCACCTGCCCAGCCGATACCTCGAGTTTTTATGAGAACAATTATGATCTCCTGACATCCCCAGTAGCTGGCCTCTGGTATTTTCACTGTCTGTTGTTCATTTTTACTTTCTGTTTTGTTCAATTTTATTGGCCTTGGCTCGGCAGAAGTTCTCGGCAGAATTTGTGCACTCTTACCACTTCCCTTTCCTTGGCTTGCATGCTAGTTTATACTTGTAACTTAAAGCTAAGCTTTAATTAAAAAGAAATATGGCATGTGCTTCTGTTTAATAACTTGCTTGGCATGCCTGACTTGCATTAATTTCTGCACTAAGGTTAATGCTTATATATTTTTTATATTTATGTATACTAGTACATGAATATACTAATTTTATTTTTCATACATTACATCTTCTTGACCTTGTTGTCACAATGCCTTTGCTGTTTTCTGCTGACTCACTATTCCAGATAGTTTCTCACATACCTATCCTGACCATTTCTTCTACATTTTGTTATTAGTATCACTCAACAGGTGTTCTTATTCTCCTTTCTTTTTTTGTCCTTGGGTAGTTTCTACATGTCTTTCTCTTCCTGTTCTATCCTTCCTTTCCCAATATTGGTAATTTTCAATAAGGCTTTAACTAGAAAATGCAATATAACTTATGTCTTTATTTAACCATTTGCTTGACATATCTTATTATTAGCTTGTCATTTTAATTTATGCTTAATCTAATGCTTTAGAAGCTGTTAATTATTTTTATGTCCATTTATGCAAATTCTGCTAATACATACATTTTTTATCTTCCATAGACACAATGACAACATGCAAACTCCACCAGGGAAGAGTCACAGTGGAAAAATAAAATGTATTTCTAATATAAGGACAACTGAAGATGAACGTATTCAAATGTATACAGACAGACGATATCAACAGACAACACCAAACATGAGTCTGTGTTACCTTAGTTGGTTCTTTCTCTTACACTTACAGAAAGGCACATAACTTGTGAATTTATTCCTCATAATTTTTATCCAAAATATTTCCCAGTAAACATCATTCATTCAGAACCAGCTTTTAAATGTTCTCGTCTCAGGTCTCCTTCAGTTCTTAGTTACTTATTAAGTTTCTAGAGTCAGCACTGTGATGGCAGTTTGGTTTTCCTCACAGGTTGTGTACACTCCCTTACAGCTCCTCTGTGTGTGTGAGATGCTACTCTGAACTGATTCAACTCCACTTTAGTTTTATTACAGAATTCATGAAGAGACCCTCAAAACAGCTAAGCCTTCTCCTTCACACAGTTATAGTGATGTCAACTCCCAGAATTCACCCCCTGGCTTTATCTTAACTACGAGTCACAGTCAGAAGTTCTCAGACTCCGAGCAGGTGAACTCCTGACTTGGTTTATGGTCACTCAGGTGGAGGTGACGCTTTGTCCAGATTGTTGTGTCCATGGAGAGTGTTATATCTATGGGCAATAATATTGTCATTATAAAAGGAAGAAGACGGACACAGGTTCAAAGTAGTAACTAAGGTCCTTTACTAAGATCGTTCCCAGAGTACACGTTACACAGATTTATTATTAGTCTCTACTTCCTAATAGCTCTCTAATACCCATAATCCCTTATTACTACGGAATCCCCAAAAGTCCAGACTTACAATATACTACATATTCCTCCCCCCTTATAATTGTAAATGCAGCTAACATAACAACAACATCTGCTATTAGAAACAGGAATATCAACATGAAACAGAACACATACTGTTGTCAATGCAATTACATTCTAACAAGGGAGAGCGGTTAAACAACCTCTACATCCAGCTAACATAAGGTATTATTCTGTACCTTTATATCCTTATATACATATACATACATGTATATATATTTAGTTTTTATAAGTTAAGACGGTCAGGAGGCTTCCTGCTTCTAAGAGGGTTACGTCGTACAGCTGATGTGTGTCCATCCCCTAAGGCAGCCTCAGGTAACCGTGGCACAACAGCATCAGCAGGAATTGAAACAGGAGAGTCAGGTGGTATCCCCGGTGGGCTTTGGGTCCACTCACTAGAACTTGGTTCCTCAGACATTTCTGTGTTACCGGCTGCTTCATCAAGTATAGTGGGTAACAACTGTTCAACATGTCGTCTCCATGTCTGGCAGTCTCGTGTGCATACCTTATAAGAGACAGGTCCAGTCTTTTGAAGAATGGTTGCTGGTACCCATTTCTCAGTGGTGGAATAGTTACGAGCAAGGACAGCATCTCCACTGAAAAACTCACGATCTTTAGCCCGCTTGGCACGTTGTTTTACTTGAGCGTGCTGCTTATCATAAACTCTCATTTGAGTGGTAGCTGGTTTCAACAAATCAAGACGTGTTCTCAGCTGCCTTTTTAGAAACAGATCAGCTGGTGACATACCTCTTGTTGCATGGGTGTGTTACGATATTTAAGAAGAAATGTATAAAGACGTTGCTTGAAAGGTGCTTCACTTTTGGATGCTTTAAGAGCATGTTTAAGGGTTTGCAGCATTCTTTCAGTCAGACCATTAGTAGAGGGATGATAAGGGCTGGATAGGAGATGTTTAATACCATTGCCTTTTAGGAATACTTCCATTTCTTGGGACACAAAAGAAGGCCCATTATCTGTCACGATCTGCTCTGGCAGTCCAAAACGTGCAAACATCTCTCGTAATGTTTGGATCGTCTTTTCTGATGTGATGGCGGGCATGATAGTGACCTCAGGCCACTTAGAATGTGCATCCACTGCGACCAGAAGCATAACACCCTCTACAGGTCCTGCAAAATCTAAATGAACGCGTTGCCAAGGACTGGCAGGCCATTCCCATGGATGCAATGGTGCTGGACTTGGCATATTTCTGAGGCCTTGACATGATGAACATGAAGTTGCCTTTTCCTCAATATCACGATCAAGTCCAGGCCACCAAAAATAACTCCGGGCAAGCTCTTTCATTCGGACTATGCCACAGTGTCCAAGATGTAACTCATCCAGAATGGGTTTCCTCAACCTTTGTGGTATAATTACTCGCATGCCCCACATGAGGCATCCTGTTCTCACAGATAGCTCCTTTCCCCGTGAAAGGTAAGGCTGAACATCAGGCAGTGCATTAAGGGTGCTAAGGTCCTGCCCTCTAAGAATGCAGTCGAGTAATTTTGAAAGTGTGGAATCACCATTGGTTTCTTGCTTAATCTGGTGGGCGGTTATAGGTGCATGTTCCACCATCTTAAAGTAAAAAATCTTTTGCCCTTGTTCTCTGGGTTGTTCAGGTAGGGGAAGTCTTGACAGACCATCTGCATTTCCATGTGTCTCCGAATGTCTGTATTTGATCTAATAATTGTGAACCCCAAGGAGCAATGCCCAGCGCTGAAGTCTGCTTGCTGCCATAGATGGCACACCAGTATATGAGCCAAAAATAGATGTGAGAGGTCGGTGGTCTGTTAGCAGCGTAAATTTTCGACCAAAGAGGTAAGTGTGGAATTTTTTTATTCCAAAAATGATGCTTAAAGCCTCTTTTTCAATTTGAGGATATTTTGTTTCAGTTTTACTCAATGTTCTTGACGCAAATGCAATCGGTCACTTCTCACCTGTTGACATAATATTCGACACAACAGCCCCAACACCGTAAGGGGATGCATCGCAAGCTAACTGAATTGGCAAGGATGGGTCAAAATGTGTTAAAACTCTTTTATCAGCCAGCGCAGCCTTGGCTTTACTAAATGCCGTTTCACACTCCTGTGACCATTTCCAGGGTCTACTCTCACACAGCAACTCATGGAGTGGTTTCAACAACGTTGCTAGCTGTGGAATAAAATGGCCATAATAGTTCACGAGACCCAAGAACGATTTCAGCTGGCTGACATTACTTGGAGCGGGGGCATCTACCATTGCCTTCACTTTTGAAGGAGCTGTGTGCAACCCATCAGAATCAATAACATGCCCTAGGTACTCCACAGACATTTTGAAAAGTCACATTTGTCCTTGTTTACACGCAGCCCATACTTTCCTAGCCTGCTTAAGGTTTTATCCAGATTGGCCATGTGCTCCTTGTCATCTCGGCCTGTGACCAGGATGTCATCCAGGTAACACTGTACCCCTGGTAATCCACTAAGGATCTGATCCATGGTACGCTGAAATACCGCTGGTGCTGAAGTTATTCCAAAAGGTAAGCGACATTAATGGTAGAGCCCTTTATGTGTGGCTGTGGTCAGGTACTTCTGTGAGTCCTCATCTATATGCATTTGTAAGTATGCTTGGCTGAGGTTTATTTTACTAAATTTGTTTCCCCCAGCTAATCCAGCAAAAATATCTTCAATCACAGGAAGGGGGTATTGCTCAGCTATGAGTACAGGGTTAACTGTTACCTTAAAGTCCCCACATAAACGTACAGATCCATCAGACTTGACCACCAGAACCACAGGTGTGGCCCACTCAGAATGAGAAACAGGTTCTGGGACTCCTAGTTTGACAAGCCGGTCAATGTCCGCCTCCACCTTAGGTCTTAAAGCGTAAGGAACACTCCTTGTCTTCAAAAACCAAGGCTGACAATTTGGTTGCACCTGAAGTGTCACTTTAATCCCTGTCATATTCCCCAGTTCCTCTTGGAAGACAGCTTGGTGCTTTCTCAGGACCAAATTCAACTCGGACTGTTCAACAGACACAGCATTCACCTTGGTCCAATCCAACTGTACTTTTTCAAGCCATGATCTGCCCATCAGAGCTGGATAATCCTCTTTTACTATATATATGGGCAAATTGGTTCTTTGCCCATTTAGATCAACCTGAACCTTTGTTTTGCCCAACATGGGCACACTCTCCCCAGTGTATGTCTTTATTATGATCTTAGGGTGTTTCAGTGGGAGGTGATTTACTTTTTTTTTTTTAAACAGTTTCTCTGATATTAAGGAGACAGTTGCTCCAGTATACCCACCTCCATTTTCACTGGGTGCCCTTCCAGCATGGCAGTAATGGTATATGCTGCTGAGCCTTTTTTTATTCAGTGTTTTAATTAGTAGCTCGGCGTCAGAATCAGTCTCACTGTCAGTTTAATTGTCTTCCTGTACCACGTGCAAAGTCTTCTTTTTACAAGACCAGGATGCCTTTTTATCTTTCCCAGTTTTCCCCAATCTGTACTTTCCTTTCTCTTTGCTTTACATACACGCTCCACGTGTCCTTTTTTTTTTTTTTTACAGCTACGACATATGAGTTCTTTTGCCCAGCAATTCGCTGGATGGTGATCCATCTTTCCACATCTATAACACTGTTTGTTGCCGCTTTTTGTTTGCTTGGGTCTGCTTGAACTCTGTGTACTCTTGCAGCTGCCCCTAACTGATGTGCCACTTTAGCAGCCAGCTCCATACACACTGCTATCTGTGAGGTTGGCCTCAGTGAGTAACCGCTTCTGAACGCCCTCACTTCTTAATCCACACACTAGCCTGTCACGTAAGGCGTCATCCAAATTAGCACCAAATTCACAATATTCTGTAAGTTTCTTGAGCACCGCTACATATTGAGCAATAGACTCGCCTTCTTCCTGGCTCCGTTTGTGAAACCTAAATCTTTCAGCTATTAATAATGGCTTAGGCGAAAAATGTGATTCCAGGATCCTTACAATATCAGTAAATGACTTGTCACCGGGTTTTCCTGGCTGCACCAAACTTCTCAGTAGACTAAATGTCTTTGCCCCGATAACGCTAAGAAATGTCGGCACTTTCAAGTCATCGTCAATGGCGTTGGCTTTCACAAAAAACTCAAATCGCTCCGTATAAGCGCCCCATTGCTCAACTGAATCATCGAATGGCCCGAAATGTCCCGTTATTATTGTCATTTTATCCCTTGTGCTTATCATCAGTAAATGGCGAAGGAACTTTACCACCGAAATAGAAAAAAAAAAAGTTGCATCTTTTCGCATTTTCACTTTCCTCTCCGGCGGAAAGAAAAAAAAAAAAAAAACTTACTTTACACGTTACGTAGGAATAGAGGTGCACTTATAAGTTTGTCGCATCCACGTCGCCAGAGTTATATCTATGGGCAATAATATTGTAATTATAAAAGGAAGAAGACGGACACAGGTTCAAAGTAGTAACTAACTGGTCCTTTACTAAGATCGTTCCCAGAGTACACGTTACACAGCTTTTATAATTAGCTTCTACTTCCTAATAGCTCTCCAATACCCATAAACCCTCATTACTACGGAATCCCCAAAAGTCCAGACTTACAATATACTACAGTAGGCACTTCATTGCTCAGCTGTCAGACTGTCAGACCTGCACAACAGGAGACAGCAGTGAGCACAACGACATGAACTCGTGGGGGGTCTGCGCAGATTCGCTTCGTCTCACTTTTCTTGTGTCCATATCAAATGGAATCGTGTAAAAGGTAAATGGTCATGTAAAAGTTGATGACGCGTGTTTGTATTTGTGTCTTTCAAACTGAAGTCAAAATCACCTGCGATCACATAACCTGCCCGCAGGCCCGGCCTTAGGCATAGGCGAAGTAGGCGACCGCCAAGAGCCCCGGCGTCCGGGGGGTCCCGGATCGACGGCGGCCAGGCCCCCGGCCCGCCTCCCCTCGCATGTTTAAATCACGTGGGCCAGCGGGGGCGTGTCCGCGTGGGCGGCTGTCTATAAAAGCAGAGCAGTTTGAGTCAAGATCTCTATGGGTCGAACGTTCACATCAGTGAATCAGCCCTCATCATCCTTCGTCGAAGAAGTCAAGATCTCATAAATCTTTCCACGTCGTCAGTGGCAGCAGGTGGCACGGGAGCGGGAAGGCAGAACCGCAATCTGAGCTGCGAGAACGAACGAAAAACCTAAGCTGGGCTTAGCTACATACCGCCACATGGTGCCCAATGGAAACAGTTCAAACTGGCTAAATTGTAGCAGCTAACTACTCTGGGCGAAAAAGGGACGCAGGGTGATGACCTCGTAACGTTACAAGAAAATGTCTCCTTGGTCTAATTTTCACGCATTTCGCAGAGCTTCCAGGGGGGCTCCGTCCCCCTCAGGGGGCCCCTGGAACCCCCTTTCGCCTAGGGCCCCATAATACCTAAGACCGGGCCTGCTGCCCGGGTCAGTTGTAATAACCTGAAGGTGCCGTTCAATGTGCGGACCAAACCTGCGCTCCGCCTTTACCCCCCACCTCACTGCAGTGCGCGTTCCCGCTGATCCCAAAGCGCAGCACCGGACTAAACCAGTCGGGCATTCCGTGAAGCGCGTGTTCACACTGAGACTTAGCGGAGTGAGCCTCACGTGAATAGCCGTCTGCTTACAGTCGAGGCTCAGTCGGTGTTGCGATCTCAAAGTGTCCGTCATTAACACACGACGGGCTGAGACAGTCCTCGGTTATGTGCGCACACTCGGGAGATTTAAGGAGCGCAGAGAAACAATAAAGGAGAACATCAGTGATGGAGACACCGAGGAGAGAGCGACATCTACAGAGGGAGTGTCTGTAACTATTATGGGATGGTTAGGGAAGAGAAAGTCGGCTGAACAAGAAGGAGCACTTGAGCTGGACGAGTGGCACAAATCTGTAAAAACTTGAGTTGATGAATAATTGCCGATATCGCGTTAAATATCTGCGATATTTTTTTTTATTACATCTCGCCTGATGAATGGGTCGGAGTTACCCCGAAAGCTTACATTTTGTAATTTTCTTAGTTAGCCAATAAAGGGTGTCATTTTACTTGACTTCTCACTACTTAACACAATTCCCAAAATTTGTTAATTAAATCCAGTTTATCTGACTGCGAGTCTCATGTTGGCTAAAGAAGCAGAACCAAATTAAATGCAAGTCTATTAATAGTAATAGCAGATCACTGGCACTTGATCGTTATTATTATATTATTATGACATTTCATCTTATAATTATATGACTTGCTACCTCATTATTACGACTAAGTTTGACTAACACGACGGTACACCCCCCTCTAGTGGGCATAGTGGACAATTGCAAACCACTTTAGAGTTTCGAACTCCAAGTTCCTCCCAGTTGGCGCCCATTGGAGTCAACGCCACCTCCTTGGAGCTCCAGGGTGGAGGCTCCGGGCTGCAGAGATGCACACTTGGTGTCGATTGAAGCGAGTCTGAATATCAGCTGCTGCCCTTCGAGAGGTGACTGAAGTAGCCGTCTCTTCTTATTGCTAATCCACATCTTAGCAGAATTACAGCAGCTTTGACTCCTCATATAATATCAGCAGTGCATAGAGAATGCAAGGAGCCATCACTTGAATATTATGGTGGGATAAAACTAAAAGTGTTTAAGAAGTGTACCTGATAAAGTTTAATGTCAGGATTTATTATCAGCTGACATTTAAAGTGTGGGGTCAGACTCGAGTCACAGGGACCACTCACCTCGTCACAGCAGAATATCATGTGTCACATGAACACACACAGGGACAAACACACACAGCAGGACACAAAACACTCAGACTGGGGAGCAACGCTCATCTGCCTCAATAAGGAGCTTCTTTGCTGCGAATGGAAGAATAAAATAAAATAAAATTTTCTTTAAAATGATATATATTTATTTTCTATATTCTTTTTGCTCTTTATTACAAAACTAGCTGTGCTGCATGTTTAAGATGGGTTGAATTCTAAGTAAACGTAGATCTCAGTGTTAATGTTTGCAGTGCACCATCTGTGGGAATGTATTTTGAAATGTATGTAGTAATAAAATAAATTGCAATTATCATTCCAACAGATGGTGTATCACAAATGTTTGTAGTAGTACAGTGCATTAATACAAATGTTTGTGATGTGCCATCTGTTGGAATGACAAACGCAATGCTTATGTCTCTGTTATATGCCATTCTATTGGCAGAGCTGAAGCACAACAGACTGCCGCAGGTCTGGACCAGCAGTTGTGTGCCAGCAGGGAGGTTTACAGGCTGGTATGGTGCCCACTAACCACACTCACCCTAACACACATCCTGTCATTAAACTGCTGGCCGATATCAGAGGTGACGTCTGGTGCTGCGGCTCTGTAACTCGATGATATTGATTAGCATGGGAGTCATAAAAGCTGTGCTAATGTTTGTGATGCGCCATCTGTTGGAAAGACAGAAACAAAGTGACTGGACAGATACACAGACAGACACACAGACACTTGTCCTTTTATTAAAGGGGATTAATCATAAACAAGAAGTCTTAATATCATCAGAACATTCAAAATATGAGATATGATCAGCGGAATTTACAAATCAAAAGTTACCAAATGAACAGATTTGACAAATAACAGTCGTCCATGTTTTATGTTGTGTTTTGATCTTTTTAGATTAATAAGCAATTCAAATTTTACAAAC
>JANRMT010048782.1:0-12227 GCA_026402145.1 Polypterus bichir lapradei
TTCATGCAGTTTGTTAAAGTGCTTCGGGTAGTTACAAGTAGCCTATCGGTTTGAATAGGGATGATGCGTATTAAAACGTTCTGTGTTGATTAACCGGTTGAGCTGTGTGTGTGTGTGTGTGTGTGTGTGTGTGCACGTGTGTCTGTGTTGGTGTGCATAAGCACGTGTAGATCAACTTGTGTATATGTGGGGGGTGACTGGATTGGAGCTCGTGTATTTGGTTTCAGTCGCTGCAAGAGCTGGAATTGGGAAATGTTATTTTAAATAGGAAAGTATTTTTGTTTTGTAGACGAAAATTCTGTACAAAACGAAACAGTTTCTCAAAGGGATTACCCTGATTTGTACAGTCACGGTAAGTGTCCTTTTCAATTTATGGATGAAACTTTGGGGAATGCACTTAGCTCCAGATTTTGTGAAAAGAGTCCTTTAACTGAGAAGGCTATAATTTTATTTTCAGATTCAACTCTTCCGGGTGTTTTAACGCAATTGCTGCAAGGCTCAGACAACCTAACACTATACGAAAGCTGGCAGGACCCACAAATACCAGTCCCATCGGTGATCAGCATTCAGGGGCAATCTCCGGCCACTTCTCAGAGAAGCAGCAGGCAATATCCAGCACCATCTCAGAACAGCCGGGTGCAATCTCCAACACCTGCTCCGAGAAGTCGGGGGCAATCTCCGACACCCTCTCAGAGAAGTCGGGGGCAATCTCTGACACCATCTCAGAGAAGTCGGGGGCAATCTCTGACACCCTCTCAGAGAATCCGTGGGCATTCTCCAGCGCAATCGTCGGCGTCTTCTAATTCTAGCCGGCGTTCAACCCCCAGGTGGGACACTTTATCAACATCGCTTCACTCTGAGCGAGGATCTCGGCGAAGAAATCGTTATTCATCCCGATATTCCCATCGGCCTGACCACGACCGGAGACATCGCGAAAGACTGGTGCAGTTGGGCGACGTTCTTCGTTGGGCACTGGAACAATTTATAGAATTAGAGTCTCCTGGGTACAATTCCGTACCCGACATGAGTTTACATTTGTTGCATCTGTATACTTTTTCCAAGGTTCTACCCAGAAATTAAAGGATAGGTTTTATATTACTTTTTTTTTTTATTTTCTGTACTTATAACTGTAACCTTTGTTTAAATTTTCTGTGCTTATAACTGTAAACTTTGCTTAAATTTAGGTCATGCCTGAAAATGGGTCTAGCGGTAGCGGCAACGACCGCAACAGCAGTGACAGCAGCAGCAGCGACAGTGATACAGACAGCTTCCGTGAACAACCTGTAGGGCGCAAAGGTAGGAAAAGGCCGTCCAGTGAAAACCTGAGACTATTAAAAGAGATGTCTGATAACTTTGAATATTCTATAAAACCCCCTAAAATACCTACCCCTCCGCGATCACCTGAAATTGTTCAATCACTAACCCCAGTGACACATCTGATCGACAATTTTGATCTCATTGATACTTCGCTCCAGGTTCTAAATTCTGATGAAATAGCCGTAGTTAACGCTCTGTTGGAGCTTTTGAAGAATACCTCTTCTCAGGACAGAACGTCTTCAGACCATTCACAACACCCAAGTGCCCTAAGCATGATTGTGAAATCCCCACAACCTTCTACCTCAGGGAACTCGGGACCTAGTAAGATCAGGCTTCAACACTCATCTGTTGATGACTTAAAAGAGCCTGATACTTCCACCCCACATCCTCAGACAGGATCAGGAGTGGCTAATTCGTCCGGGGTAAACTTGAGTCTCGATACCAACTCTCCACAGCCATCTACCTCGCATACGGTGAATCCGTCGTCTCCAGAGCCGTCAGTAAGTTCCCCACAATCCTCTACCTCTCGATTTAATAATTTGTCTATAACGGAGCGTCCAAAATTTAACAATATCGAGATTAGACACCGGTTCAATTTTTCTGAGGCCTACACACTTGATTCATTCGCCGAAGTTTTTAATCATATACACGAGACCCTTCAGCAAATATTAGACAGTTTTACGAACACTTTGAATCCTATGGATCTAGTTCAGTTAGAATTACATGCCGAATCTCTCAACCCCAGTGTTTTTTCCCTAACCCCCGCGGGTATGCTTTCTGTTGAAGACTTTTTTAATCAAATTGAATTACTTCTCCAGAGTTACGCTACTATTTTAGCCGATTCCAGTCTGACGCTAATCGTTCAGGTGGTTAGGGTTCCATCTGGCGGGGGTAGACGTAAAGCCTGTTCCCTTTTCAACGATGTAATCCTTCAAAAGAAACGGAAACACCTATGGATCTCTTTTAACAGTGATGATCAATGTTGTTTTGCCAGGGGTTTGCTGGCTGTATTAAACGATAGATTCAGAAACAATCAGAAATTGTGTGAACAAGAGGCTCGCCGTCTGCACGTCGGGGTCGGTTTATCAACGGACCAGAAAGTAACGTTTTCAGATGTCGAAAAATTTGAGAGGCTACTAGGAATTAAAATTATCGTCTGGTATAGGGAACTGATCACCAGCGCTCTATTAAAATTTGAAACGTCCAGGGTCAGAAAACCAAAGACGGCGTTCCTGTTTTTGCACCAGGAGCATTATTATGGTATTTTGAATCTAAAAGGCTTTCTGGGATTTTCCTACGTCTGCGATTTCTGTTACACCGGATATTCTATACCGTCACAACATCGTTGCGAACAGCACTGTGACGTCTGTTTATCTACAAACTGTCGATTGGTTGACGGGGAGGCTTTTCGATGTACCGACTGTTGTCGTTTCTGTCGATCAAGGGCTTGCTTCGAGCTCCACAAAACACCGAAATGGAATGAAAAGACGCATCGGTCTGAAAGTATCTGCGACGTCTTTAAAGTCTGCGCTCTCTGTTATGAGAGATACAGCTTGAAAGCCGGTTCAAAACCTCACAAGTGTCGACCCAAACACTGTCGCGTTTGTAGAGCGGTCGTGAAAGAGTCGGATGAAAATCATCAGTGTTTTATTCAAAGCTTGCCGCAAAGACCAAACCACGAAAAATACGTGTTTTACGATTTTGAGTGCCGTCAAGATGACGGTACTCACATCCCCAATTACATTCACTGCATGCATTGGAACGGTCAATCGTGGAGACGGTCCGGCGAGGACTGCGTAGCAAAGTTCTTTCACAGATATCGATGTCCGAAATACAAAGATTACACGTTCATAGCTCACAATTCTAAGGGGTATGACGGATATTTCCTCATGAAATATCTCGTCGAAAGCGGGCAAACTCCATTTGTAACATCTCAGGGCCGTAAATTAATGTGCTTTATAGAAGAAGATTACAACTTGAGATTTATCGACTCGTTGAACTTCTTACCTATGAAATTGAGCAGTATGCCCAAAGCCCTGGGATTCCATGCTCAAAAAGGGTACTTTCCCCATTTCTTTAATACCGCTGAAAATCAAGATTACATCGGCCCATACCCCGAGCCTAAATATTACGGCATTCAACACATGATGAGCCAGGAAAGAGAGGAGTTTTTATCTTGGTACGATTCGATTAAAACCGGTACCTTCAACTTTAGACAAGAAATGGCATACTATTGTCGAAACGACGTGGCTATTTTGAGAACTGCGTGCATGAAATTTAGAGATGAAGTGGTCAGTATCGGTAATATTGATCCTTTTCAGTGTATGACCCTAGCTTCTCTCTGTCTGTCCATGTACAGACAAAACTGCATGCCTGATAATGCAATTGGAATCATTCCGACTGATCATTACAAAAGCACTCACAAAGCATATTCTAATGCTTCTATTCAGTGGCTAATGTTTCTTTCCGACAAGGAAAAAATAAACATTCGACATGCGCGGAATCACGGTGAAGTCAAGATGGGGTCCTTTTATCTAGATGGTTACGCCGAAGTTCAGGGTGTCCCGACGGCCTTTGAGTTTGCTGGCTGCTTTTATCACGGTTGTCCAGAGTGCTACGATGCGCAAGCCAAGCACCCTCTTACGGGGACGTCTTATGCAGAATTGTTTAAAACATTTAACGACAAACTCAATAAATTGCGTGAAAACTTTAATCTGACGGTGAAAGTGCTTTGGGAACACGAATGGGAGCGCATGAAAAAAGAGGACGCGGAGCTTCAGGATTTCTTAAGACGCTTTGAGTTTCCTGAACCTATCAACCCCCGTGATGCCCTGTATGGGGGGCGCACCAACGCTATCAAATTATATCATAAGGTTCAAGGCGACGAGCAAATGCATTATTACGATTTTACAAGTCTGTACCCCTACGTCAACAAAACAAAAACCTACCCGATCGGTCATCCGACCTTTGTTTTTGAAGAGTTTGCCGATCTTAAGCAATACTTTGGGCTCATTAAAATCACCATGCTAGCCCCGCGCAATTTGTATTTTCCGGTCCTCCCTTTAAGAATTTGCAATAAATTGATGTTTGTTCTGTGCCGTACGTGTGCAGAAACCCAGACATCCTCCGACCTTTGCCGTCACAATGATCGGGAAAGGTCTTTAACAGGAACCTGGTGCAGCGTCGAAATACTCAAGGCCTTAGATAAAGGGTACAAAGTTTTAAAAATTCATGAGATATGGCACTACGAACAGAGTACCGCAGATTTATTTTCCGATTACATCAAAATTCATCTGAAAGGCAAACAGGAGGCCTCTGGATGGCCATCTTGGGCCGTGGACGAAGCGTCCCGGCGGCGCTATGTTGATGACTATTTCTTAAAAGAAGACGTATTATTGGAGCGTGAAAACATAGCCTCCAATCCAGCCAAGAGACAAATTTGTTATTTCTGAATTCTCTTTGGGGAAAATTCGGTCAGAAGCCTAACCAACTGACCACGACGTTTGTTAAACACACCCAAGAATTCTTTGATTACCTGTTCTCAGACACGTATCGGGTCTCCTATTTTGTCTTTGTCAGTGACGAAATCGCTCAGGTGCAGTGGAGGTATGCGGATGACCAATACGTTGTACCCGGCCCTGTCAATGTGGTGATCGCCGCTTTCACCACGGCCTATGCCCGGCTAGAATTGTACGATTTGCTGGATCGTTTAGGGCCGAGGATTCTGTATCATGATACAGATTCCATTATCTTCACAGCCTCGCCCGGACAGTACACACCGCCGCTCGGCGACTATTTAGGCGAACTCACCAGCGAGCTAGATCCTGATGACTACATAGAAGAATTTGTTTCTGGGGGTCCAAAAACGTACGCGTACAAAACGTTCAAAGGCAAGGTCTGCATGAAAGAAAAGGGTATTACTCTCAATCACCAAACAGTTCAAGAGGTAAACCTTTATTCGTTAATGGATCTAGTGCATAGTTTTGTAGAAAACGATCTCACAAAAGAAATAACCGTTCATGGTACGCAGATTCATAGGAACAAAAAGACCCTGACGTTGCAAAATCGTCCACTCAGAAAGAGATTCAGAGTGGTGTACAACAAAAGGGTTCTCTTGCCTGATTTCACATCTCTACCCTATGGATACTAAAGAGGGCTTTGATGTAAGACTTCAACACCTGTTCTCAAAAATAGTCTCGGGACCCTCCTGTTCGGGCAAATCGCATTATGTGAAAAAGCTTTTGGAACACACAGAACATGTGCTTTCTCGTAGCCCTGACAATATAGTCTGGTTCTATAGCTGCTGGCAGCCTCTGTACGACGAACTATTAATCCGATTTCCCAAAATCTAATTTTTGGAGGGGTTACCCGCTTCCTTAAGCGACGATGAACTACTGCCGCCTGATCGAGTTAACTTGGTGATCGTCGACGATTTGATGGAACAAGCGAGCCATAGCCAAGAGATAGAGAGGGCCTTCACAAAATATACTCATCACAGGAATTTGTCCATCATTTACTTGGTCCAAAATTTATTTTTTCAAGGCAAGAAAAGTAGAACAATAAATCTGAATGCCAATTACATCACTCTTTTTAAAAACCCGAGAGATAAGCTGCAAATCACCAATTTAGCGCGTCAAATGTACCCCGGTAAGATGAAATTTTTCTTGGAGGCCTTTGAGGACGCTACGCGACACCCTTACGGTTATCTGTTGGTGGATCTGAAAGCCCAGACGCCTGACGAATTTCGTTTACGTACTGGCTTGTTCCCTCCCGATTGGCCTGCGGCGTACGTCGTGAAAAGATAAAGACGTGCGATTTTCCGAGTATTTGAAAAAGAGACGGCATGTCGTGCAGAATAAAAAGAAATCTCCCTCTGCTCAAGACCCTGCACAGGGTCTCCTGTCGCCGAAGAAAAGCTATGCTGAGCGAGGCTCCTGACAATTTCATTTATGCTCTGGCCGAGATAGCTCTCAATACTTTAAAAGGCCATGTCCCCCTGACTTCCAGACAGTTCAAGTTGCTGAAGAAGCATCGTTGCGCCGTTAAAAAACTAAGCGATAAAAAACAGCCCGTTAAAAAGAAAAAAGCCCTTTTAAATCAGAAAGGAGGTTTTCTCGGAGCACTATTAAGCGCTGCCATTCCTTTCATTACTAGTTTAATAGCATCGAGAGTATAAATATGGAATACACGCGCAAGATGTACCTGGTCCCTCAACAACAAATGGCTCAGTGGCAACAGAAACCCCCACTATCCAACGATCTTCTAAGAGCTATGGAAAGTGAACTGGATAAACAAATGAAACTCATACTTGAACGCGATGATTTGACCGTCGATGCAAAAGTAAAACTTTATACGACCGTCTTGCAAAGATACCTTACCTTTGTGAAAAAAGCGGATAAAGAAACCGGTTCTCTGACATTATTGATGCCTGCCGAGAGCCAGGAGGTGCCGCCAGAGGCGCTCAAAGATGCGCCTAGTACCCCAGAAGAACGGGTGTACGGTGAGATTTTGAAAAGTGTTCCTGATAAATCAAAGAAATATACTGAAATAATTTTACAGAAAATGTCGCATCACCCTAATACAACCTATTGGAATGGCTTGGGAGAGTTTGTGTTTCGTGGAGAAGCGTTACCCAGAACGAATATGGTCGATCTAATGCGGAACTTAACCACCCGTCACAACATACCGTCCTATCGGAGACCTAGGGGGTGGAAAGAATTTATTAAGGCCCTGGCCGGCTTGAACATTCCGACCTCGGTCGTACCAAACATAGATACTAGAGAACTTCTAGAGAGTTTCAAACCAACCTCCCCAGATGGGGCTTCTGCCTCTGCTGCCTCGGCTGCCGCGACGTCTGCTTCCGATACACCTGTTGGCAAGAAAACCAGATCTCGCAAAAAGAATGAATGGATTCCTTATTGAAATGTAATTATATTTTTGTTTAATAAATTATTATATTTGATTACAAAGTTTGCCTATTCTTTATTAAGATAATTACAGGGCATAGAACTTTGCATACAGGGATGATCCTGAAAGCTTCTAGAACTGTTCTTAGACAAGGTGTTGACAAAATTTTGAACCATATCATCATTCTTGGTGACTTCATTAAAATACAGGTTCATGACCTCTTGATAAGAGCGTCCTTTTCCTCTATGATGCAGGAAAAAAATACAGTGTTGTCCGCAGACGGTGGAAAACCAGCTTTGAAGCTGTCGGGTATGGTGAATAATTTCTTTACAGTTTCTGTTTAAAAAGCTGTATATTTCCTCAGGAAAATAGATAAAGTCTGGTGGGGTTCCATAGGAATCGAAAAATTCTCCAGTTCCGTCTTCTCTGAGATGTATCGCCAGCCAGTGTTCTCCGGGTTGATTTTGACGGTGAGTATTGACGATGATCATGGTCGGGAGCTCCGTAAGTATCATTTTAGGCAGCTCGTTGCACGCCAACACTCCGTAAAACAGATTTTCTGTGTACGGATTACTGGACATGAGTTCGTTGATCTGCAGGGTGTTCATGCTTTTTTAGTAATCATAAAGTATATTTCTTCTCTGGTTTATTTCAATAATGTTGTCAAAGACCGAGTACACTATTAGATTCACAGTATTGGGTAGGGGTTGCCGAAAGCGGATTTCAAATCTCATGTTCCCAGTTTTCATCAATGAGAAATGGTCTCCGCATTCTTGATCGGGAGTCAAATCAAAGGCAAACAGGGTGTAACCTTTGGAGAATTCAGAACGACTGATAGCTAGAGGAAGGTCTTTCAAGTGCTTTCCGGTGGCCAACACAAGGTTGTAATATTCTCGAGCGGTGATGTCATTAGCAAAATTGGGTTGAAATGGTTTTGCGGGAATCTGCTCTCCGTCCAAATACAAGGCCAGGAATTCCACATGGTTATGCTTGAAATTGAAGGGGTTTCTGGCGTAATCCCCGGAAAAGGCATCATTATCCACCATGCCTAGGACCACGTACTTGGGTAATTGTCCCAAGAACAGGTTCTCCTGATTGCTCACCCGTATCCCGGCTGGTAAACTGAGAACTTTCATATTCACTCTTTCCACAGGGTACTTGGCGTTGGCGTTTGTGAGTGCGTGCGCGTGCCCCAATTTCACTGCCGCTGAAACTTTAACTTTCTTGACAAAAAGAGAAGCGGATAAAATGTTTACTTTGTAACGCTCGGCATCTCCGGACATCAGACAGAATTCATTTTTGCTCCGCACCATTTTTATTCTGACGTCCACTCCGTTTAGAATTAATTTTTCTTGAAAAAATAGGTCGGAATGAATAGATCCGAGGAGTTCTACTGTCTTACCCTGGGCCGTATAACCGTTTCTTTTTTTGAACCCCTCATTCGGTCCGTCCAAGGTTGTGTTTTCATGTTCGTTGGCCGAGTCTTTGTAAAAAAGACCCGTACCAAATTGGTACTTGAGAGTTTCACTGCTGTAATTTAACAATCCTTCAAAAAGGGCCCTATACGGGTAAAGGCTGGAACTCTGTGATATTAAGCGATCTCCCAGGGTTACATCCACTTGTGAAAATAAAGCGGCTATCGGATAATTAACAAAGGCTACCTTGGCCACGGGGGGTGGATTAGTTCCGTCGGCATTGACGATTTTGCATCGGACGTGTAGAAGCGTGTTATTCAGGTCCAAGTAGTCTTCCCCATTCCCGGTAATCAGAAACTCCAACGGAACGACTTCAGATAGAGCTGAGAGAGGGGGGACCTCGACGTAGATGCTTTTTTCTACACTAGTCTGAGTATAGGGTACAGTAAACAAGTCCAGCTCGGATTTCACACACTCTTGAGACATTCGATGAACGAAAGACATTTTGAGTTAAAAAATGTTTTTCGATTTCTTTTTTCTGCGGGCACGGGACTTGTCCTTGTGGCGGAGAGAAGAAAATGAAGTAAAAGCTGAACGGCGCGTCTTTTTGATGATCGGGGCTGCTCGTGACCCAGGAGGTCTCTTACGTTTAGTTTTCCTCATCACCATTAGACCCGCCCCAGCTTGATTTTCTTCGTTTCCTCGAGTCATCGCTCCTGACATGGCTCCAGCCACCACGTCTTTGACAATATTCTTAGCGGCTGATTTAATGTGCGGTTTGACAATTTCGAATCGTCTTTTCAAGAGAGGCAAAGCTCTTCTAAATAGTCCTCGAAATATCCCTCCGATCCCAGAGCCATACATCACTGGGGATCCAGAGAACCCGGGGAGTCCGTTACCGGCTTGGGCTTCATAATAATGCACGTAAGGGCTAGGGTCCAGGTAAGATCTCATCTCTGTATTAGTCGTGTATACACCTCTTGGAGGGTCTGAAATGTAACTTGACTATGACCTTGCCAAACTGAAATGGAACCGCTTTGTTCTGATCTGTCTTTATTTCAATGGTCAAAGTATCAAACTGATTCTTGCTGACCGGAACGTAGTGCGGCTTGTCGTAGGTGATTGTGGTAATCTTATTCATCTCATCCTCAATATGTACGCATCTCAAGAGAGGGACGTAGCTGTCTCCGACTCTTTGGTGAGACACAATGTCGCTGTAGACGTACAAGGAATAAAACCCCGCTCTAATATCCGTGGGGTAAGGAGCTTCATTCACCAGACCAATAGTTGTGTCCGAATGAGCTCCTAGAATCCTACCTAATTGCCCCTTGACATGCAGAGTTTCATCCTTCACAGTGTTTGAGAAATAGAATCTACGCTTTAGAGCGCTATAGCGGAATTTCGTAGCGTCTGCTGAACGGGACTCCAAGAATTTCGAATCTTTCAACACCGCTTCATTCATCTTGTCTGCCACTTTCTCGACACTAGAGTAATAGCCCGCGGGAATACTGTAAAATTTAGCTATTAGCGGATTCACCAACATAAAGTCATTATCCGGTTTGTCTAGGGTGTTCCACGTGTGCGGATACTGAATTTCCGCCAATCCAACTTCCCAGGCGCCCTGTAGTTTGATTGGGGCGGCTAATTTGACGGTAAATTCGGCGATGGTATTATTAGGGAAAACATCCTGGGAAGAATTGCTGGGTAGTACAACGTAAAAGCTTTTTCTCTCCATTGTGAACAGACCGTAAATGAAATACTATTTTTGATTCTCAGTATTTAACGTCTTGCGCGTAGCTTTCAGGAATCCAACTGTTAAACTTTTCGGGCCAACCGAGCCATTTCACCAAAATATGCTTTTTTCTACGTATATTTTTTTTCGCCAAAATCTTTTCAATCCTGAAGACGTCCGTACCTCGAATCTTTTGTAACTCTGCGTCGTAAAAGGATCCTATAATGTCTTCTCCGTCATAGTCTTTGAGTTTGTAGACGGGCGGTTCCCTGGGGACTAATTCAGAAATGGTAAATACCTCGTCTGAAAATGTTTGTTCGTAACCCTTGGTAAAAGGATTCCGGGATTTTGACACTCTGACCGTATCACCGACTTTGAATTTATATTTTATATTTCTTTTGGTTTTAGTTAGACCGTATAAGTTTTTAAAGACTTTCCAAGAATTGGAACTATTCACCTCGGCAGGGGCCATTTTTATACCTCGGTGATAGCTGAGATTATAAGATTTCACCAAGTCCTGTAGCCCCTGCAGATAGGCCCGGGTATTCCGGGAGCTGAAATAACGCCACATTTTGGTCTTCAGAGTTCGATTGAACCTCTCCACCACCGAAGCCTTTAATTCACTAGCGGTGGTGAAATGTTTTATTCCGTGTTTGTTGATCAGGCTTTGAAATTCCCGATTGAGAAACTCTTTACCGCTATCCGTCTGAAGTTTGACGGGTACTCTACCTTCCTCCAAAATTTCTCGAAAAGCCCTGGTTACTTCTTTGCCCGTTTTGTTTTTCAGAACCCTGACCCAAGCGTATTTAGAAAGAATATCTATACAAGTCAGTAGATACTTGTAACCTCTGTTATACTCGGACAAGTTTGTCATATCCACCAGATCGACCTGCCATTGCCCATCAATATTGGAAACATACACCTTATTCCTTTTAAAATGGATTCTGGCCGGTTTATGTATCGTGTAGGTGTATTGCCCGGATAACCAATCGGCAACTGCTTGGGACCCAATATGGTGACCCGCTTGCGAGAGAGCTCTTTTCAAGGAATCCTTACCCCCCAAGGACCCGGGATTCTCAGAGTTATAATATGTTTTTTCCAAGACCTGCTCCATCTTCGATGATAAAACAGACACTGACGCCAGTTACAAAATTAGAAAACCTTTATTTAGGAGTCTGAATTTTCAGACGGTTGTGGTTTCAGGCTCAGAAAGACCCATCAGCTCTATCATATCATCAAATTCCAGGTCATATTTAGTCCACAGATTCATATGACCCTCATGATTAATATTACGCTTACAAAACTCATTTGCCACACGGCGGGTTACACAGTACAAGTATTCATCCATTTCATAAAATGACTGCATTACAGTATCATAAATAGAGCTGGTACTTTCAAATTCATCCACAGTCTTTTCAATCACTACATATATTTTGGGAATCGGCAATAGAATATTAAAATACCCGAGAACTTTCACAGCTAGTCGTTTCAGCCAATATTTACGGAAAATCTTCAGAATCTTCTAAAAGCGACCTTGGCGGTAGGTGATTTCAGGTTCAAAGAGGCAGGTATGTCTTACCTGGGCAGGGTGATTTACACCACAGCCTTGACATTCTTTTTTCTGGTCATAGTAGACAATAATGTCCAGCAGAGACGTCATCAGACCTTTAACAAGCTGCAGGGCCTTTTTCCAGGTTTCAGGCAGTACACCATCGGGACAATCCATATTTGTCTCAGAAAGTCCGATCGACATCGGTTCCTGCGGAACTTGTTTGTGCACCCAAGGCTGCCCTGGAGCTAGGTAAGAGATTTCCGTCTGATCGCCATTGGAGACGACAGTGTCCGGCTGATCACCA
>JANRMT010048787.1:0-13014 GCA_026402145.1 Polypterus bichir lapradei
ATTCATATCTGTCTATTTACTGCTCAATTGATCAAACCATCGATTTACCGCATTAATTATTGTCATATAGCGCCTTTCACAGTCACTAGCTTGGACCAGGACTGTCAGGAAGCTGTTATCAGGCCTGACATGAGAGGCTGTGACCAAACTAAAAGACACAAAGGGTCCTGGTGGGCTTAGAGGAGGCGCTAAACGAGGGGTCAATCGGGGGGCTGTGCTGGGGCTGCTGCTCTTTGTGATAAAAATACAAAATGAAGAAACTGCAAAGGAAGAGGAAGAACAAACTGATCAAGGCTGAGTGGAACGGCGGAGAAGGAAGACTCAGAATCTCTCTCTCTATCATATGGCGCCTTTCAAATCTGCCAAATATAGTGCTTCCCCGTCTATCTGTCAATTATTAAGTGCCTTCCATATCGAACTAAATACAGATCTATGTGTCTGTTATATAGTGCCTTTCACATCTATCTATCTATCTATCTATCTATCTATCTATCTATCTATCTATCTATCTATCTATCTATCTATCTATTATATAGCGCCTTTCACTCTATCTACCTATCTATTATATAGCGCCTTTCTCTATCTATATTCTGTTATATAGCTCCTTTCCCTGTCTATATATCTTTTATAAAATGGTGGTGATCGTCCAAATGTCAGCGCACAAAATTGAGTTGCCATAGAAACAATAGCGATATAACGAATAATTGTGGAAACACAAAATTCAAAAGCTCTGAGGCACAATAAATATAAACAGCGTAATGATGTCACAAGCCACACCTCCAGAATCATCAGCCACGCCCCCATGAAAAATAACCAAATTGCGACCAATTAAACGAATGCCCAAATTAACATAACAGTAGTATGTACCTAAAACGTGGGGTCTCTCGATTATGTAGTGGACCGGGGCAGCTGCTTCAAATGGAGTGGGTTTTGAATGCCACCCTGCACTCCCCTGGAGTGCCAGCCTGCCCACTGAAGGTGACTGAGAATGGCATGGACTCTGGCGAGCGAGTGAGTGCAGATGAAGGGGTTGAGACAAATGAATATTAAGACACCTCACGTAGGTGACGTCTTTATCTAAGGTGACTTGAAACATTTGACACACAATGAGTTCCATCTCTTTTGTTTTTGCCAATTGGACTACAGGCAGGTGAAGTGACTTGCTCAGTGTCACAGAGCATCAGTGGTGGCATTTGAACCCACCATCTCAGGGTTTAAAGTCCACAGCCTTCACTAATATGCCACACTACCTAAGAGTGGCATGAATTGGGGCCTCCATGACCGCATAAAGGGTGTGAGTCCTCAATGGCTCTTCACAAAGTCTTCACTGGAATGAACCTCACCCTGGTGGGCCGATCCCTACATGTGTGAGCTGCCTCAGATTATGCAGACCTGAATGGGATATTAACCCCAAAATCACCTTGAATGTCTCTAAATATACAGAATGCCCCACAAGAGGAGGGAGACCGTAAACCTCAGCTTGGGCACAAAATCTTTACAAAAAGAAACATTGATTTGCATAAACACCACAATATACAGCTAAGGCCCCACAAAGCAAGAAGTGGTGTTAACGAGTTGTCAAAGTGGCAGTGAACAGCAAACGAATCCTACAAAACACACGCCAGTAATCCCAACAGCAAACAATAATCGAAAATCCAGAAACTCCAAGTCACCGAGGCCAGCGAGTCCCACTGGACTGCCAGGCTGCACTGCCTTTACAGACAAGGGTGGGCGGGTCCTAAATGGAGATGGACAGGTGGCTCCGCCTCTTGGGGAACCGTCCACAAAGCACAAGGAACATAACAGAATACATAATTATTACAAATTGTTAATATTATGAAAATTAATAACTATCAAAGTTGTAAACAAGAAGCAGAATGGAAAATTCATGATGTTAGATGATATAGCGCCCCCACAAGCCAAAGGAGGGAACATAAGCGACTCGTGAGGCCTCATCTGCCGTCCCCTGTGCAGTCTTTGTGTAAATATTAAAAAACAAAAAAGACAAAGCAGCACAAGAGAAGGTCCAGAGGAGAAAACATTGGGTGATTCAGGACCATGGAGAGGGACAGCCGAAGGAGGTGAGAGTTAAGAGAAGACTCGACAGGCATGTTTAAAGTCAAGAAAGGAATCCGTTTGGTGGATCCCAGCTGTTATTATACTGTAAGATGAGGGACTCAGAGGGACACTTGCTAAGGGGACACAGAGGGACACTCGCCAAGGGGACACAGAGGGACTCTGGTCATGGCGACGCAGAGGGACACTTGCCAATGGGACACCTTCTTTACACAGAGGACCATACTGTAGACAAATAGAATGAATGACCCGTGAGCGTGGCAGAGACTTTGGAGACTTTCAAAATTAGGACAACAGGACTCGATGGCCTCTTCTAGTCCACGTTGTTCTAACGTTCTACCAGAACTTCACATGACCACCAGGGGCTCATTTGAAGCTGCCAATTAGCCTAACATGCCAGCCTTTATAATATGAGCAGAACATTCTAGCAAAACTCCCCAGCAGACAAGGGAGGCGGGGGCAGGTCAGCTTTCAATGAATCTCCCCCCATGACCACCATGCTCTTCTTCTCACAATGCAGTGGCGGAGGCTCACAGAAAGTCAAATGGGGGGCAGGTTAGATGGGACGCTGTGTGCCCACCGGGCCCCTTCCTATCTTTATAGCGTCTTTACTGTCTGCTGAAATGTCTTCCAGGCTCAGAGGCACTGAACTTGACAGACAAGCCTGAGGGCACCCACCACCGAGCTGGGAGCACAAGTTGGCACTGGGCCATTTAGACTGGCACATCTAAGGGAAGGTCTTGTATGGGGTGACCCACCAGCCAGTCAGCGGTGTCACAGATTCTGAATTTTAATCCAATAGTTGGAGGAAATCAAAATGTGGGATTAGTGGGATCGCATTTCTCGGAATGCTTGGCGCTTTCTTTAAGGCACGTGTGCTGCTTTAGAGATAAGTGACGCCTATCAACGTGGAAATCGTTTAATTAAAAAGGGATGCCCGTACACCGAGAGCCGAGGCCCTCTAATTAGCTTTCTTTTGAAATTCTCTTTTTCATTTCCTAAAGTTTGAAGAATTGTTTTAGAAGAAGAAAAAGACTTGAGCTGAGAGCTCGGAGTTGGCAGTGCGAGTAGAGTAGTGGAGGAGGACCACATCAGCTGGCACTGGACATGTCAATCAAGTGCCAAACCTGTCTGTCTGTACATTATATAGCCCCTTTCACATCTGCCTCTCTACTCACTAATCATGTTGACCTGCATATGGCGGTGAGGACCTCCAACCTCTGCACACACATGACAGCGGGGACCCTGTGACATCCCGACTGTCATCCACACAGGACATGAAACACACGACCATTTCCTCTCCTCAGCATTGATGACACCATCTTGTCACCGAGGCAATGGGCAGCAGCCATTAAAGAGAGAAGTGAAAGGGTCGGACTGCAGGGGGCGCTATTGAGTGCAGTGTGCCAACACCAAGAGAGCAATGAGGGGCATGTCCTGCTATGAGGGGTTTAAACACATGAGGACACCACAGAGGTGTGTGACATTCTCAGTGACCTGGAAGGACATCACAGCAGATTGGAGCTCTGCTACTTAGTGGCTCTTTGAAATGTCACCTCTAATAGAGCCGCTCAGCTCGGCTTGGCGTCAGACAAGGACACAAACCATCTGGACGGTCATTAAGGCTGAGGATATAAAAGAAGAGAACCAGAAAATTCAGAAGGGTTTGTGGTTGTGTGTGGAGACAAGCAAAGTGAAAGGCGCTATATACAGGGGTCACGTGTGCAGAAGGACATTTGACATGAGTGACTCCCGGTAATGAATCAGGTCAGGGGGTTTGATTCTGTGCTGTAAGGAAGAAGTGAAGGTGCTGGGGGCACCGGGGGCACTGGGGGCACCAGGGGCACTGGGTCTCCTGTCTTGTTGTACATCTTTTGATGGTGAAGTGGCACACTAGTTTACTCTTTATGTGTATATGTGCACCAGTTGTGTGTGTTGGGGGGCACCATCAGTTAGACCCCAAATTACTTCTCTCACTTCGTCTCACCTGAGTGTGTCACCTCACTTAATATAGACTGCGCCCTAATTGTCACAGTGGAAAGGCACTATTTAAAATATCAAAGCTCAGCCGGCCCACCTCCTTTTTTAAATTATGGTCGTCATGGCTACCATTGGCAGTTGTGACCCCCCTTGCAGTGGAAATCAATGGAGACCCTTGGCTGTGGCCTGCCAATTGACATACTCTGTACATGAGTCACCTGCCTGCCCCTTAGAGTGCTGTTCACTGTGAAAGGCGCTATATACAGTCAGACCAGGCGTCCTTTCACTTCTTCAGGTCACATCAAAGGCCTCAGCTGCACTGACTCAGTGACGATTATTCACTTGTGGCCCCCTAGTGACCAGTTTAGAGCCCTGAAGAGAACAAAGACCCAGTTTGAGTGGAATCAATAAGTCCATTTGTCAGACCTCCTTCCATGGAGTGACCTTTGGAGAACCCAGCAGTACAAAGAGCTCGAGGAGACAACCGAAAGCAACTTATGATCAGAAAGTGCAGCTCAGGACCCTTCACATACCAGATGGGCGAGATGGCCAACGTAAAGAGGAGCCGGTGGTCCACAGCAGGCAACGGGCAGTGTGGGCATCGCTAATACACTTTATAAAATCAGATCCACACACAAGGGACATCATGGTGGACACACAGAGAGAGAAGAGGACAGTCCCAGCAGGTCACGTCACCGGCGTCCCTTCTGTACAAACACTCGTCTGTGGGTGGCACTCATTACAGGCACTCGATCAAAGAAAGAAGGCTGTCTGGGTTGAGTTGCTCAGTTTATCCTAAAGGTTGTAATGTCAGGTATGCAAAATCTTCAATGACAAGGACAAGGCAAACCCAGCCTGTGAGGACACACGGAGGTCCTGCACCGCAGGAGACAACAACAGGACCACCGGCAGGTCCAGCACACCTCATTTTAATTAATGTCCGCATACAAAAGTGTGACCTGTTGATGCTGACCTGCTCCTTGATGTGACGAGCACAGTGAGTCTCTTCTCCAGTGACCTTCACACATTCATGTCACCACCTTTACCCAGAGGGCCATTCTGGTCACTCGTCAGTCCACATCCCCCCTCACCTCAGCATTCAGATCTTTTGTACGTTCAACTCCAAAGACCACCCATCTAGAAAGGTGAAGCCATGTGGTGGTGCCGTCTGCTGGGACAGCCGCCTGAGGAGACATCATGTAGGAGGAGGCAGTGGTGGGGGGGGGCCGTTTAGAAAGAGAAAGGGCACGGCGGGGAGGAGCAACGAGCAGTGAGAGCTCAGGGGGCATACTACGTTCTTGCAGACCATTCTATGTAATGCTACTCTCTAGTTGTCTATACTATACTATACAGTACTACAGTATACTACAATGTAAGCACCCTTTTCTCTATTTTGCACTATACATTGCTGTACTATAATGTTGCCTGTTTACTATCCTATCCCATACTGCATTCTGGTAGATGATTCTATATAATGCTACTCTCTAATTGACTCCAATTCTGAACTACAGTATACTCTACTCTACTATACTATGCTATGTAAGTACTCGTTTCCTCTGTTTTGCACTATACTGTACTTTGCTGCCAGTATACTATACTATTTTATACTATTCTAGACTATAATATATTACACTATACTCTGGCAGACCATTCTATGCAATGCTACTCTCTAATTGACTCGATACTATACTATACAATACGATACGACATGATACGATACGATACTATACTATACTCTGGCAGACCATTCTATATAATGCTACTCTCTAATTACCTCCAATTCTGAACTACAGTATACTCTACTCTACTCTGGCAGACCATTCTACTGTATATAGTGCCACTCTCTAATTGACTCGATACTATACTATACTATACTATACTATACTATACTATACTACAGTACACAGTCCTATTTGGCACTTTCTGTGGCGCCTTCTCCACCTGTTTCTTCATTGTCTGCCATTTGTGACATTCAGCGGATGTCCAGTGACCTTACGGTGTGGCCCCAGACGTCCCCACGCACACCGGTGCTCTCGCTCGCTCACTCGCCCGCCTGCCCGCTCCGCGTTTTCACACACTCTCATAGCGGAGGCGACCGAGCAGACAAAAGATCAATTTACAGCCGGCCAGCCGGTTTGGCGGTGCTCTTGTCATCGGCGGTGAGCGCCGTGCCTCATCAATGATTGATTCTCTTCCTGTCGGGATGCGTCTGTTTCAGACGTTTTGTGCGTTTCGCTGTAAAGCAATTCTTAAATAATTCAGATGTCATCTGAGAGTAATTGAGACGTCTTCTTGGGCAAACATCAAGTGCCGAGTGCTGAAGACGTGCTGAGCAGCGAGTGACAGGGACGACTGATTATCATGGCATTGCGTCGAGGGAAGTCGGCTGATGGGCTCCTGTGTTTCAGTCAGTCACTGCCAGCCAAAAGGAGGAGTGGGCATCAGCTGGGCACAGGAAGTCCAATCCCCCTGACACCGCTGGTGCACCGGCACATGAAGGGCCAGACAGGGCATTAGTGTTGGGGACTTCAGACTCTTTAGGCTGGGGGTCCACTCTGCCTTTTGGTTAGCGATCCTCGCCCTTAGCATGTCACCGATTCAGGGCCTTTGCTACCTTACCTCTACAGTGGTAGGTGACAATGACTCCATGGAGGCCATCTGGGAGGTGCCCCTCGGACTGTGTGTGTGTTTGTAATGGGGGGTCCAATATGTCGAAGTTCTTATTTCAGAGGTGGGACCAGTCAGGGTGGCAGTGGTGTCATAGTGAGCCCTGCAGTGTCGCACGACTTGGTCAGGGTCAGTGGTGGTGGACTGGGCCGCAGAGCTCATGCTTCACACATTAACACCTTGGTCACTAGGGGGCGCACTGCAAACCTACATGGAGATTCACCTTAGACCAGTTGTCATGGCATTGCCCACAGCTTGGCAGATAATCAGGTGTTTGCCCAAGCTGACCGGCCAACACCCACGATGTTCAGCCTGAAACTCCAACATGACGACCCTTTGGGATTTCTCTGCTCGCGTCACATAAGCAGCTCATCTCAACCGCCTGGCCAGGCTTACCTGCTGGCTGCGGGCACGCGTTTGGAGGGGCATCAGAGGACTGGCCTTGACAACTGACTACTGGCCTTCTTGTAAGTTCCATTCTCTTAGAAGGTCACTTAGCCACCTGACTTTGGTAAACCTGTCATCAAAATGGCGTTCATAAACACAAAGGGGTCACTGGAAAGGACCCCTGGTGCTGGACACTGGAGAAGAACAAAGAAACGGCAATGAAAGGAAGGGGCCCGAACTCAAGAGAAGAGCAGGGGTCCGAGTCACCTGAGGTCTGAGATGTACTTCGCCAGGCCAGGAAGAAGACGCATTGACGACGCCGTCAACTTGAGGGTCAGCCAGCTCCGCGAGACGACTCACAGCCTTCAGGCAGGCGCTCGTGCTGATTGGTGCTTTGATTTTCAGGACCACCAATGAAATGCAATTCCAGAGCTGACAGGGAATGGTCGAGCCAATAGCAGCTCACCAATTGGGGGCTTGTAGGGAACTGAAGGAGATGTAAAAACAGAAACAGCAAGAAAAAGGACAGCAAAAGACTGGAATTGGGGGGGGGGAAACTACTGGTGACTGTGGACACTGCAGATTGACTCAACTGGACCCCCATGAACGTGTGACACGTTGGGGACAGCCAGTGCTCGGTGTCCACACATCCAGCGTGTCTTCTTCACCCTAAGCTCAGTAGACTGCACGGCGCTCACTGCACACAATCGGCGGGAGCAGCAGACACGACGGGCCTCTTCAAGCCCCCCATGAAGCGTGGCGTGTGTGAGACTTTCCAATGAGTCCTCGGTGGGCCGCAGATCTGATCAGCGCCTCGAAAGGCCGCAGTCACCGCTGATTTAGAGTTGAGGCGAAGGAAATTTACGATGGAAGTAATCCTGTAAAAACAGCCATTAGGCCGCTTAACGAAATCAGCAGCGGCGGCGGCGGAAACAATATTGAGCCAGTCAGCTCCATGAATAAGGGGGCCGCCATGGCGCTCAGACCACTTATCAAGTCCAACCGAGTGGGAGGGGGAGACACGGAGGGAGGGGTCGGAGAGGAAGGGCGGCTGAAGAGCTGTTTATATAGCGCCTTTCACATCTACATCTCTGGTGATTGATCACTCAAATGATTTCTTTATGGATTTGTCTGATAATTAAATTAAACATCCATCTGTGTTGACAGTCCCTGTCACTTCTGTTTATCTATTATATAGCGCCCTTCATACACTTTATACTGTATGTATACATCAATAAGCCAGTGCCTTTGACATTCATATCTGTCTATTTACTGCTCAATTGATCAAACCATCGATTTACCGCATTAATTATTGTCATATAGCGCCTTTCACAGTCACTAGCTTGGACCAGGACTGTCAGGAAGCTGTTATCAGGCCTGACATGAGAGGCTGTGACCAAACTAAAAGACACAAAGGGTCCTGGTGGGCTTAGAGGAGGCGCTAAACGAGGGGTCAATCGGGGGGCTGTGCTGGGGCTGCTGCTCTTTGTGATAAAAATACAAAATGAAGAAACTGCAAAGGAAGAGGAAGAACAAACTGATCAAGGCTGAGTGGAACGGCGGAGAAGGAAGACTCAGAATCTCTCTCTCTATCATATGGCGCCTTTCAAATCTGCCAAATATAGTGCTTCCCCGTCTATCTGTCAATTATTAAGTGCCTTCCATATCGAACTAAATACAGATCTATGTGTCTGTTATATAGTGCCTTTCACATCTATCTATCTATCTATCTATCTATCTATCTATCTATCTATCTATCTATCTATCTATCTATCTATCTATTATATAGCGCCTTTCACTCTATCTACCTATCTATTATATAGCGCCTTTCTCTATCTATATTCTGTTATATAGCTCCTTTCCCTGTCTATATATCTTTTATAAAATGGTGGTGATCGTCCAAATGTCAGCGCACAAAATTGAGTTGCCATAGAAACAATAGCGATATAACGAATAATTGTGGAAACACAAAATTCAAAAGCTCTGAGGCACAATAAATATAAACAGCGTAATGATGTCACAAGCCACACCTCCAGAATCATCAGCCACGCCCCCATGAAAAATAACCAAATTGCGACCAATTAAACGAATGCCCAAATTAACATAACAGTAGTATGTACCTAAAACGTGGGGTCTCTCGATTATGTAGTGGACCGGGGCAGCTGCTTCAAATGGAGTGGGTTTTGAATGCCACCCTGCACTCCCCTGGAGTGCCAGCCTGCCCACTGAAGGTGACTGAGAATGGCATGGACTCTGGCGAGCGAGTGAGTGCAGATGAAGGGGTTGAGACAAATGAATATTAAGACACCTCACGTAGGTGACGTCTTTATCTAAGGTGACTTGAAACATTTGACACACAATGAGTTCCATCTCTTTTGTTTTTGCCAATTGGACTACAGGCAGGTGAAGTGACTTGCTCAGTGTCACAGAGCATCAGTGGTGGCATTTGAACCCACCATCTCAGGGTTTAAAGTCCACAGCCTTCACTAATATGCCACACTACCTAAGAGTGGCATGAATTGGGGCCTCCATGACCGCATAAAGGGTGTGAGTCCTCAATGGCTCTTCACAAAGTCTTCACTGGAATGAACCTCACCCTGGTGGGCCGATCCCTACATGTGTGAGCTGCCTCAGATTATGCAGACCTGAATGGGATATTAACCCCAAAATCACCTTGAATGTCTCTAAATATACAGAATGCCCCACAAGAGGAGGGAGACCGTAAACCTCAGCTTGGGCACAAAATCTTTACAAAAAGAAACATTGATTTGCATAAACACCACAATATACAGCTAAGGCCCCACAAAGCAAGAAGTGGTGTTAACGAGTTGTCAAAGTGGCAGTGAACAGCAAACGAATCCTACAAAACACACGCCAGTAATCCCAACAGCAAACAATAATCGAAAATCCAGAAACTCCAAGTCACCGAGGCCAGCGAGTCCCACTGGACTGCCAGGCTGCACTGCCTTTACAGACAAGGGTGGGCGGGTCCTAAATGGAGATGGACAGGTGGCTCCGCCTCTTGGGGAACCGTCCACAAAGCACAAGGAACATAACAGAATACATAATTATTACAAATTGTTAATATTATGAAAATTAATAACTATCAAAGTTGTAAACAAGAAGCAGAATGGAAAATTCATGATGTTAGATGATATAGCGCCCCCACAAGCCAAAGGAGGGAACATAAGCGACTCGTGAGGCCTCATCTGCCGTCCCCTGTGCAGTCTTTGTGTAAATATTAAAAAACAAAAAAGACAAAGCAGCACAAGAGAAGGTCCAGAGGAGAAAACATTGGGTGATTCAGGACCATGGAGAGGGACAGCCGAAGGAGGTGAGAGTTAAGAGAAGACTCGACAGGCATGTTTAAAGTCAAGAAAGGAATCCGTTTGGTGGATCCCAGCTGTTATTATACTGTAAGATGAGGGACTCAGAGGGACACTTGCTAAGGGGACACAGAGGGACACTCGCCAAGGGGACACAGAGGGACTCTGGTCATGGCGACGCAGAGGGACACTTGCCAATGGGACACCTTCTTTACACAGAGGACCATACTGTAGACAAATAGAATGAATGACCCGTGAGCGTGGCAGAGACTTTGGAGACTTTCAAAATTAGGACAACAGGACTCGATGGCCTCTTCTAGTCCACGTTGTTCTAACGTTCTACCAGAACTTCACATGACCACCAGGGGCTCATTTGAAGCTGCCAATTAGCCTAACATGCCAGCCTTTATAATATGAGCAGAACATTCTAGCAAAACTCCCCAGCAGACAAGGGAGGCGGGGGCAGGTCAGCTTTCAATGAATCTCCCCCCATGACCACCATGCTCTTCTTCTCACAATGCAGTGGCGGAGGCTCACAGAAAGTCAAATGGGGGGCAGGTTAGATGGGACGCTGTGTGCCCACCGGGCCCCTTCCTATCTTTATAGCGTCTTTACTGTCTGCTGAAATGTCTTCCAGGCTCAGAGGCACTGAACTTGACAGACAAGCCTGAGGGCACCCACCACCGAGCTGGGAGCACAAGTTGGCACTGGGCCATTTAGACTGGCACATCTAAGGGAAGGTCTTGTATGGGGTGACCCACCAGCCAGTCAGCGGTGTCACAGATTCTGAATTTTAATCCAATAGTTGGAGGAAATCAAAATGTGGGATTAGTGGGATCGCATTTCTCGGAATGCTTGGCGCTTTCTTTAAGGCACGTGTGCTGCTTTAGAGATAAGTGACGCCTATCAACGTGGAAATCGTTTAATTAAAAAGGGATGCCCGTACACCGAGAGCCGAGGCCCTCTAATTAGCTTTCTTTTGAAATTCTCTTTTTCATTTCCTAAAGTTTGAAGAATTGTTTTAGAAGAAGAAAAAGACTTGAGCTGAGAGCTCGGAGTTGGCAGTGCGAGTAGAGTAGTGGAGGAGGACCACATCAGCTGGCACTGGACATGTCAATCAAGTGCCAAACCTGTCTGTCTGTACATTATATAGCCCCTTTCACATCTGCCTCTCTACTCACTAATCATGTTGACCTGCATATGGCGGTGAGGACCTCCAACCTCTGCACACACATGACAGCGGGGACCCTGTGACATCCCGACTGTCATCCACACAGGACATGAAACACACGACCATTTCCTCTCCTCAGCATTGATGACACCATCTTGTCACCGAGGCAATGGGCAGCAGCCATTAAAGAGAGAAGTGAAAGGGTCGGACTGCAGGGGGCGCTATTGAGTGCAGTGTGCCAACACCAAGAGAGCAATGAGGGGCATGTCCTGCTATGAGGGGTTTAAACACATGAGGACACCACAGAGGTGTGTGACATTCTCAGTGACCTGGAAGGACATCACAGCAGATTGGAGCTCTGCTACTTAGTGGCTCTTTGAAATGTCACCTCTAATAGAGCCGCTCAGCTCGGCTTGGCGTCAGACAAGGACACAAACCATCTGGACGGTCATTAAGGCTGAGGATATAAAAGAAGAGAACCAGAAAATTCAGAAGGGTTTGTGGTTGTGTGTGGAGACAAGCAAAGTGAAAGGCGCTATATACAGGGGTCACGTGTGCAGAAGGACATTTGACATGAGTGACTCCCGGTAATGAATCAGGTCAGGGGGTTTGATTCTGTGCTGTAAGGAAGAAGTGAAGGTGCTGGGGGCACCGGGGGCACTGGGGGCACCAGGGGCACTGGGTCTCCTGTCTTGTTGTACATCTTTTGATGGTGAAGTGGCACACTAGTTTACTCTTTATGTGTATATGTGCACCAGTTGTGTGTGTTGGGGGGCACCATCAGTTAGACCCCAAATTACTTCTCTCACTTCGTCTCACCTGAGTGTGTCACCTCACTTAATATAGACTGCGCCCTAATTGTCACAGTGGAAAGGCACTATTTAAAATATCAAAGCTCAGCCGGCCCACCTCCTTTTTTAAATTATGGTCGTCATGGCTACCATTGGCAGTTGTGACCCCCCTTGCAGTGGAAATCAATGGAGACCCTTGGCTGTGGCCTGCCAATTGACATACTCTGTACATGAGTCACCTGCCTGCCCCTTAGAGTGCTGTTCACTGTGAAAGGCGCTATATACAGTCAGACCAGGCGTCCTTTCACTTCTTCAGGTCACATCAAAGGCCTCAGCTGCACTGACTCAGTGACGATTATTCACTTGTGGCCCCCTAGTGACCAGTTTAGAGCCCTGAAGAGAACAAAGACCCAGTTTGAGTGGAATCAATAAGTCCATTTGTCAGACCTCCTTCCATGGAGTGACCTTTGGAGAACCCAGCAGTACAAAGAGCTCGAGGAGACAACCGAAAGCAACTTATGATCAGAAAGTGCAGCTCAGGACCCTTCACATACCAGATGGGCGAGATGGCCAACGTAAAGAGGAGCCGGTGGTCCACAGCAGGCAACGGGCAGTG
>JANRMT010048800.1:15584-29105 GCA_026402145.1 Polypterus bichir lapradei
GGTTGTCGAAAGGTGTAAAATATTTGGCCATTTCGGTACACTTGAAAGCACCAACCGAACAATTCAGTGGCAGCCATCAACTCACATGCAGAACCATAGGTGAAGGGCTTAAGCATTTCACTCTTATAGTGCTCCTGTGTAGTACAATTATCTCCTGTACCGTCATCAGTCCACACCTTGAACCTGTCACAGTCATTCAATACATAAGACACAATGTTCTTCCGGATATCAAGAGTGAGCCTGATATGGCCGTGCAATATGTAACACAGAGAATGGAAAAGGTAGGTGCCATCTCCGGGCATGGAAACCACTCGGTAAGTGACAGTTCTTTGATCGATGGTGATTACCTCGATAGACATGGTAATGTGGGTTGGAATGATGAAGGAAATGGGTACCTGAGTAATGTAAAGTAAGTGTAAAATACCTATACAATAACCATAATTGTAATAAACAAACAGTAAAACAGCTGAGAAGCCGTGGATTAAACAAAAAGGCTGTAGTTATCAGCAGGGAGACGTGAATCCCGTAGCGAAGCAAGGAAGGGAATGTAGAGACTGGAGCGACAGACGGCCTTATATAGGCAGGAAGCCAACAACGTGGGAGGCGTTGGGATGGGGGACCCAACGCCGCCTCACATGGTGACCAAGCTGCAGGCTATGGACGTATATATGTACGTAAGTAGGATTCAGTTAGCATTGGGAACCCGTGTACCAAATTTCTTGAAGATGGGCCCATAAGTAACAAAGACTGTTGAAAAGTTCAATATGGCGGCCGACAGTGGCATCATACCACCAAAATAAGTACGTACATTGGTTTCGGTTAGTGCAGGGAAGCCGCCTACCAAATTTCGAGAAGATGGGGCCATGAATAAGAAAGTTCAATATGGCGGACGTTGTTGATCGTTATGAGTGTTACGCGTAGAATTTTGAAATGAAACCTGCTTAACTTTTGTAAGTAAGCTGTAAGGAATGGGCCTACCAAATTTCAGCCTTCTACCTACACGGGAAGTTGGAGAATTAGTGACGTTTGGAAAATTCAATATGGCGGCCGACAGTGGCGTCATACCATCGAAATAAGTACATACATCGGTTTCGGTTAGCACAGGGAAGCCACCTACCAAATTTCGTGAAGATGGGGCCATAAATAAGAAAGTTGAACATGGCGGACGTTGTTGATCGTTACGCGTAGAATTTCGAAATGAAACCTGCTTAACTTTTGTAAGTAAGCTGTAAGGAATGAGCCTGCCAAATTTCAGCCTTCTACCTATACGGGAAGTTGGAGAATTAGTGATGTTGGAAAATTCAATATGGCGGCTGACAGTGGCGTCATACCATCGAAATAAGTACGTACATCGGTTTTGGTTAGCGCAGGGAAGTCACCTACCAAATTTCGTGAAGATGGGGCTGTAAATAAGAAAGTTCAACATGGCGGACGTTGTTGACCGTTATGACCGTTATGCGTAGAATTTCGAAATGAAACCTGCTTAACTTTTGTAAGTAAGCTGTAAGGAATGGGCCTTCCAAATTTCAGCCTTCTACCTACACGGGAAGTTGGAGAATTAGTGACGTTTGGAAAATTCAATATGGCGGCCGACAGTGGCGTCATACCATCGAAATAAGTACGTACATCGGTTTTGGTTAGCGCAGGGAAGCCGCCTACCAAATTTCGTGAAGATGGGGCCATAAATAAGAAAGTTCAACATGGCGGACGTTGTCGACCGTTATCGACCGTTATGACCGTTACATGTAGAATTTTGAAATGAAACCTGCTTAACTTTTGTAAGTAAGCTGTAAGGAATGAGCCTGCCAAATTTCAGCTTTCTACCTACATGGGAAGTTGGAGAATTAGTGATGAGTCAGTCAGTCAGTCAGTCAGTCAGTCAGTCAGTGAGGGCTTTGCCTTTTATTATTATAGATGTATATGTGTGTGTGTGTGTGAGAGAGTGAATGAATGTAAACACGATAACTTGAGTATGCTTTTACTTAGGTCAACCAATTTTCCATAAAAGTATTAGGTACAAAACTTAAATTTCTATCAATTTTTGGTCTATTTCCGTTAACTGGAAGTTGTACCTTTCAGTTACATGAATAAAAGGTAGAGTCCAATTTATTCAACTGTACTTTTATAATAATTATTCGATTATATTTAATTTGATTTTATTATTGACAGTTCTCTAACATACATAATTTTACTCCTCAAGTATCCATCCCCATATCGAAGTATACAAGAAAGTGTAGAGGAGACCATTCCCATTTTTTTTTATCTTTCAACAGTTTTGATGGATTAATGGGCTACATTTATACATACAGTTCATTTTCGTAGACAATTTGAAAAGCACGGCCTTACTTTGGAAAGGGAAGATAATCAAAGCAAAACACATGTACAAGAAAAAATTAATGGTTAGGTTAAAAAGAGAGAACTAACAATGATAGCCATTGAGAGAAGACATTATTGCAAGTTTTAAAAATAGGCACATACCAGGGAAATTGAGCACAAGTTAAAAAGAGGATTAAAGACAGTGGCCATATCCTGGGTAAAATATAACCTTTAGATGAAATGTAAGTCGATCAATTAATAAGCTTGTAGATCGGGCTGGGTATTTTGATTCACAATGTCCATATTTGATTCAGTATCGATTTTGTAACCCAATAGAATTAGCATGCACTGATACATTTGAAGTGCTTTTTTTTTTTTTTTGGATTACTTAACCGTGAATGGAGACCATGAATATAATGTAACAAATTTCAGCAACACTTTATTTGAAGGGTATCTGCATATGTGACTTACATAACATATGCATAAGCATGGAATAACATTTATGAAGCAATACTTGATTAGTAATGAACGGTTAACAACAGTATTTACAAGATGCGGAACAAAAAATATAAAACATCTGTATCATCTTTCGAGTAATAGTATTATAAAGTAATTTCAAATATTGCTTCTTAAATAATAAATTTTATTCAGTAACCTATTTGTATGTTGTGAATCTCCATGTAGTAGAAACCCTTCAACTAAACTGTTATCCAAATATATTGCCTTATTGGACATTAAAATAATTTTTAATTATTTGAAATTAAAGATACAGCGGGAAGACTTCTCTTTCTATAATTCTACAAGTTACACACATCTTCAGTCACATTTATTGGTCTCAAATGTATCCTCACAGTTCCTCCTATGACTAAAATGCAGCGCTTTAAAACAAGGATCTAGAGCTGAAACTTGTTGACAACAGCTTTTGAAAAATAGAACTTAAGTACTGCAGGCTGCTCTGAAAATATCAACAATTGCATGTATGCTTGGCTGGATGAGGTGCATTGCAAACTTTTTCCACCATAGCAGTACAGCTAGCCACCTGCTTAAAGAGAAGCAGCATTTATTGGACTTGCCAGCACACAAACTTGTGATGGGATATCTTATTGAAAATACTAGAAGGATTTTTGGAACAACAGCCAGCCATCTTGGCTGCTTAGCATATAGGCAACTAGGTTGTTCCTGGTATGACTGGCATGCAGCGCTCTGGTCTGCAACATGTCCATCATGGGTGTCCAGTTGTTTATAATGTTGGGACATGATTTGTCACGTAAGAGCTGCACTCGATGTTCAGCTGTTGCAAGTTAGTGCTGCTCTTTCCGCTGACCTGAGAGATGTGGTGATGCTCCTCTTCATAAATCTTGTCGTATATCTTCATAAAGCCTAGGTACCGTAACTTCACACATTTGCTTTCTAGTTGTCATAGCATTACCGCAGTTAGTTTGTCGAAAGCCCTTGTTTTCAACAACAGTGTAGGATCTTACATTTTTACAGATTAAAAACTGCTATAGATTCTGTTACTTTTGGGGCACAAGACAAATTAAATAGAAGCTTGGAGCTAAATGCTGTCTCCAGTGTCAGTTGTCTAGGCTGTACTTATTAGATTGTTGACTGAGATTGTTTCTGGGTGATATCAGGATAAATGATTTCCCAAATTTGTTGCGTTACAAAAATACAAAACTTCTGAGTTGTACAACTTAAATATGACTTTGCTTTTATTTAGTTTGTCACCGACGCACTGTTTGAATCTATAGCAAATTTACAGGACATATTTTATGCAATGTCTTAGTGCTTTTTCTGTAGAAAGCCTTAAGAGGTGCATTATAATAATGATTAATTAGAAAATCAATATTTTTGCCCAGGCCTACTTGTAGAGGATATGTTAAGGAATATTGTCGTATAACTTGTTCCTGATTTGAAAAAGAATACAAAATTAGAATCGATAAATGTGTTAGGGGGTTCATGTGGAGTAGGTAGTAGATTGCAGATACAGGGCCTTTATTAAAACAAAGATTATGTAATTGGGAATTTAGTAATGTATAGGTGCCAGGAAAGCAAGAGTGATATGCCACGAAGAGATGATAATAATTCAAAAACAGGACTGACCATGTCATTCTTGTACATAGTTGTGTTAGCAGATGCCAATTCTGAATAGAAAAGACCATAATTAGAACTTTGAATCTGCAGTATGACTCTGTCCTTGGGGAGTATTTGAAAAATGAATATAGGATATCTGGGAAGGAAAAGCTAAGAGGAATTTGGTTAAAAATCAAGAGGGAGAAGCTGAAGAGTTAAGCGAGGTTAGGAAAGGACTGGTAAACCACTGATAACGTATTTGTTTTTCATGAAAGAGCAGTGGCATCCTTAAAGCAAATAATGAAGTGCTCACATTCAGCTTCCATCCATTCCAGATACCTTTTGAATATAAAACGTTAAAATTTGTCAGTCTATTGAGGGAGAGACATATTATTGGTAAGTGGGGCTGTCCAGTGCATTATTAATTTCAGAGAATAATCACCTCTTGCAATTTCCATTGTAACTTTATTTAAAAAAAATTCAATACCTTTATTTCTAAACTGGTTAAATAATAATACTTGGAGGCAGATTGGTAATAGTAGCGCTTTAGTCTAATTTATTTTGTAGTGAAAAGTGCTTCAAAATTAAATTACTCCATTCAGAATATGTGCATTGTAACAGGGACATACTATGCTGATTTTTTTTTTTTATAAAGGTAATGAGATGTAATTTGTTGAGGTACAAAATGGGTTAGAGGGCATATGTGAAATGAAGCTAGCATACCCAAGTATTAAAGAACCTCCTGCAAAACCTGTCAGATATAACAATCAGGTATGGCTCTGATGGCTTGACAATGGTGCAACAGAATTTTAAGTTAGAAGCAACATCAATGGCATAGGTTATCAGAGAATATAGAGTGAATTTATTTATAGATAGCATTTTAAATGTTGTCACTTCAGTGTGTGTTGGTCAAAGAAACCCAATTCTGATAAAAGTATCGCAGGGTTCTGATTGTGAGTTCGTAATGGAAGCTTGGAGTACTCGTAGCAGTAGGTCTGTTGCTTCTGGAATGGAAATGACTTTTCTTGGAATCCTATCAAAGCTGTTGAGCATTAACTGTCTCCATACCTGAACGTTAGCTAGTTCTTAAGTAGGCATACTAGCCAGGTACCTTGTGATTCTCATTAAAATCAGTTAAAGTGGACAAGTGTAAGTAATACAAGATAGTTTATTTCAGTTAGTGCAGTACATTTCACAGAAAAACATTTTTAGAATTAAAAAAAAAAAAAAAAAAAAAAGTCCTGAATAAATTTTTTACAGTAACTGTAAATCATTGTATTATCCACACTAACAAAATAATTTTGGCAAATGATGCATTTCAATCTAAATAGAATGCAAGGCAGCCCGTCTTAAGTTTGCCAGTGAACATACGAGCTTGTATAATGTGCCTTCTTGAGCAGGAGGACCTTGCGGGTGCTGCTAGATTTCAATTCATTACGGCGCAGTGTATTACCAATGGTGGTATTGGTGATTGTAGTCCCAGCTGCCTTCAGATCATTAACAAGCTCCTTCCGTGTAGTTTGGGCTGATCATCCTCAACACATGAGGTAAGATTTAAGCATGTAGCTCCAGATTGATGGTCATATTGTATTTCTTCCATTTCCAAATAATCACACCAACAGTTATCACTTTCTCATCTAGCTTTTTGCTGATGATCTTGGAGCCCATTCCAGCCTTGTCCAGGTCTACAATCTTGTCTCTGACATCCTTTGACGGCTCTTTGTTCTTACCCATGGTGGTGGAGAGGTTGGAATGGAAGAAATGATTCTGTGGATAGGTGTGCTTTATACACACACTGAGTGAGATCAGGATTATCTATAATTAATTGATTGTAATCTGTGCCAAATACTTTTTTCTCTCAATGATGTGCAAGTCAATTTATAACTTTTATGCAATGTGTTTTTTCTGGATTTGTTGTTGATATTCTGTCTCTCTCCATTAAAATGAAACTACCATAAAAATTAGAGACTAATCATTTCATAAGTGAGCAAAATTACAAATTCAGCAGGGGATCAAATACTTATTTCCCCCATTGTATAACCTCACATTCTGTTTTTATATAACTTATTCCTGATTTGCAAAAGGATACAAAATTAGGATGGATCAATGTGATAGGGAGTTTATGTGGAGTAGGTAGTAGGATCTTCCTTACTTACAAACTGTGTGCATGGAGAGCTTCTATTTCTTCTTATTAATGAACTCTAACACTGTCACCCTCCTAACTGCTGTACTTTCCTGACTGCTAAGAACTGTTCACTCTACAAAATTTCACTTACTGAATATCTGCTACTAGTTAATTTCTTACTCTCTTGTCTGCTCCTAGAGCCGCTTGTGCCACCTGCCTTCTCGCTGGTTATTAACTTACAGTGACGCCGGTGTCCGCTACTGCTACTTACTGCCCTGCCTTGCCTACGCCAGTTTGAATACAATTGACAAGTACAAGTAACAAGTAACTTTTCCAAATGCTCCCCCAAACACTCGGCTGCTCTTGCTGCTTTTTTTTCTGAGAATAAAGCAAAAAACCCTTCTAAAGGGGAAAAAAAAGCTTTAACAAATTCCTGCACAGCTCCATAGCAGCAACCAAAACAAGTTTTTAACAGCAAAATGTATTTTTTCATTGACTCTCACAACACAGAACCCAAAAACTCTCTCTTTTGCCTCTCCTTCGTTTGCAATCCATGTCACTCTGATGCAGTAGTTAGTATTGCTGCTTTAAAGATTTGTTGTCTTGGTTTTGAATTTCATTCTCACCTTGTGTTTGTTTTTTCATTGGGTACTCAGGTTTTCTTCTGTGTCCCAAAGATAATGTATATAGGTTAATTCGTAATTCCAAATTGCTCCCTTGTGGGTTGGTGCATTAGTGGACCTTGTAATGAACTGGCACCCCATCTGGTTTTGTTTCTTGCATTTCACCCAGTGGTGCAGAGAGAGGCTCTGGTTCTTCCTATGACCCTGAATTGGATTAAGCAAGCTTGAGAATAGTATAGCACAACGACACATATGATGTCCAATGTGAACATGACTGTGAATATCCACTACAGACCCTGATGTCCTCCAAGTGCTATGATACATTTGTAAGATATAAACAAAAATTGATAAGAATGGAAACAAATTCTGAAACGATTATCATGACCACATAAGATATTAGAAAAATTGTTTAAATTCCCTAAAATTCTGTTCAAGATGTTCTACATTGCACAAATATACAGACTCTTTATGGTATGGATTGTTTACTTAGGAGTTTGTTTGGGAGAGAGATTGTGTCTAAATTAATTTCTTACATTGTTTGAGACAGTTGAGATGAAAGCTTTTCAGTGTTTTTAAACATTGTTACTACAGAAATCACAAAATTACCGCTACATGTTTTTGTTTACAGAATTATTACATATAGAACAAATGCCCCTTTATGATGTAATATATACATTGGAAAACCATTTTTTTTCTTTGTTTCTATTGCTCTCTAAAGCCTTGTTTACACTTGTGTGTTTTTCTGTAACTGCATAATGCAATTAATCTGCATTATACACCAGTAAAATCAATTATATTTTATGTCTTTCACTCACAACACTGCAAAGGAGCACTGTATATTTGAAAAATGTGAAATGCTGCATTGTTTTTTGCCTGAATATGCAGAAAACATTACTTTGTTTTCTCCAAAGGAAATTGAACTGCACTGGAACAAAGAAATCTACTAGAAATCATCTTGTATTTGGTGGAACCGAGCAAGCATAGTTTCAATTTAATAACATTGTTTTAATTTACTTTGATCGGTTGTTTTGTGGCCTGAAGGCGATTACATTAAATCCACTAAAGTGAATGAAGGTGTTTAATTCTGTAGTAGATAGTATTTTTGTTAATGTATACTTCTAAATGTAGTTAACAATAAATCTTCAGTTTAGGGCATACAGTATTGTTAAAGCTGAACGAGTGGGGAATTTGTAGGGAGTGGATGGTACAGTGAGACCAAAATACAGTTTCTCTCTTTTGAATACTACAAAAAGTAACAGTAGTGTCATTTGTCAGAGTGAAAACTATTTAGTAGCATTTTCAGTATTTTAAAATTAATAGGTGAGTAGCCTTCTTTCTTCTTAAGGAAGAGGCTACAAATACATGTGCAGAGTCATGAGGCTGCCATTTAAATTAATTGGTATCAAGGAACCATGTGTCCTAATGGTCAGGTGACTTTCATTTGATAATCTGCAATACAGAAACACTTAAAGAGTTTTGTAAATGACTGGGTGTCAATGTTTGTTATTGCGTATTATTGCAGAAACATTGATAGATGAGAAAACAGAAAGCCTTTATGATTTACAATTTGCTTATGGACCGTTTGCTACCACAACACCATAATGGAAATTGTGCCTGGATTGTAAAAGTGGTGAGCATGCATCATTTAAATTTAGTGATGCTACCCATACCTGCATTAATGTATTTTTAGGATCGTTGTGTAATATAGTCTTCCTCCAAATTAATTTAAACACCTTAAAGAGATCTGTTTTCATTTGGCATTAAAGAGCCTTACTGTTATTCAGCGTCAAAAAAGCCAAATTAAATCCACTGTGATTAAGTGTTGTGTAACATTAAAATGTAAAAACTTCCAAGGTGTGGATACATTTTATAGGCACTGTATATACCTGTGGTATTCTGCTTTAGTTAGCATTCATTTTAGCATGCTCAGCACCAGTCAGTGGCAAAATTTTGGATGATGGTGTTGATTATGGAAATGGCATTGGTGTCTAGGTCAGTGTTTCCACAGTTAGGACTTTGTTACATTCTATACGAGTTAAAAGCAACAGTCTGGCTCCCATATACTGAAATGGCCATATCTTCAGAAGAGCTTTATTAAAATTACCCACCATGAACTGTATAAAGATAGACTTAAATTAATGAAGGATGGGTGATATTATGGGGCTGGAGGGGTATAGATAGCTAAAAGCCTATGCAAGACTTTGACAAGATACCTTTTGATTTAGACCTTGGTGCCAAAATGTAAATTGCCTTGGGTTTTCATATTAAATTTATTTGAATTGTACGTTTTTATGTTAATTGCAAATCTGCTACATTAAAAAAATGGTGTTCACTCTGAGAGCTGTTATATAAATATACTGAGTACAGATAAACAGGTTAGACTGTTTTCAAGACAAAAAGGCATAATAGGACCACTTTTGACACCTGTGTTTTGGTGAAGCAGTAATGAAGTTAACTACTTCATAAAATGTGCTACTTCATAAAAAACACTATGAAGCCATATATTGTATATGACCTAGGTTACAACCAGAGCTTCTTTGAATCTGCTATGTCTTATTTGGAGCAAAGAGACTTCTGTCATAGATTAATTCTGCAAAAATGTAAAATGTCCATAGCAGTCCTCTTTTTCAAGAGGTGCTTCAATTTGATTTAAATTAAATAAAATGTTACCCTAATGGCATGACGTTTTTATAAAGAACCTAAACACATCAAGTTGAATTATTGTTCTGATTATTATGCTAATAAGTTACTTCCATTGTTTTGTTACATTTTTTAATTTTACCTCCATTACTACTTGTCCATTGGTTGAGAGATTCATGAATGGAAATCTGTAAGGATTGCAGTAAGATACTAAATTTGAATCTAAAGTAATTCTTAATTTTAACATAAGGCAATCATTATAGTAGTGCAGTTTAAAACAGTTATAAATCAGAAGACCAAGGTTTAAAACTATATGCAACCTTTTTTTGCCCATTCACAGTTCTTGCTTTTTTTGTGGTGTTCTTTGTATATTGGTTTTCAACTTTTTATATAAAACATTTGAATATTACAGTATATCACTATATTTCAGTTTTGGAACACACATCTGCATTTTCTATATCAAAAAAAATTAAGTACAATGATGATAATGATACAGATGAGATTTGAAGAGCTGTTTGTGTGTGTGGTTATATGCAAAAGTGTAATTGACAGTGAAATGAGCCAAAAGTTGACAGAATAGGATATAGAAGTCATGTAATGATAAGTGGGTCAAATCGATGGATGTTTAGCTAACAAGATTATTAATTTAGTTACAGTGCATCCGGAAAGTATCACAGCACATCACATTTTGTTATGTTACAGCCTTATTCCAAAATGGATTAAATTCATTTTTTTCCTCAGAATTCTACACACAACACCCCATAATGACAACGTGAAAAAAGTTTACTTGAGGTTTTTGCAAATTTATTAAAAATAAAAAAATTGAGAAATCACATGTACATAAGTATTCACGGCCTTTGCTCAATACTTTGTCGATGCACCTTTGGCAGCAATTACAGCCTCAATTCTTTTTGAATATGATGCCACAAGCTTGGCACACCTATCCTTGGCCAGTTTCACCCATTCCTCTTTGCAGCACCTCTCAAGCTCCATCAGGTTGTATCATAACAAAATGTGGAAAAAGTGATGCGCTGTGAATACTTTCCGGATGTACTGTACTTGCAACACTGTTTTTACTTAGAATTTAGTTACTTAAAATAAAGTTAAACACAATATTTTTATAAATATTAAATGGGTAATATTTACTTCTGTGATCTTCGATTTTTCAGTAATTTACCATTCTTATTCACTTAAATTCTTATCAGTAATTATAGTACAACAAAATTACGGAAGTTTAATGTTTTTATGTTTATAAAAATATTGTCTATGAGATACAATTTTGTAGTTCAGTTACATCCATTCATTTTCTATCGTCCTCTTTAGAGTCGCCATTTCCCATATGCAGTTCCTGGGCATATCATGTAACATCACTTGCATATAATGCAAAGCAACAACCTCCTCAACAGAGTGGAGTTCTGTTGTTTCATCCACGGCTTGACTATTGGGTCTTTCCTGTTTCATGAATTGTCAAATTAACATTATTGACAGTCACATGTTGTGAAAATTTTCCATTAATGAACAGAGATGTGGCTTCAAGTCAACACCAATCAGAAACACAGAAAAGAAAAAAAAAATGTAAACATAAAGAAGCAGCTCATGCTGCATTTGCAGGTGGTGTTTTTTAGAAATCTAAATTTGTCCAACTTCTAGTAAGCTGGCTAATGTTACATCAGCTGCGGCTACAATAAAGCTAGCGGTTTAGTGGAGCAGCAATGAAGTAGCATTGTGTGTAATAGTTTTGAAATTGAGTGTTTAACAGATATTTGCTGATGTTATAGTACCTAGCTGACACATGGTTGAGAATTATTTTTTACCACCATATAGACCTCAAGACCTATACAGGTTGAAGTCTGGTAACATTAGTCGACCTAGTGCTTGTAGTGTTGAGGTATTGGGGACACATTTGTAAATTTTCACCAACACTCAGGCTCTCTTGCTTACTAGTTGTTTACTGGCTGAATTGTGAAAAGCTCCACACATGCAACTTTGACATAAAAAAGAGCTATTAGCTAGATTAACTTCAACTGTTAGTTAATATTATTGGCAGCTAACATTACTAATTCACTCAATGCCTTATTGCAATGAATTGAAAAGACACATTCATAATTATAGGTGATGTACGCACATGTTCATTTTTTTTAAATGTCTAAATATTCAGCTCAGTTTTCACCCAGTATTTGCTGCTTTAAGTAAGTTTATTAAGCATTTCATTAGTAGTATTAGTAATTTTTATTATTATAATGTAGTAGTACTTTACATATTATTATTACTACTACTACTACTAATTAGGCCATCTTTTATAAAGGAAACATCAAGTGGTATATCATTGGCACAAAGAAAATTGTCTGCATCTTAACATCAGCAAAACCAAGGAACTGGTTGTTGACATATATACAGTGGTGTGAAAAACCATTTCCCCCTTCCTGATTTCTTATTCTTTTGCATGTTTGTCACACACAAAATGTTTCTGATCACCAAACACATGTAACCATTAGTCAAATATAACACAAGTAAACACAAAATGCAGTTTTTAAATGATGGTTTTTATTATTTAGGGAGAAAAAAAATCCAAACCTACATGGCCCTGTGTGAAAAAGTAATTGCCCCCTTGTTAAAAAATAACCTAACTGTGGTGTATCACACCTGAGTTCAATTTCCGTAGTCACCCCCAGGCCTGATTACTGCCACACCTGTTTCAATCAAGAAATCACTTAAATAGGAGCTGCCTGACACAGAGAAGTAGACCAAAAGCACCTCAAAAGCTAGACATCATGCCAAGATCCAAAGAAATTCAGGAACAAATCAGAACAGAAGTAATTGAGATCTATCACTCTGGTAAAAGTTATAAAGCTATTTCTAAAGCTTTGGGACTCCAGTGAACCACAGTGAGAGCCATTATCCACAAATGACAAAAACATAGAACAGTGGTGAACCTTCCCAGGAGTGGCCGGCCGACCAAAATTACCCCAAGAGCGCAGAGACGACTCATCAGAGAGGTCACAAAAGACCCCAGGACAACGTCTAAAGAACTGCAGGCCTCACTTGCCTCAATTAAGGTCAGTGTTCACGACTCCACCATAAGAAAGAGACTGGGCAAAAACGGCCTGCATGGCAGATTTCCAAGACGCAAACCACTGTTAAGCAAAAAGAACATTAGGGCTCGTCTCAATTTTACTAAGAAACATCTCAATGATTGCCAAGACTTTTGGGAAAATACCTTGTGGACTGATGAGACAAAAGTTGAACTTTTTGGAAGGCAAATGTCCCGTTACATCTGGCGTAAAAGGAACACCGCATTTCAGAAAAAGAACATCATACCAACAGTAAAATGTGGTGGTAGTGTGATGGTCTGGGGTTGTTTTGCTGCTTCAGGACCTGGAAGGCTTGCTGTGATAGATGGAACCATGAATTCTACTGTCTACCAAAAAATCCTGAAGGAGAATGTCCGGCCATCTATTCGTCAACTCAAGCTGAAGCGATCTTGGGTGCTGCAACAGGACAATGACCCAAAACACACCAGCAAATCCACCTCTGAATGGCTGAAGAAAAACAAAATGAAGACTTTGGAGTGGCCTAGTCAAAGTCCTGACCTGAATCCAATTGAGATGCTATGGCATGACCTTAAAAAGGCGGTTCATGCTAGAAAACCCTCAAATAAAGCTGAATTACAACAATTCTGCAAAGATGAGTGGGCCAAAATTCCTCCAGAGCGCTGTAAAAGACTCATTGCAAGTTATCGCAAAC
>JANRMT010048823.1:9277-22158 GCA_026402145.1 Polypterus bichir lapradei
AGAGGGCACTCCACCCTTTTCCGGCTGAGGACCATGGTCTCGGATTTGGAGGTGCTGATTCTCATCCCAGCCGCTTCACACTCAGCTGCGAACCGCTCCAGAGAGAGCTGAAGATCACGGCCTGATGAAGCAAACAGGACAACATCATCTGCAAAAAGCAGTGACCCAATCCTGAGTCCACCAAACCGGACCCCTTCAACACCCTGGCTGCGTCTAGAAATTCTGTCCATAAAAGTTATGAACAGAATCGGTGACAAAGGGCAGCCCTGGCGGAGTCCAACTCTCACTGGAAACGGGCTCGACTTACTGCCGGCAATGCGGACCAAGCTCTGACACCGGTTGTACAGGGACTGAACAGCTCTTATCAGGGGGTCCAGTACCCCATACTCCCGGAGCACCCCCCACAGGACTCCCCGAGGGACACGGTCGAACGCCTTTTCCAAGTCCACAAAGCACATGTAGACTGGTTGGGCAAACTCCCATGCACCCTCCAGGACCCTGCTAAGGGTGTAGAGCTGGTCCACTGTTCCGCGACCAGGACGAAAACCACACTGTTCCTCCTGAATCCGAGGTTCGACTATCCGACGGACCCTCCTCTCCAGAACCCCCGAATAGACTTTTCCAGGGAGGCTGAGGAGTGTGATCCCTCTATAGTTGGAACACACCCTCCGGTCCCCCTTTTTAAAGAGGGGGACCACCACCCCAGTCTGCCAATCCAGAGGCACTGTCCCCGATGTCCATGCGATGTTGCAGAGACGTGTCAACCAAGACAGTCCTACAACATCCAGAGCCTTAAGGAACTCCGGGCGTATCTCATCCACCCCCGGGGCCCTGCCACCAAGGAGTTTTTTGACCACCTCGGTGACTTCAGTCCCAGAGATGGGAGAGCCCACCTCAGAGTCCCCAGGCTCTGCTTCCTCATTGGAAGGCATGTTAGTCGGATTGAGGAGGTCTTCGAAGTACTCCCCCCACCGACCCACAACGTCCTGAGTCGAGGTCAGCAGCGCACCATCCCCACCATATACGGTGTTGACACTGTACTGCTTCCCCTTCCTGAGACGCCGGACGGTGGACCAGAATCTCCTCGAAGCCGTCCGAAAGTCGTTCTCCATGGCCTCTCCAAACTCCTCCCATGCTCGAGTTTTTGCCTCAGCAACAACCGAAGCCGCATTCCGCTTGGCCTGTCGGTACCTATCAGCTGCCTCCAGAGACCCACAGGACAAAAAGGTCCTATAGGACTCCTTCTTCAGCTTGACGGCATCCCTCACCGCCGGTGTCCACCAACGGGTTTGGGGATTGCCGCCGCGACAGGCACCGACCACCTTACGGCCACAGCTCCGGTCAGCCGCCTCAACAATAGAGGCACGGAACATGGCCCATTCGGACTCAATGTCCCCCACCTCCCTCGGGACGTGGTCGAAGTTCTGCCGAAGGTGGGAGTTGAAGCTACTTCTGACAGGGGACTCTGCCAGCCGTTCCCAGCAGACCCTCACAACACGTTTGGGCCTACCAGGTCTGACCGGCATTTTCCCCCACCATCGAAGCCAACTCACCACCAGGTGGTGATCAGTTGACAGCTCCGCCCCTCTCTTCACCCGAGTGTCCAAGACATATGGCCGCAAGTCCGACGACACAACCACAAAGTCGATCATCGAACTGAGGCCTAGGGTGTCCTGGTGCCAAGTGCACATATGAACACCCTTATGCTTGAACATGGTGTTCGTTATGGACAATCCGTGGCGAGCACAGAAGTCCAATAACAGAACACCGCTCGGGTTCAGATCGGGGGGGCCATTCCTCCCAATCACGCCCTTCCAGGTCTCACTGTCATTGCCCACGTGGGCATTGAAGTCTCCCAGCAAAACGAGGGAATCCCCAGAAGGTATGCCCTCTAGCACCACCTCTAGAGACTCCAAAAAGGGTGGATACTCCAAACTGCTGTTCGGCGCATACGCACAAACAACAGTCAGGACCCTTCCTCCCACCCGAAGGCGGAGGGAGGCCACCCTCTCGTCCACCGGGGTAAACCCCAACGCACAGGCTCCAAGTCGGGGGGCAGTAAGTATGCCCACACCTGCTCGGCGCCTCTCACCGGAGGCAACTCCAGAGTGGTAGAGAGTCCAGCCCCTCTCAAGGAGATTGGTTCCAGAGTCCAAGCTGTGCGTCGAGGTGAGTCCGACTATATCTAGCCGGAACCTCTCAACCTCGCGCACTAGCTCAGGCTCCTTCCCCTTCAGAGAGGTGACATTCCACGTCCCAAGAGCCAGTTTCTGTAGCCGAGGATCAGAACGCCAAGGTCCCCGCCGCCGGCCACTACCCAACTCACATTGCACCTGACCTCCTTGGCTCCTCCCATAGGTGGTGAGCCCATGGGAAGCCCTAAAAACCCCAGTAGGGAAAAAATGGAAGAAACCTCGGGAAAGGCAGATCAAAGAGAGACCCCTTTCCAGGAAGGTTGGGCGTGCAGTGGGTGTCAAAAAGAAGGGGGTCAATACAATACAATACAATACACAGAAGAGAACAAATCCTCAATACAGTATACAAATAAAAATTTTTAGACGTACGTAGCAGAATTTAACAGTAGATGATATCACATAATATGATTTGGATTTGTTTAGAGTCCTGGAGACCTCATCCATCAAGCTGCCTCCCCCATTTGGCCATTCCACAGCTGAAACAGTGCTGGGCCAGCCAATCCGATGAAAGGACCTCTCTTTCCTATGATTCCTGTGATCCTCCATCAGGGATGACTTTACCATAGGCAGGCACAACAACTTGGCAGGTGGGCCATGGCACCAAGTGCTACATTTGAGTACCGAGAAGAGAAACAGAATAGGTGAGGGTTAGTATCCAATTATAACTATCATGTTACTTATGTTTTAGTGCTAATGACTGACAACAGAGATGCAGACTGTACTGTTAATCAGCAGCTCTAGTCAGGATATGCTAAACTGAAGTAGTGAGTCTTCAGCTGGGATTTAAAAGCTGAGACCGAAGGGGCATCTCTTATTGTAGCAGGCAGACCATTTCACAGTTTAGGGGCCCTGTAACTAAAAGCTCGACCTCCCTCTGTTATTTAGAGTCCTGTTTATTTAGAAAGCACCTTAATTTCAGAAACATTTTTAAGACGGAAGAAACATGATTTGGACAACTCCTAGATTCCGGGCTGATTCAGTAAAACTAATGGTGATTCCAACTGAGTTAAATGATGACCGAATATTGTTGCGATCAATGTCATTCCCTTCAACAATTAACATCTCTGTTTTATCTGTGTTTAAAGACAAGTAGTTCTCATCCATCCAGTCCTTTAATTCACTAACACAACTAATTAAAGACAACATTGGAGAAACTTTATTTGATCTAAATGAAAGGTATAACAGGGTGTCATCTGCATACGAGTGAAAATTAACATTGTGTTTCCTAATGATAGATCCCAGTGGAAGCATGTAAAGTGAAAACAGTAAAGGTCCCAGTACTGAGCCCTGCGGGACACCATTTTGAACTTCTGTGTATAATGATGGAGTACTGTCAGCACATTTCTGTACATATTGGAATTGATTTGATAAATAAGAACTAAACCAAGTGAGCACGGTGCCTGTAAGCCCAACATCATTTTCTAGCCTGTGCAGTAAAATAGAATGGCCAATGGTGTCAAATGCTGCACTTAAGTCTAACAACATAAGTCTAACAACATGATATTGTCTGGATTTTCAGAAGGCTTTTGATAACAACAACAACATTTATTTATATAGCACATTTTCATACAAATAATGAAGCTCAAAATGCTTTACATGATGAAGAAAAGAGAAATAAAAGACAAAGTAAGAATTAAAATAAGACTACACTCATTAACAGAGAATAATAGTAAGCTCCGATGGCCAGGGAGGACAGAAAAAACAAACAAAAAAAAAAACTCCAGACAGCTGGAGAGAAAAAATAAAATCTGCAGGGGTTCCAGACCATGAGACCGCTCAGCCCCCTCTGGGCATTCTACCTACCATAAATGAAACAGTCCTCATTGTATTTAGGGTTCTCCTGGAAGGACTTGATGATGATGGTCATGTAGACTTCTGGCTTTTAATCCATCAATGTAGGACATCACGGTGCTTTGATTAGGTGGTGATGGTGCAGGTCTCCACCACAGAAAACCGGGAAAAGAAACAGAAGAGAGAGTAGGGGTTAGTATGGATTTTAGAGCCACCATGAATAGTTATGATAATGAATATACAGAGTATCAGGATTAAATTAAAGTAAAGCTATGAGAAGGCCATGTTAAAGTAAGGTACCACATGAAAGGTTACTAATCAAACTAAAATGGGCATTCAGAACATAGTGTATAGATGGGTGCAAAATAGGCAAAAACACAACATGCTGAGGGTTATGGCATAAGAAAAGCTATGAGAATTAGGAGATGCTAACAGTGATGTCCCTTTTGGAGTTAGTGTTAGGGCTCTTGCTATTTGTAATATAAATAAACAATCTGGATAGGAACTTAAATAACAAGCTGGTAAGGACAACCCTGTCTAGATTTAATACTCTGTAATAGTAAGGATAGAATTAAAGGGGTGAAGGAAATTGATCCATTAGGGATAAGTGGACATAACATGATGGATTTCACAGTGTGGTGGCAGAGTGCATGTTCAAAAAGTAAAATATCTTTAATTTTAGTAGGGCAAATTTGGAGCATATGAAGCAAAGCTTAAATCAATGCAGTAAATTGGGAGTGGGGCAGGTTTAAAACAGTTTTTCATATAATACAGGACAAGTTTATACCAACAACTACATTTATTTTATTTATTTATAGAGGATGTTTTCATACAAATGATGTACCTCAAAGTGCTTTACAAGATGAAGAAAGAAAAAAGAAAAATATAAAAACAAGATTAGGCCATACTAAGTAACAATGAATAATGTAACATCCAATGGCCAGGGAGGAGAGAAAAAACAAAACAAACAAAAAAAAAACTCTATAGGGCTGGAGAAACAAAAAACTAAATCTGCAGGAGTTCCGAGGCCACGAGACCACCCAACTTCCACTGGTCATTCTACCTACCATCAATGATCTCAATCAGTCCTCATGGTTTACAGGTTTCATGTGGAAGAATTAGACGATGACGGTCATGTGGACCTCAGGCCTTCAATCCATCAATGTAAGGACTGCATGGTGCCCTGATCAGGTGGTGGTGGCGCAGATCACCACCACGGAAAACCGGAAAAAGAACAGCAAAGAAATTAGGGGTTAGTACTGATTGCAGAGCCATGATAAAAATGATGATTAAATGCATATACAGAATATCAGGGTTACACTAAAATTAAGCTATGAGAAAGAACTATGTTAAAGAAATGGGTTTTTAGCAGTTTTATAAAGTGCTCCACCGTATTAGCCTGGGGAATTTCTATTGGTCATTACAGCAGAAGGCTGCCTCACCGCTACTTTTTGTTCTTGGAATTCTAAGTAGACACTCATTTGAAAATCTAAGGTTATGATTTGGAGTGTAAGGTGAAAGGCATTCTGAGATAGAGGATGGAGCAGATTATTTAAGGCTTTGTAAACCATAAGCAGAATTTTAAAGTCAATTCTAAATGGTATACTGTAGGTAACCAATGTAGTGACATCAAAACTGGAGAGATGTGCTGGGATTTTCTTTTCCTAGTTACGATTCCGGCAGCTGCATTCTGTACTCGTCTTTTTTGGGTGGTCCTGAGAGGAGTGCGTTACAGTAATCTAGTTGACTGAAAACAAAAGCGTGAACTAATTTCTCAGCATTTTGCAAAGTTATAAGAGGTTTAACTTTTGCTCTGTTTCTTAAGTGAAAAAATGCTGTCCTGGTAATCTGATTAATATGTGATTTAAAATTTAGGTCATTGTCAATAATTACCCCTAAATTCTTTACCTCTGTCTTAACTTTCAACCCTAATGGATCAAGATTATTTCCTCATTATATCAATTTTTTCCAATCACTAAGATTTCTGTTTTCTCCTTATTTAATTTGAAAAAAATACTACTCATCCACTCAGAAACACAAGTAAGACATTGTGTCAGTGCATCAAGAGAGTCTGGGTCATCAGGCTCTATTGATAAATACAACTGTGTTTCGTCAGCATAGCGGTGGTACCGCAAGTTAAGCCTTGAGATAATCTGATCTAATGGAAGCATGGAGATCGAAAAGAGCAGTGGACCCAGGAGAGATCCTTGTGGAAAACCATACAGAATATCATTTGTGTTTGAAGTTTAATTACCACAACTAACAAAGAATTTTCTACATGCCAAGTAAGACTCAAACCAATTTAAGACACTGCCAGAGAGACCCACCCACTGATTAAAGCGATTTGTAAGAATTTTGCGATCAATGATATCAAATACGGCACTCAGATCTAAGAGGATGAGAACAGATAGACGGCCTCTGTCCACATTAATCACCAAGACATTTAATGCTTTAACGTGTGCAGTTTCTGTACTATGATTTGTTCTGAAAAACCTAGAAGCAGTAAAAAAACAGTAAATTACATGACAGATAAATAAGAAGACAGAAGAAAGTTGCAATGGAAAAAGGCCAGCTGTATAAGATGTATGATTAGTAACTCCAACACTAACCATGGACCACATCAGGGAAAGACAGTATGGGTTAAAAAGGACATCAGGAAGGCTAAAGTGGGTTTGTGAATTTAGATAGGCAACAATTACAATTTTATATATATGGATATGCAACAAATAAATGAATAATTAACATAAACACTATTGACTTAATATAAGAATTAACTTCATCTATAGCTCCAGACATTGTCTCCACTTACGATGATGATGGAGTGTGGACAGAAGGTCCTCCTCAGTCTCTCTGATCTTGTCTTCAGGCAGTAGTATTGCTTCCCTGACCACAGCACAGAGAAGAAGCCATTGTTGGGATGACTGGCATCTTCGATATTTTTCTTTGCCCTGGTCTGACATCACTTGGTGTAGATGTCCTTGAAGTTGGACAGCGCTCATCCATTGATGTGTTCAACTGGCCACACCATTCTCTGCAGAGCCCGGTGGTCTTGCTGTGTGCTGATTCCAAACCAGGTGGTCATACTTCCTGTCTGGATACTTTCAATGGACATTCTTCTTCTAGGAGGGCAGTCTAAAATCCCAGATGTTAATAAATCATTTTTTAGGCAATTAGATTCGACAATAACCTCATTTATTTGGAATTCAAAACATCCACGCATCAAAAGAGCGACCCTACAAAGACAAAAGGCAGAAGGCGGCATGGCTCTACCTAACTTCCAGTTTTATTACTGGGCAGCAAATATACAGGCGATAAGATCCTGGACACAAATAGAAGAACATACACAGGCTTGGTCCGCAATAGAATTAAATTCCTGCAGTACTTCTTTGTATTCCTTGCTCTGTGCTCCAATAAACACACATTATCGGCAATACACTAATAACCCAATTGTGCTCCACTCACTTAGAATCTGGAACCAATGTAGAAAGCATTTTAAGACGGAGAAGCTTCTATCTGTGGCACCCCTGCAAGAGAACCACCTCTTTCAACCTTTACAAACACATGCAGTTTTTAATATTTGGAAAAAATTTGGAATTAACTTGCTTAGAGATCTTTATATAGACAACGTCTTTGCATCCTATGAGCAATTACATTCCAAATTTAACATTCCAGCTACACATTTCTTTCACTATCTTCAAATCAGAAACTTTGTTAAACAAAACCTTCCAGATTTTCCTCATCTTGCACCCTCATCCATGCTGGAAAAAATATTGCTCAATCTCAAGGATTTAGACTCCATCTCTACAATATATAAAATCATTTTACAATCCCTCCCTTTTAAAGATCCAAGAGGACACTGGGAAAAAGATCTTTCAATTAATATATCAGAAAAGGAGTGGAAAGTAGCAATGCAGAGAATTCACTCGAGCTCCATATTCGCAAAGCATACAATTATACAACTCAAAATTATATATCGAGCACATCTGTCTCGACTAAAACTCTCCAAAATGTTCCCAGGGCATGATCCAACCTGCGAACGTTGTAACCAAGTCCCAGCCTCACTAGGTCACATGTTCTGGTCCTGCACCAAATTAACATTATTCTGGACAAACATTTTTAATTACCTTTCAGATAGCCTTGGACTTACAATCCCTCTAAACCCATTAACAGCTGTGTTTGGTGTTCTTCCAGATGGGTTTAAAGCGGAGGAAGACAAACAAATTGTGATTGCATTCACTACACTTTTGGCACGTAGACTTATTCTCATAAACTGGAAGAACCCAAACTCTCCTCTTTTAAGTCAGTGGGAAACCGATGTGTTATATTATTTGAAGTTGGAAAAAATCAAATACTCAGTCAGAGGATCCGTACAGACTTTTTTCAAAACATGGCAGGATCTAATCAGTAATATTTTAAAATAAGTTCAAAAGGCACAGAGAATTTATTAATTTAGGTATGTTTACAAGCCTTAAATTTAACGCCGTTTGGCTCGCTCTCTCTCTCAGGGGTTGGGATCGATCTGTTCTTAATTTTTCTCTTTGTAAAAACTTGATTGTTTTGTATGGATTGTAATAAAATTAATAAAAAAAATAAAATAAAATAAAATCCCAGATACGTCTGAGGTTGTTGGGACTTTGTCATGCCTTCTTCAACAAGGTGCTGGTGCACTTGCACCAGGTCAAGTCCATTGTGATGTGGACTCTAAGGTATCAAAAACTGTCCACTCTCTCTACGTGAGAGCTGAAAATTTCAGAACTGACCTGAAAATACCTGGAAATTCCAGAAAATGAGCTGAAGATCATGGGGAGTTTTAAAGTTTGGTCTGGCCATGGGAAACCTTGTACCACAACATGTGTCACCCAGAGTAGTGCATGGAAACTCAGTCATCTGATGTTATGTGGTATCAACATTTATGCAAGAATATTTGGTGAAAAGTGAACATATGTTATTTATTGTGTTTTCTAAGGCACTGAGAATTAAAATGGCTTTTTACATTGAGGTTTTCTACTTTTTATTACATTTTTTTTGAAAATAGAAAATAAAGAATTGTTATATTTGGAAATAACATACATGCTTTTGGAATCTTGCAGCATATTAAAAATGAATAAAGATAAATATAGCTTACTTTTCACTTACTGATTTAACACAGGCAAATAAAAAAGCAGCAAGAAATAGGAAGACTGTAAGAATTTTAATTCTTTTTTTCTTTCTCACTTTTTCTACCAATAAAGATGAGATCCTGTAGCCAGTTTGTTATTTTCATGGCAACTTAAACAAACTTAAACAAAGTAAGAACAGTCAGTGAAATGTTGGACTGGTATTAGCTGTTTTCATATTTAATGACTGTGACGGCGCAGGCTCCCCCACACTATTGGGTTCTTCCGGGGAACTTCTTGAACCTGCTACCGCTGATAATGTACCCAAAGAATGACCCAGCGGATGAGGACAAAACACACAAACATAGCAAGGTGTAGGTGCATACAAATGCCAAGCGTCTTTATTTAAAACAAGTCAAAAACAAAGTTTCTAAGAGTGCAGTGCTAGTGGAAGTGATAGTGGAAGTTAAAAACAATTCATTAAATAATCCAAAAAAGCGAGGTTAAGACATGGCAGGAAACTGTCCTTAAGAAAACTCAGTCCCTGGTGCATCACCTTAAATGATCTGTCTCCTCAGCTTAACCCCAAGCAGGTCCTTGCAGCCAAGGAGATGACACATCTGCAGATTGGCCCACCTTCTGCACCTGCTCCTAGGTTTGGACCCCTGCAGCCTTCTATGGACCCCTTCAGGGCACTACGGCGAGCCTCCGACTCACACTACCTTTCTTACGTCCCTGCAGACAATGGCTTCCCCGCAGGATGCCTCAATGAGCCTTATGAAAAAAACCCTGCAGCCACTTTTAATTAACTTGTTTTTTTTTTTTGTTCCTCTGAATTTCTTCATCATTCCTCTGAATTGCTTCATTTCTTTCATTAAATGACATCCAAACAGAAATCAAATGTGATGTGAGTGCGCCAGTGGAAGAACAACTAAGTCAGGGCCTCAAACTCCAACCATTTTCACTCAAACCAGTTGCTTAATTAGGCGGCGATTCTTGTTGATAATTAAACCCTCTCTTTAATTCCACGGCTTGTTGCTGCTCTCATTGTGCAATGTCAGGCATTTCCGAAATTGTTGATTTTCTCGTTTCTAAGAGCACTGATAGAATGTTTTATGGACCTGAGCAGATCAGCATTCCTGAGACCTTCAGATATTGTATGATGGGCACAGTTTGCTGGTCAAGTTTTGGCTTATTTTGTATCTCATTATTGTTTGATTGCTAATTAAGGAAAAAAAAAATAATTAACGGGTCTGAGTTTTCAGTTAAAATTAATTCAAAGAAAGAAAAAGGCAGAGTCACCATCAAGTTATTGGTCACATCACTTACCAAGGCCCTTCTAATCCAATTCCTTAGTCTGGCTGGGCAGCTAGCCCATTGTTCCAAACTTACTCCGTTTAAGAATTATGGGGACCACCGTGCTCTTGAAATTTGTCAATGCTGTCTCTAAGATCTGTAACCTCATGGCTTAGTTTTTGCTTTGATACACATTGTCAACAGTGGGACCTTTCATGGAAAGGTGTGTGCCTTAACTAAGCATGTCCAACCATGCATGGACCCCAAACAAGGTGTAGAAACATCTCAATGATAATTGATAGAATTGGATGCACCTGAGCCAGATTCCGTGTTGTAGCAAAGGCTCTGAAAATTTGTGTCAATGTGAGAATTCAGTTTTTAAATAATTTTGGCGCCCTGCCCGGGGTTTGTTCCTGCCTTGAGCCCTGTGTTAGCTGGGATTGGCTCCAGCAGACCCCCATGACCCTGTAGTTAGGATATAGCGGGTTGGATAATGGATGGATGGATGGAAATAATTTTGCAAATTATCCTAAAATCCTGTTTTCATTTTGTCATTCTGGTATTGAGTATTGTTTGATGATGCAAAAAATTAATTTACCATATATACTTGTGGATAAGTTCTCCCACGGACTTGATTTCATTGTATAATTTCTGGTATTTTATAATGTCGGTCATATAAGTCGAATGCGGAAAACTGACACTATTGGTCCAAGAGATTATAATATGGTAATGCCCACCTGATAGAGTAACCACTATGTGGGTGAGGCAATGCGCTGTATCAGCGTGTGCTCCTAACCTCTCTCTCTTTCTCTCTATTGTGCCTATGTGACCACACGGTAATACCTGAACTATTCCGAAGCAACGTGTGCACTGTTTTGTGTTTTTTGTATCTCACACCCTCATATACCTTTATCGTAAGAGCATCCCTGATCTACAATGGAGCGTTCGATCAGAAGAAAATATTAAGCGTCGTTGAAGTAGCGAAAGAAATTGGTAACTGCGCTGCTGCAACAAAATTCAGTGTGTTTGAGAAACTCATGTGGTATTGGAGGAGGCAAGAAAATGTAAAAAAAAAAATATTTAAGTGTCACATTTTTGAACGGGCGTATTAGTCGGGGTCTGGTTTTATTATTTCAAGACACAACGTATACGTGAATATATACAGTAAATGATTTTAGCAAAAGGCTACAACACAGCAAAATTTGAAAAATGCAAAGGAGTCTGAATATGTTCTGAAGGCACTGTATTTATAAGGTTTTTAAGAAAGAGAATAAAGACTAAAATGAGATTTACTACCTATGAGATTTAGATATACCTCTTTTCATATAAGTAATGTAGTTTTTTTTTTTTCTTTTTCTCATGAATGGCTCCAGTTGTCATGTTCTCTGTGTGACATTGCTCAGTGGGTGAAAGAAGCCAAAGGAGTGTCTGTAGGCTAAATGGCTGCAACACATCAACGTCCAGGCCAACAGCTTGAAGGAGGCCAGGCGATCACTGAAGGGCTTACTGTAAGGGACTCAAGAGGCTTGTGCTTTAAGGACGTCCGTTACTGCAGCATTCTGTTTTAAAAAACCAGACTGAATTATCTTGGGAATTTTATTTATTTATTTAATTTTGAAGATGAGAGTACTTGCCTCCAGGCCCTGAGCTGATTTGCTCAGATTCCATCCTAAACAAAAGACAAAATTCATTCAGTAAGAACTGAAGCAGAAGCTAAAGGACTGTGATACGGCACCCACTCGACTAGTTTACAGCTGGATTTTAGTTCAGTATGATGTCAGATCATTTTTTTCTGCTCATCTGGACTAAAAAAGTTGCAAATTTTCTCATGTAGTATAAAGTGTGTATTTGTATCTGGACTGAATTTTAGATATCAAATAAAAAAAGCAATATCCTAATAAAATCATCTATTAATAATGCATTTTCTATTTTAGAGCTGTACTGTGAAGACTGTTCATTTTCTTTTTTTCTTCGCTCTGTCTGCAGCGCCAGGCTAAATTTAGATATTCGTATTAAGCCCTACTGTTTTAAAAAGTTTAGCTTGCCGTTTAGTTAGAGTGAAGTTATTGTGTGGCATGGCAATGCAGAGCTTAATTTACAGATCCAGGGACTTTGGATCACTTCTCTGTCCAGAGTTTAGTTGCTCTCCTTGTTCTCTCTTTAGATTCCTGTTTTTCCCCGTCATTGCATGTATTATATATGCACTGGTGAGACCTCATCTGGAGTCCTGTTTACAGGTTGTGGTCTCCAGGCTAAAAAACGGATATAGCAGTGTGGGGAAAAATTCCAAAGAAGAGCGACTAGGCTGATTCCAGGGCTACAGGGGATGAATTATGAGAGAAAGATTAAAGGAGCAGAGCCTTTGCAGTTTAAGCAAAAGAAGATTTAGAGGAGACATGAGTGAAGTGTTTAAAATTATGAAGGGAATCAGTACAGTGGATCGAGACGGTGACTTCAGTATGAGTTCAACAACAACACAGGAACACAATTGGAAACTTATTAA
>JANRMT010048840.1:0-14102 GCA_026402145.1 Polypterus bichir lapradei
ATGACGCCACTGTCGGCCGCCATATTGAATTTTCCAAACATCACTAATTCTCCAACTTCCCGTGTAGGTAGAAGGCTGAAATTTGGCAGGCTCATTCCTTACCGCTTATTCACAAAAGTTAAGCAGGTTTCATTTCGAAATTCTATGCGTAACGGTCATAACGGTCAACAATGTCCGCCATCTTGAACTTTCTTATTCATGGCCCCATCTTCACGTAATTTGGTAGGCGGCTTCCCTGCGCTAACCGAAACCAATGTACATACTTATTTTGGTGGTATGACGCCACTGTCAGCCGCCATATTGAACTTTCCAACGTCACTAATTCTCCAACTTCCCGTGTAGGTAAAAGGCTGAAATTTGGCAGGCTCATTCCTTACAGCTTACTTACAAAAGTTAAGCAGGTTTCATTTCGAAATTCTACGCGTAACGGTCATAACGGTTGACAATGTTCGCCATGTTTAACTTTCTTATTTATGGCCCCATCTTCACGAAATTTGGTAGTTGGCTTCCCTGCGCTAACCAAAACCGATGTACGTACTTATTTCAGTGGTATGATGCCACTGTTGGCCGCCATATTGAAGTTTCCAACGTCACTAATTCTCCAACTTCCCGTGTAGGTAGAAGGCTGAAATTTGGCAGGCTCATTCCTTACAGCTTACTTACAAAAGTTAAGCAGGTTTCATTTCAAAATTCTACGCGTAACGGTCATAACGGTCAACAACGTCCGCCATGTTGAACTTTCTTATTCATAGGTAGAAGGCTGAAATTTGGTACTTATTTTGGTGATATGATGCCACTGTCGGCTGCCATATTGAACTTTTCAACGGTCTTTGTTACTTATGGGCCCATCTTCAAGAAATTTGGTATGCGGGTTCCCAACGCTAACTGAATTCTACTTACGTACATATATACGTCCATAGCCTGCAGCTCGGTCACCGTGTGAGGTGGCGTTGGGTCCCCCATCCCAACGCCTCCCACGTTGTTGGCTGCCTGCCTATATAAGGCCGTCTGTCGCTCCAGTCTCTACATTCCCTTCCTTGCTTCGCCACGGTATTCATGTCTCCCTGCTGATAACTACAGCCTTTTTATTTAATCCACGGCTTCTCCGCTGTTTTATTGTTCATTTATTACGATTATAGTTATTGTATAGGTATTTTAGACTTACTTTACATTGTTCAGGTACCCATTTCCTTTATCATTCCAACCATACCCCCATTAACATGTCTATCGAGGTAATCACCATCAATCAAAGAACTGTCACTTACCAAGTGGTTTCCATGCCCGGAGATGGCACCTGCCTTTTCCATTCTCTTTGTTACATATTGCACAGCCATATCAGGCTCACTATTGATATCCGGAGGAACATTGTGTCTTATGTATTGAATGACTGGGACAGGTTCAAGGTGTGGACTGATGACGGTACAGGAGATAATTATACTACACAGGAGCACTAGAAGAGTGAAATGCTTAAGTGTACTGAAATGGCCAAATATTTTACACCTTTGGACAACCGCCAATGCCTCTTAAACATCTTAGCTTCACAGGTGACGATTTCAGTAGTGGACACTTTGATGTTTAGAAATGTTTAAACTCTCAAAAGCTGGATGTGAAGTTATCAATGAAACTGGTTGTATACTTACAACGCTTGACAGATGCCGAATGTCTCTTCAACACAAGTCCTACAAATACTGTCGTAACTGAAACAAACCATGAAACTCAAACCGATTATGACAGCAGCAATCCAAGCTGTGAGATTTGAAACAAGATTACTGTTCACATGGCCAACTGTACATTGCATGCTCAAGAGTAAGCTCAGCGCACAACTACAGCTTGGTCATATTACAACTGGAGGGCCGAACTGACAACGTGGCATACAAAGAAATCCTTAACAAATAATTATTGGTATATTTTCCCTCAGTTTTAAAAAGGTTTAATTGTCTTCTTAATAAAAATTGTAAGGCAGTACTTCACCGCTGCGAAGCGCGAATATTTTGCTAGTATGGACTAAATAGAACTTGAAAAGAAATATTTTTTGGAATGTGATCGCGCAAGTCAGTACATCGAGCCCGCGTGCTATTGTGGTTTTGCTTGTGTGCTTCAGTAAGTTACCGTCCCCTCGCTCTTACTTTTTTACCGTTCATCTAATGAATACACTGAGTATGGCTTTACCAAAACAATCATTGATCGCAAATAAAGTATCCATTATTCATGAAGCTTCAATAGGTGAATAGGTGATCTGTCTTTCTGCGTTAACCGCATGCGTTTTCATACGTCTCAAACTAATGTGATGCGAGGTTAAAATAAATCGTGAAGCGCGCGTACATACTTAGCGCATCCCCTCTCGGGAATCGAACCTCGGACGTGGGCGCTACAGGCGAATGCTTTACTACCGCGCCACTGCGTGTGGTTTATCTATTTGAGCGTAGTAGTGTAATTCGGTTTTTGTTCAGCACTCTTTGGAACTGTTACTTTTTGTCTGCGCACTGCGTCAGTTCACGTGAGCCGCTGAATATGGTTTTATATGTCAGTCGCTCGCTTCTAATTGTTTCGCTGCCTTCTTAATTATATAATGCATGTTTTCTAAAGCGCGTTTTGTAGCTCTTCCTGGCTTTCTACGTAATGCGTGATTACGTGAGAGGCGTGATGATGTCATACGAAACTCCGCCCCTCCAGCTGAACTCCATTACAGTAAATGGAGAAAAACAACTTTCAGTTATGACCATTACGCGTAGAATTTCGAAATGAAACCTGCCCAACTTTTGTAAGGAAGCTGTAAGGAATGAGCCTGCCAAATTTCAGCCTTCTACCTACACGGGAAGTTGGAGAATTAGTGATGAGTCAGTCAGTCAGTCAGTCAGTCAGTGAGTGAGTGAGTGAGGGCTTTGCCATTTATTAGTATAGATACAGTATATTGGCGTGGCCGTCCCTGCAGTCCTTGCTTTTCTTTTTCCAAGTAACCGATCGCCACACAATCAGCTCTGTAATAGACGTTAAGCAATCTGTAAGCTTAGAGCGCTGATTCTTCAAAACATTTAAGGAACATTGAAATATCTTCGTAGTACATGTTTAATTATTCTATCTTTCACACCAGTCCCTGTGAAGCATACAGTGCGAGGCAGGATCAATCTTTAATTATTAACAATAAAGATTATTTAAATGAAGTTAAAGTTTTATCTGTATAATACAATAAACATATTTTTCTGCATTTCATCTTAAAACTGATATCGTCATCATATGTAAATACGCGCTTTATAAGGTGGCTCAGGTTGTGCAATATTATAACTGTAGTGCAAGTTTACAGTGGGGTAATTCTACTTATAAGTACAGATAGTTCTACAAGGAGCAATTGATTGAGTGCGTTTATAGTTCTTGGGATGAAACTGTTTCTTAACCACGAGGTCCGTACAGGAAAGGCTTTGAAACGTTTTGCCGTGGCTGAGGCAGCGTGTGCTTGATGCTGTATACCGATAATTCTCTTTCCGATCAGCTGCTGCTGTGATTCACACTCAGATACAGTAATATAAATACTCCGAGTGGTGCAGTGAGAGTAATATGGAAAAAGATGATCTGCTGTGGCAACTCCTAATGGGAGCAGCTGAAAGAAGAAGAAGAAGAAGAAAAAGAAGGTGCAGTGAGAGTAACAACACTAAAGCAGTTATGGTATTTGGAATACTTTGGCTATTCCCTGGACCATTATATTGTTACAGGTTAATTACAACCAGATGCATTACACTAATAAACAATATAATAATAAAATAATAATACATTTTATTTATACTGCACTTTATATAAACAATCTCAAAGTGCTACAGAGTAAAATAAATAAAACAAAAAGACCTAAAAAAAATACTTCAATAATAAAATATGTTATTTTATATTAAATATATGCGATTAATTTTAGTGTATTTATAAAGCCGCGTCAGGAAAGGAAAGAATAACCACACAGGAACAGTAGCACTGATTTGACGCTGGGTGCCGCCAGTCTGCAAAACCGAGCGGAGAACTTGCGTACGACAGGGTATGAGGTACTGTGGAAATGTGCATGGCTTTACGCCAAGTGTAGGTTTTATACATCGCGATTTAAACGTGGAAACATTCTTACGCAACATTTCTGTGCGTACGCACCATTTATACATGAGGCACCTGGTCATGTGGCGGTTCGGTTTGTGTCTCATTATTGTTTGGCTGGTAATTAAGGAAGAAGAGACAAACAAGGGGCCTGAATGAAGTTAATTAAAACTAAGGCAAAAGAAGTTAATTAACAGCAAAAACTGGTCACTAATGAAGGAGATGGTGAGAATAAAATCCTGCAACCAGTGCAGCCCTCCAGGACCGGATTTTGACACCTGTGCCATAGCTTAATAACAAATTGTCCTTTCAGGCTTCATGGTATGGTGAGTCTCTGTGCCCAAATCTATGCAAATAGTGAAAGTTTTATTTAAAGTAGTCAAATTCTGTTTTATGTAAACAGGCAATCAAAGGAGCTATCCCCCAAAAAATATTTTACAGCTAGGCTGTACATAATAAAACTGCTACACAAAAATCAAATACACTGTAGCCCAAACCAGTTGGTTTAAAATCTACAGCATCAATTAATATTTTATAACATAAAAAGTATTTAATCTTTATAAAATGCTTATAAATATGTATACATTTTACAAACCATTGTAGTCCTATTAAGAAATTTTAGTAAATATCTGAAAAAGTTTTGCCACACCAGTGACCCACCAAAATAAATTGTCATGAAAAAATAAAATCAACTCTGACCTTCCCTTTCTGAACTAATTTAAGTAGAAGAGGAACTAGGACTAAGGCAGTATGGCATTGTACAGCTGAAAGTTTATTTTTCTTGCATTCAAAGTTATTTTAATGTACATGTTTTTCCTCCTCCAGTCAAGCTACTGCATATTGAAAAGCAGTATACATTTTGAAATGTTTTTAGCTGTGATCATAAGATACGTTGATTGACCTCACATTAAAAGCATATAATAATAAAGTCAAAAGTGAACATTAAAAGATGTAAAAACAACTTCACAACCAGGAGCCTCCAGTAAACCATTAATGACTATGACAGGTAGCACAATCAACAGACGCTTAATAAAATCAAACCGAGATTTAAGAGTGTCAAAGCATCTCGTGCATGTGGCCTTTGGTTCCATGACTTGGCTTAAAGTGAATTTTCCCAGAGTGACCTGTGCAAACGTGCATATTTACTTCAGATCTGTTAGAAACCATCAGTCAGCTCAGCAGCATCAGCTCATGCAATCAGCTATGGAAAAAGCCCTACAGGACTGTTTATTATTGGAAAGGGCCACTGGGAGAATGTCTGTTCACAACAAAAATATAAGAAGCCAAAATAAGCAGCAAAATAAAAAAGATCATAAATTGTTCTTGATTTAAAAAATGCAATAATTCATATAGTTTGAACAATCATTACTAGATCCTTAAAAATATTCTTATGAAATATTAAGAGAGGTTATGATCCAAACCACTTTTCTACTGTGATAATTTGCCATTTACAGTGGAGGGTGGCACATGGGTGTTTCCATGATCAAGTAGTGCTTATTTTGCTCAGGTCCTCTTCCACATTCAGTAAGGTTGGCCATCAATTATTAACTCTTCCATTGTGAGTGGTTTAAGTTGTGTTCTGTCTGAGGACTTGTGCAAGTACTGCTGGGATGTGTGTTGGTTATACCCTATTATCAAGAAAGTAGAAAGATAAATGGAGTGATCTTCAGTAGTGGGTTTAGTGAAAACTTGTATCTGCCAATTTTAATTTTATTTGTACTGCAAAGCACAAATTAAATGTGTACATAAATGGGGTGAATGGAGCCGAGTGTGACATGACTGTCTGTTTAGAGAAGGCTGGACTGCTGACAAACAGCAAATGGGCACAGTGCATTTTTACAGTTACTTTTGTACTGATCTGGAGGAGAGAAGGTGGTAGATGCTCCTGCTTGATGGTTTTAGTAATCAATGTGATTAAACGATTCAAATGTCAGCTGGCAACTTGGTTCATTGATTGAATCATTAAGTCAACGACTTGCATGCCATCATCTTCAATGTGGTACAGATTACACAGCATTCTCTACTGAAATCTGAAGTATATTTTCAATCAATGCTGTGTAGCTCAGAGCATAAGAGCATCGCTGGTCTGATAGATTCTACAGTCAGCCAATGTAACAAAGACATAATCAAATTAAATGATCCTAATCCAGTCAGTTATTATTTGCACTACAAGGGTTACTCTACAATTAAGCTAACAGCTAGGCAGAAAAACACATCTGTAATCTTACTCTTTTCCAGTGAATTCACCGACCAGTACAGAATGAACAGTAGATGGGGTACAGCAGCTTGCTTACACACTGACCGCATTGTCCTTCATTAATTTCATTTATTCATAAAATGTGTTGTAATGCCAGAAGCGCTGCCATTTCACTATTGACTTTTCTCTTGCATCTAGTTGCTATGCAGAGTTGCAGTGTTAGCAATTAAACGCTATGGCCCCAACACTCCCCCACCAACCCAAAATGTTTCAGTAGGTTTCTTAATCTATACCAACTTTATTTCTCTGCTCAACAAATTTGGCAAACTGCATTTTAGAAACTCACAAGCAATTGATTTTGTTTTAAAGTGATAAATCATAATGTGCTTTCCTACAGAGGCTTCTTCCTCTCAAAAAAAACTCAAAAGACTCAAACAAAAAATTCTTTATTCCTTTATTTTAGAACAACATCACCTGCTAGTGTGCACATGTGCAGCATTCAATAAAATGACAAGAACTGAAGAGGCATTGTGGAAATATAATCTACTTTTAATGAGGTTAAAGTTTAGTGCCAATGTTATAACATAGGGAGAGTGGTCTTCCTCACAGTGCCAGCAGCACAGCTTTGATTGCGAGGTTGGTTGGCGTCTGAATACAATTTGCGTGTTCTCTCTGCGTACTCATCGAATGATTAGCATCACTGAATGTGCTTAACTGTGGAAGATAACCCGTTTTAAAATTGACTGCTGGAAATCTTTATATATAATACGCTATCGTGGCTCTCCGTTTGTCTGTCCAGGATTTTAAATCATCTGCAGCTCACAAACCGTTTGAACTATTGACCTGAAATTTGGTACACATATACTACGTGACGTCTGCTATCCACTGTCAGAGTGATGATTGACTTCCAAGGTTATTTCGATTTTTATTTTTATTTTATTTTATTGTAGTATCAACTCTCGGCAGTGGTCGTGCGGCACATGTGTACGGGCGCCGTTCTCATTCCCTACCACCTTCACCTTCCCCTATCTCTTTATATCGTAAATCATTCTTGAGGCAGATTGAAGACTTAAGTGCCAGCTTAAGTGAAAAATTAAAGAAAACGTACTAAATAATTGCAACACAAACACTGACAATCAGTTTTAACGCAAAAAGATGCCGACGACAGATGAAAAGAAGCAGGCCACTAGGGTGGAGAAAAGAAGAGTTGCTCAGGAAGCAGCAAGCACATCAACCTCTGAGCAAACGAATGCTAAACGTACAGAGAAAGAGTAGGAAAACTAGGAATGCTCAAGTCAAGTGTATTCACTGCACGGTATCGTGTAGTGCGCCGTTGCTGGTGTTTCAATAATATTTGTCATCCAAAGACCAAAACATGTTAAGTTCTTCATGTGTTGTGAAGCAAATAACATCCATTCCATTCTGGGAATACAGCTAGAATCTGTATTATATCTTAAGGCTTTTAAATGTCATTTCACCACAAAGGTTTTGTTTTATGTTTCATGGTTTTTGATAACCATTACATACTATGCATGTACTTTAGCAAATGAGATCCATATTTAACTAAACATTTTATTAGTAGTTTGTTCTGCAGGTTGTTGTAATGCTTTGAAAGTTTATAAATTGGTTTTGCAAACCCACTTACCTTACCAGGTTGGCACAAGACAGGACATCCACTCACTCAGTGAGCCGATAATCAATGTAAACTGTAAACTGTGTGGCTTTGAAATGGTAGTTAGTGAGGAGAGAGTACTCTGTTAAAGCCGACATAAACAGGGCGAGAATAAAAAAAATGTAAAACAATGACGGGGCTTGGATTTAAACCCAGGAGTCTGGAAGTGTGAGGCAACACCTCTAACCGGTATCAGTTACGTTGTAATTGTCAATCTGCTGAATGTGTTTTTATTTTTATAGCTAGGCTTACACATACAGCATGTGACAATAAATTTAAAGTTGAATTTAAATGCATACTTAGTATATCATCAGTGTTCAATTCTCATGTAAAATATAAAATTATATGTGTGGCTGGGTGCAGGAATGACAGTTTTGGATACAGTGAAGCCATTTTGGGGGATTAACTGTGTTATCCCTTTTATTGGCCATGGACAACAAAATCAAAACAAAACAAACAAAAATAACACTTGAATTTTAACTACAGAAGTAGGAGTTGCAGTTGCTCTAGCAGAGCTCTGTCCTCCGGGTTGCTCTGGCCAGAAATGATCTCTCCTTCTCGGATTATCAATATTTTATGGTGGCTGGACTAGAAGGGAAGAGGTTAAACAACTTCACTGGGTGGCTTCTTTTTAGAGAAAGAAGGAGATGACAGCATCAGTGCCAGCGGCCCCTTTCATCTCGGCGGGTTATTACGTACTTCGACTGAGTCTGTGAGGAGGTCTTCCAACGCACATGTGTGACATATATTAAATCTTTTCTCTTTTGTGATCAATTTTTTATTGATTCAAGGAATTTTACGTACACATAAATGTAAACTGAAAAAGTGAAAAAACTGTTAACCCCTAACAGCGCCCAGTACCCCTCCCACTAAGCAACCCCCACAGCAGAGTCAAAAAAAACGAAACACACAGATGAAGATAAGGAAAATAATTGGGTAACAAAAGCATCAAGCACACTGCCAAACAAACCCAAGTGTGCTCTAACTGGCTTCAAATCATAAAGTTTTCATTGCTGAAACTGATGTAGACCAATTCTCTGAAGACTCTAAAGGATGCAAAGTATGTAGAAGAATTACATTAAAAAGGAAGATTGCCAATTATCAAAAGAAAGAAGCTTGAGAGATCTCCAATGATATTTATTCTTTTTATTGCAGATGCTGACTATGTCATCTATCTGTCCAATTTCCAAATCTTGGAAGTTTATGTTTTCAGAAAATTTCTATGTTCATTATTTCTTTCAAATAGCATTGAAGTCACTACATGAACTATGTTAAGTACAACAATCCAGATGAATTCTATTTATTGCATTACTACAAGCATGTTTGCATCATACACTAGACAATACATTGAGTGCTTCTATGGTAACATTGCACATTATTCATTCAATTAGCAGTATTGAATTAAGATTAAAGCAGACATGTCAGCATATGGTGTTTATGGATTTGAAGAAGGCAGACTACTAGACAAGTATGTGAGCATTATACAGAATATGTATGAGGGAGTGACGACTTGGGTTAAAAGCAGTGTTGGGGTAACAAACAAGATCCTAGTCAGAGTAGGCCGACACAATGGATCTTCTTTAAGTCCTCTTTGACCTCTTTGGTTATGGATGTGTTGGGTCACGGGATAAAAGGCCAATCCCACTGGTATATGCTTTTTGCTGATGACATTGTTTTGTGTAGAACCAGAAAAGAGGAAGTGGACAGACAGATGAATAATTCTCTGCCTGGAGTTTCCATGTTTTCCTGCTGGGTTTCCACAGTGTGCTCCTGTTTCCTTCCAGAGATATGCAGATTTGGCGACACTAAAATGACACTAGTGTATGTGTGTGCTTGTATTCACCTTGCGATGAGCTGATGCCCTGTCTAGGGATTGTTTCAGCCTCGTGCCCAATGCTTGCTGGAATGGACAAATCCCTGGATTGATGGACTTAATTTATTAAATATCCTTTTCAGAGATATTGCGGTAAGGTGTCATCGGAATTTAATTGGTATTCAAGGCAATTCACAACACAGCAAAGCCAAACCTGTTCTCACCGTGATGATATCTCGCACTGACACCTGGTGGATTCCTCCAGATTTCCGTAAAGCATGCGTGCAAGTATAAACAGTAAAACGCTTGCGGAGCCGGAGCATCCACTGCAGCATGCGTCACGTCACATGAAGTATAAACCCGGCCTAAAAGTGCAACGATTTTGTGCAAAGATTTCATGTGATGTTTTTATGTCACGTTTTTTGTCATGCTTTAAATCGGCTTATTTTAAAACCTACATATATATGTTTGGTATCATTCTTTTTAGAATTTATCAAACTTTAATGTGATGTCAGTTGTCATTAGTTGTCAGTTATAATCATCAAAATTTAAAGAAATAAACATTTGAAATACATCAGTCTGTGTGTAATGAATGAATCTAATATACAAGTTTCACTTTTTGAATAGAATTACTGAAATAAATCAACTTTATCATGATATTCTAATTTTATGACCGGCACCTGTATATATATATATATATATATATATATATTGTGGACGCTGGTGGTGTGAAAAACTATTTGCCCCCTTCCTGATTTCTTATTCTTTTGCATGTTTGTCACACAAAATGTTTCTGATCATCAAACACATTTAACCATTAGTCAAATATAACACAAGTAAACACAAAATGCAGTTTTTAAATGATGGTTTTTATTATTTAGGGAGAAAAAAAAATCCAGACCTACATGGCCCTGTGTGAAAAAGTAATTGCCCCCTGAACCTAATAACTGTTTGGGCCACTCTTAGCAGCAATAACTGCAATCAAGCGTTTGCGATAACTTGCAATGAGTCTTTTACAGCGCTCTGGAGGAATTTTGGCCCACTCATCTTTCTAGCATGAACCGCCTTTTTAAGGTCATGCCATAGCATCTCAATTGGATTCAGGTCAGGACTTTGACTAGGCCACTCCAAAGTCTTCATTTTGTTTTTCTTCAGCCATTCAGAGGTGGATTTGCTGGTGTGTTTTGGGTCATTGTCCTGTTGCAGCACCCAAGATCGCTTCAGCTTGAGTTGACGAACAGATGGCCGGACATTCTCCTTCAGGATTTTTTGGTAGACAGTAGAATTCATGGTTCCATCTATCACAGCAAGCCTTCCAGGTCCTGAAGCAGCAAAACAACCCCAGACCATCACACTACCACCACCATATTTTACTGTTGGTATGATGTTCTTTTTCTGAAATGCTGTGTTCCTTTTACGCCAGATGTAACGGGACATTTGCCTTCCAAAAAGTTCAACTTTTGTCTCATCAGTCCACAAGGTATTTTCCCAAAAGTCTTGGCAATCATTGAGATGTTTCTTAGCAAAATTGAGACGAGCCCTAATGTTCTTTTTGCTTAACAGTGGTTTGCGTCTTGGAAATCTGCCATGCAGGCCGTTTTTGCCCAGTCTCTTTCTTATGGTGGAGTCATGAACACTGACCTTAATTGAGGCAAGTGAGGCCTGCAGTTCTTTAGACGTTGTCCTGGGGTCTTTTGTGACCTCTCGGATGAGTCGTCTCTGCGCTCTTGGGGTAATTTTGGTCGGCTGGCCACTCCTGGGAAGGTTCACCACTGTTCCATGTTTTTGCCATTTGTGGATAATGGCTCTCACTGTGGTTCGCTGGAGTCCCAAAGCTTTAGAAATGGCTTTATAACCTTTACCAGACTGATAGATCTCAATTACTTCTGTTCTCATTTGTTCCTGAATTTCTTTGGATCTTGGCATGATGTGTAGCTTTTGAGGTGCTTTTGGTCTACTTCTCTGTGTCAGGCAGCTCCTATTTAAGTGATTTCTTGATTGAAACAGGTGTGGCAGTAATCAGGCCTGGGGGTGGCTACGGAAATTGAACTCAGGTGTGATACACCACAGTTAGGTTATTTTTTAACAAGGGGGCAATTACTTTTTCACACAGGGCCATGTAGGTTTGGATTTTTTTTTCTCCCTAAATAATAAAAACCATCATTTAAAAACTGAATTTTGTGTTTACTTGTGTTATATCTGACTAATGGTTACATGTGTTTGATCAGAAACATTTTGTGTGACAAACATGCAAAAGAATAAGAAATCAGGAAGGGGGCAAATAGTTTTTCACACCACTGTATATATATATATATACACAGTGCATCTGGAAAGTATTCACAGCGCATCACTTTTTCCACATTTTGTTATGTTACAGCCTTATTCCAAAACAGATTAAATTCATTTTTTTCCTCAGAATTCTGCACACAACACCTCATAATTACAAAGTGAAAAAGTTTACTTGAGGTTTTTGCAAATTTATTAAAAATAAAAAAATTGAGAAAGCACATGTACATAAGTATTCACAGCTTTTGCCATGAAGCTCAAAATTGAGCTCAGGTGCATCCTGTTTCCCCTGATCATCCTTGAGATGTTTCTGCAGCTTAATTGGAGTCCACCTGTGGTAAATTCAGTTGATTGGACATGATTTGGAAAGGCACACACCTGTCTATATAAGGTCCCACAGTTGACAGTTCATGTCACAGCACAAACCAAGCATGAAGTCAAAGGAATTGTCTGTAGACCTCCGAGACAGGATTGTCTCGAGGCACAAATCTGGGGAAGGTTACAGAAAAAATTCTGCTGCTTTGAAGGTCCCAATGAGCACAGTGGCCTCCATCATCCGTAAGTGGAAGAAGTTCGAAACCACCAGGACTCTTCCTAGAGCTGGCCGGCCATCTAAACTGAACGATCGGGGGAGAAGGGCCTTAGTCAGGGAGGTGACCAAGAACCCGATGGTCACTCTGTCAGAGCTCCAGAGGTCCTTTGTGGAGAGAGGAGAACTTTCCAGAAGGACAATCATCTCTGCAGCAATCCACCAATCAGGCCTGTATGGTAGAGTGGCCAGACGGAAGCCACTCCTTAGTAAAAGGCACATGGCAGCCTGCCTGGAGTTTGCCAAAAGGCACCTGAAGGACTCTCAGACCATGAGAAACAAAATTCTCTGGTCTGATGAGACAAAGATTGAACTCTTTGGTGTGAATGCCAGCCGTCATGTTTGGAGGAAACCGGGCACCACTCATCACCAGGCCAATACCATCCCTACAGTGAAGCATGATGGTGGCAGCATCATGCTGTGGGGATGTTTTTCAGTGGCAGGAACTGGGAGACTAGTCAGGATAAAGGGAAAGATGACTGCAGCAATGTACAGAGACATCCTAATGAAAACCTGCTCCAGAGCGCTCTTGACCTCAGACTGGGGCGACGGTTCATCTTTCAGCAGGACAACGACCCTAAGCACACAGCCAAGATATCAAAGGAGTGGCTTCAGGACAACTTTGTGAATGTCCTTGAGTGGCCCAGCCACTGCCCAGACTTGAATCCGATTGAACATCTCTGGAGAGATCTTAAAATGGCTGTGCACCGACACTTCCCATCCAACCTGATGGAGCTTGAGAGGTGCTGCAAAGAGGAATGGGCGAAACTGGCCAAGGATAGGTGTGCCAAGCTTGTGGCATCATATTCAAAAAGACTTGAGGCTGTAATTGCTGCCAAAGGTGCATCAACAAAGTATTGAGCAAAGGCTGTGAATACTTATGTACATGTGATTTCTCAGTTTTTTTTATTTTTAATAAATTTGCAAAAACCTCAAGTAAACTTTTTCACGTTGTCATTATGGAGTGTTGTGTGTAGAATTCTGAGGAAAAAATTCATTTAATCCATTTTGGAATAAGGCTGTAACTTAACAAAATGTAGAAAAAGTGATGCGCTGTGAATATTTTCCGGATGCATCTGTATATACAGTACAGGCCAAAAGTTTGGACACACCTCCTCATTCAATGTGTTTTCTTTATTTTCATGACCATTTACAGCACTCCATCACTCTCCCTCTTGGTCAAATAGCCCTTACACAGCCTGGAGGTGAGTTTGGGGTCATTGTCCTGTTGAAAAATAAATGATCGTCCAACTAACCTGACTTCTGCACAACACAACTGCTGGTCTCAACCCCATTGATAAAGCAAGAAATTCCACTAAATAACCCTGATAAGGCACACCTGTGAAATGAAAACCATTTCAGGTGACTACCTGTTGAAGCTCATCGAGAGAATGCCAAGAGTGTGCAAAGCAGTAATCAGAGCAAAGGGTGGCTATTTTGAAGAAACTAGAATATAAAACATGTTTTCAGTTATTTC
>JANRMT010048844.1:0-13463 GCA_026402145.1 Polypterus bichir lapradei
GCATGGGAGGCAGCTAAAGGGCTCGGGTAAGGACAGTTCTGAGACATACCAGGATGTGGCAGAGTGCACTGACTCTTTTTTCTCCCTTGCCTGCAGACCATTCACGGGAGATTCCACCTGACATCACTTCCGGGACCGAGCCAATGGAAGGAGACCTTGCCGGGTCCGGCCCCTGTGATGTCACGTCCGGGCTTGCACCAATGACAGAAGATCTACATGAGCCTGACCCCTTTGACTTCACTTCCTGTCTTACCCTTTAAAAGCCTCCACCTTTTCCCTATTCTCTCAGTTCTGTATTGGACTCGGTTTTGTACACAGTAGTGCTATTATTTAAAAAGACAATTTGCAGTCAGGAAACCAAATTATACTAGTGGCTGCCCTAAACCTTGTTATGTCTCATTGTGGCTTTTGTGACAATATATATAATATAGTTGTCGACTTTAATTTTCATATAGATAATCAGTGTGATCTAAAAGTAAAAGAATTTATGAACCTTCTGGATTCTTTTGATTTGAGGCAGCTTGTAAATCAGCCTACACATAAAGCAGGTCATACGTTAGACTTTGTGATTACTAAAGGACTGAAAGTTGATGTAAAGCAGATCATTGATATTGGTCTATCGGACCATTTTCTTCTACTTTTTAATATAGAAATAATGATAAAAAACACTCATGAGAAGCATATTGTTAAAAAACGCTTCTTTGACTCAGCAGCAGCTTTAAAACTTACAAACATTCTAAGCAATCAGTCCGTTTATAGTGCCAACTATAATAGCGAGGATAATGTAAATAGTAAGGTGGAAAGATTTAATACTAAAGTGAAAGCTGCTGTTGACATAGTTGCACCTGAAAAGACAGTGAAAAAATCCTCTAGTATTGTTATACCATGGAAGACCCAAAGAGTGTCGGACTTAAAGAGAACATGCCGCAGAGCTGAGCGTAAATGGAGGAAGACTAAACTAACTATCCACTATGAAATATTAAAAGTCAAAATAACAGAATACAATAACACTGTCCGTCTTGAGAGACGCTGTTATTTCTCCAAGATTATAAATGACAATGCTAGTAATCCCAGAGTCTTATTCTCTACAATTGATCACCTACTAAACCCAGGTAACTCACAGGAATGCCTCCTAAGTACTTCCAATAAAACCTGTGAGGCTATCGCTGTATTTTTCAATCAAAAAATTAATGATATTAGAAATAACATAGTATTACTGAAATACAGCCTCCTGTATCCGGCAAAACTGAAAGTGGAATGGCAGGGTCAATTCTATGTCTTCGCTAGCAAGGAAGAGGCAGAAAAAGAATTAAGAAAGCTGATCCCGGGACTATTCTGATACATAATAGTGAGTCATGGCGGTTAGAAAGATGAAGCAAAGATTAATAATCTTTTGTCTGATCTATTCGTTTTAAAATACGGGTTTTTATCAGCATATATTCTCATTATTACTTAGTATTACTAGGGCGCTATATGTTTATGTTTTATTGTGCTTAATTACTTATTTATCTATTTATTTATTTTTCTCTTTTTCTTTTCTAATTATCTCATCTCTTCCCTAAACGAGACTGTTCAATATCATACCCTAGGTTTACTGTTATTGCTATTACTGCATTAAGACTGGTTATGCTTCTTCTGGACACATTTTTAATACCATCCTCTGGGTTTATTATCTGGGTGTATCATCTTAATGCACTAAAATTGCTGAAGACTATATATATATTTTAAGTGTAAAACTCCTTTTTTTTCCTTTTCTTTTTTTTTTTTTTTTCTTTTTAGAGATATCTCTATCTTTTAACCCTTAAGCGCCGCTGCATTGGAGCTTGTTTTGCTTTGGACGTACTCTGTCTCTGGGTATGTCAGAGGACTGGGACTATGTGAAGTGGGTTTTAGCCTCACTTAGGGAGGCAAAAAGGGAGGGTGGGGGGTTAAGGGGGGGAGAGAAAGAGAGCAGGCCTGATCTATACCTAATCTATCCTCTCAGTCTTTATAATTATAATAAGACTATATAATGACATCAAAAACTCAGAATCAGTGTCTCCATGATGGGACAGTTAACTTCGTAAGCTGGAATGTTAAAGGCCTGAATCACGAATTAAAGAGAAAGAAAGTACTCTCTCACCTAACAGGTCTAAATGCTAAAATAGTATTTTTACAGGAAACTCACTTAATAAGCAAGGATCAGTTCCGGCTGCAAAAAGACTGGACTGGCCAAATGTTCCATTCTAGCTTTACGAAGAAAACTAGAGGTGTGGGAATTCTCATACATAGAACTGTTCCATTTGTAGCATCAGATGTAGTATTGGATCCTGAAGGGAGATATGTAATGGTTATGGGAGACTTATCTAACTGTAAAATGATCTTGATAAATGTTTATGCACCTAATGTTGATGATAAGGAATTTATACAAAATTTGTTGGCATCCATTCCCAATCTGAACACTCATAAAGTTATAATGGCTGGGGATTTTAATTGTGTTATGAATCCACTTTTAGATAGGACTTCCTCCACAGGGGGAACGGCATCTAACACTGCAAAAATAATTACAAAGTTTATAACTGATCACAACTTATCAGACCCCTGGAGGTTTTTAAACCCAAATTCAAGAACATATTCTTTCTACTCACCAGTACATCATTGTTACTCAAGGATCGATTACTTCTTTATAGACAATAACTTCTTGCCTAAGATTAAATCTTGCAAATACGATGCTATTGTTATTTCTGACCATGCACCTATGATCTTGGAGCTAAAATTACTAAGCCCCATGCACTCACCCCGCAGATGGCGCCTCAACCCGCTTCTATTAGCTGATGAGAATTGTACTGAATTTATATCCAAACAAATCAAATTCTTTCTAGAGACAAATACATCCCCCGAGATCTCTGCAGGGATACTCTGGGAAACTCTTAAGGCCTTCTTAAGAGGACAGATTATCTCATATCTTTCCCACAGAAATAAATCCGAGGCCAAGAAAGTAGCAGATATAAAAAGCGAAATTACTAAAATAGATGAAGAACATGCCAGACTACCAAGCGAGACTCTACATAGGAGAAGGCAGGCTCTACATTCGGAATTAAACCTCTTGACAACTAAAGAAACTGAACAACTAATTTACAAATCCAGACATCATTACTATGAACATGGGGAGAAAGCTAATAAGCTTTTAGCTCAACAAATTCACAAGCAAGAAGTGCGCAACGCAATCTCGGTAATCACTAGTACGAACGGAGATAAAATCGTCGAACACCAAAATATAATGCACACTTTCAGAGACTACTATAAATCCCTATATACTACTGAGTTTAAGGAAGACAATACACAATCTAATGCATTTCTGGATACATTACAGATACCTCAAATAGACGCTTGTAGTGCGGAGGAACTTGATAAACCTCTGATGTTATCAGAATTACTAGATGCTATAAAATCACTCCAAGGTAGGAAAGCAGCAGGCCCTGATGGTTACCCTGCAGAATTTTACAAGAAATTCTCCGCTCAGCTAGCCCCCCTCTTATTAGCAACATTTACCGAAGCCAGAGATAACCAATCTCTTCCACAAACCTTTCGCCAAGCACTAATCACTGTCTTTCCAAAACAAAATAAGGACTTATTACAATGTGCATCATACAGACCAATTTCACTTCTGAATAACGACGTTAAAATACTTTCAAAAATTTTAGCCAGAAGGGTGGAGAAAGTGCTCCCCTCGGTAATATCACAAGACCAAACTGGATTTATTGGGGGCCGGCACTTATCTTCCAATCTTCGACGCCTGTTTAATGTAATATACTCACCAACTAAATCAAACACCCCAGAAATATTATTATCATTAGATGCAGAAAAAGCATTCGACATGATTGAATGGAAATACCTTTTTACTATATTGGAGAAGTTTGGGTTTGGCCCAAACATCTGTGCATGGATTAAATTACTGTATACTAACCCAGAAGCTTCAGTTTGCATCAACAACATTTGCTCAGACTACTTTAAACTAGAACGTGGTACTAGACAAGGATGCCCCTTGTCACCGCTGCTGTTTGCGATTGCCATTGAACCACTGGCAATACATTGTCGAAATACTGATCAGATAAAGGGGATTAGCAGAGAAGGACTGGAACAGAAAATCTCATTATATGCAGATGACATGGTACTGTATATATCAGACCCAGAAAATTCTGTACCTGCAGTCTTAGCAGCACTCACAGAATTTCAAAAGATCTCTGGTCTCAGAATTAATCTGAATAAAAGTGTACTCTTTCCAGTGAACTCTCAAGCATATAATATTAGATTAGATACCCTACCATTTATCATTGCAGAACAGTTTAAATACCTAGGGGTAAACATCACAAGTAAATATAAAGCTCTATATCAACAAAATTTTGCCGTTTGCATGGAAAAAATTAAACAAGACTTGCATAGATGGTCAACCCTTCATCTCACACTAGCTGGAAGAATTAACACTGTTAAGATGAATATTCTTCCTAAGCTCCTTTTTTTATTTCAAAACATCCCAATATACATTAATAAATCATTTTTTAGGCAATTAGATTCGACAATAACCTCATTTATTTGGAATTCAAAACATCCACGCATCAAAAGAGCGACCCTACAAAGACAAAAGGCAGAAGGCGGCATGGCTCTACCTAACTTCCAGTTTTATTACTGGGCAGCAAATATACAGGCGATAAGAACCTGGACACAAATAGAAGAACATACACAGGCTTGGTCCGCAATAGAATTAAATTCCTGCAGTACTTCGTTGTATTCCTTGCTCTGTGCTCCAATAAACACACGTTATCGGCAATACACTAATAACCCAATTGTGCTCCACTCACTTAGAATCTGGAACCAATGTAGAAAGCATTTTAAGACGGAGAAGCTTCTATCTGTGGCACCCCTGCAAGAGAACCACCTCTTTCAACCCTCACAAACATATGCAGTTTTTAATATTTGGAAAAAATTTGGAATTAACTTGCTTAGAGATCTTTATATAGACAACGTCTTTGCATCCTATGAGCAATTACATTCCAAATTTAACATTCCAGCTACACATTTCTTTCACTATCTTCAAATCAGAAACTTTGTTAAACAAAACCTTCCAGATTTTCCTCATCTTGCACCCTCATCCATGCTGGAAAAAATATTGCTCAATCTCAAGGATTTAGACTCCATCTCTACAATATATAAAATCATTTTACAATCCCTCCCTTTTAAAGATCCAAGAGGACACTGGGAAAAAGATCTTTCAATTAATATATCAGAAAAGGAGTGGAAAGTAGCAATGCAGAGAATTCACTCGAGCTCCATATGCGCAAAGCATACAATTATACAACTCAAAATTATATATCGAGCACATCTGTCTCGACTAAAACTCTCCAAAATGTTCCCAGGGCATGATCCAACCTGCGAACGTTGTAACCAAGTCCCAGCCTCACTAGGTCACATGTTCTGGTCCTGCACCAAATTAACATTATTCTGGACAAACATTTTTAATTACCTTTCAGATAGCCTTGGACTTACAATCCCTCCAAACCCATTAACAGCTGTGTTTGGTGTTCTTCCAGATGGGTTTAAAGCGGAGGAAGACAAACAAATTGTGATTGCATTCACTACACTTTTGGCACGTAGACTTATTCTCATAAACTGGAAGAACCCAAACTCTCCTCTTTTAAGTCAGTGGGAAACCGATGTGTTATATTATTTGAAGTTGGAAAAAATCAAATATTCAGTTAGAGGATCCGTACAGACTTTTTTCAAAACATGGCAGGATCTAATCAGTAATATTTTAAAATAAGTTCAAAAGGCACAGAGAATTTATTAATTTAGGTATCTCTCCAAGTCTTAAATTTAACGCCGTTTGGCTTGCTCTCTCTCTCAGGGGTGGGGATCGATCTGTTCTTAATTTTTCTCTTTGTAAAAACTTGATTGCTTTGTATGGATTGTAATAAAATTAATAAAAAAAAAAAAAAAAAAAAAAAAAAAAAGAAATAACATAGTATATCCCTCCAACACTAAGGATCCTCCTAAACCCCAGCATTCTGTTATAAACAAATTAAACTCTTTCACTAGGATAGATTTACCTGATTTACAAAAAATAATATCTCAATTAAAATCCTCCACCTGCGTCCTTGACCCAGTACCAACAAGGCTTTTCAAAGAAGTATCGGGCGTGCTAATTGATAATGTTCTGGACATAGTAAATTCGTCATTAGATACGGGGGTCTTCCCAGACTGTCTTAAGACTGCTGTAGTTAAACCCCTTCTTAAGAAACATAATCTTGACCCCTCGGCTCTTGAAAATTTTAGACCCATCTCTAACCTGCCTTTCTTAAGCAAAGTTCTGGAGAAAGCAGTCATTATGCAGTTAAATTACCACCTAAATAAACATGCTATTCTTGATAAATTTCAGTCAGGTTTTAGAATAAATCACAGCACAGAAACTGCACTCGTTAAAGTAGTAAATGATTTGCGAGTGAACGCAGACAGAGGCCATATATCTGTTCTCATCCTCTTAGATCTGAGTGCTGCATTTGACACTATTGATCATAATATTCTTAGAAATCGCCTTAGTCAATGGGTGGGCCTCTCTGGCAGTGTCTTAAATTGGTTTGAATCCTACCTGACAGGGAGAACATTTTTTGTTAGTTGTGGTAATCAAATCTCAAAGACACATGATATCCAATATGGTGTTCCACAAGGCTCTATCCTGGGTCCACTGTTATTCTCAATCTACATGCTTCCGTTAGGTCAGATTATCTCAGGGCACAACGTGAGCTACCACCGCTATGCTGATGACACACAGCTGTATTTATCAGTAGCACCTGATGACCCCGATTCTGTTGATTCACTAACACAATGTCTGACTTGTATCTCAGAATGGATGAATAGCAACTTTCTCAAGTTAAATAAAGAGAAAACTGAAATCTTAGTGATTGGCAATAATGGATACAATGAGGCTATTAGAAATAAACTGGATACATTAGGATTAAAAGTCAAGACGGAGGTAAAAAGCTTAGGGGTAATTGTTGACTGTAATCTGAATTTTAAATCGCATATTAATCAGATCACTAGGACAGCATTTTTTCACTTAAGAAACATAAGTAAAGTTAGACCTCTTATATCACTGAAAGATGCTGAGAAATTAGTTCACGCGTTTGTTTTCAGTCGACTAGATTACTGTAATGCACTCCTCTCAGGACTACCCAAGAAAGACATAAATCGTTTGCAACGAGTGCAGAATGCAGCTGCTAGAATCCTAACTAGGAAAAGAAAATCCGAACACATTCTTCCAGTTCTGATGTCACTACACTGGTTACCTGTGTCATTCAGGATTGACTTTAAAATTCTGCTTATGGTTTATAAAGCCTTAAATAATCTCGCCCCTTCTTATATATCGGAGCGTCTGACACCTTATATTCCAAATCGTAACCTCAGATCCTCAAATGAGTGTCTCCTTAGAATTCCAAGAACAAAACTTAAAAGAAGTGGTGAGGCGGCCTTCTGCTGCTATGCACCTAAAATCTGGAATAGCCTGCCAATAGGAATTCGCCAGGCTAATACAGTAGAGCACTTTAAAAACACTGCTGAAAACATATTACTTTAACATGGCCTTTTTATAACTTCAATTTAACTTAATTTAACTTAATCCTGATACTCTGTATGTTCAATTTCCTCATAATAACTATTCAGGGTAGCTCTAAAATCCGTACTGACCCCTACTCTCTTTTCTGTTTCTTTTTCCGGTTTCTTTGTGGTGGTGGCCTGCGCCACCTCCACCTACTCAAAGCTTCATGATGCTCCAACAATGATGGATGGACTAAAAGGCAGAATTCTACGTGACCATCATCATCAAGCCTTTCCGTGAGAACCCTAAATCCAAAGAGGACTGTTTCATTTATGTTAGGTAGAATGCCCAGAGGGGACTGGGCGGTCTCATGGTCTGGAATCCCTACAGATTTTATTTTTTTTTTCTCCAGCCGTCTGGAGTTTTTTTTTTGTTTTTTCTGTCCCCCCTGACCATTGGACCTTATTCTTTTCGATGTTAATTAATGCTGATTTATTTTGTTTTCGTATTGTGTTTTTTATTTTTCTATTCTTTATTATGTAAAGCACTTTGAGCTACTGTTTGTATGAATATGTGCTATATAAATAAATGTTGTTGTTGTTGTTGTTGTATATATATATATATATATATATATATATATATTTAAATTTTTTTTTTTTTTTTTGTGATACACTATATTAAAACACAAGGGGAAATTGATTTTTCACATGATCGTTGGGGGTCAAAGTGCTGGGTCAGCCATTGTACAGCGCACCTGGAGCAATTTTCAGGTTAAGGACCTTGCTCAAGGGTCTAACAGAATAGGATAGCTTCTGGCAGTGATGGGACTTGAACTGACAACCTTCCAGATACCCGTATAGATCCTTAGCCACAGAGCTACCATTTGCATATAATTGCACTGTATTAATCTTCTATCTTCTATTATCCTTATGTTTTAAATAAATTGTATTTTTTCTATTGTAACAAGCATGTCTGAGTTATTTGTGAAAACAAGTCTATGGCCAAATCCTGACCACAGCAGTGAAAATTGTACAGATCTCTTCACATTCCTGTTGTCCCAGCCAGAAAGTGAAACAAAGATCCCTCACTCAACCTACATTGATTAATTACTAGCATTGCCTAAGGTAAAACCGATCATTAATTAACCGAGTGATCAAACATCCCTTCCAACAAATGTACACATAAGAACAGGGGTTGTCTTCTATTAAAACCAGGGGTTCACTTGAATGTAATTTATTACCCAAATAAAAAAATGATGAGCATGAAAGTGAAGTGAAAATGATGCACTTAGTTTATTCGTTGTGTTAATATGCACATTTATTTATGCCAGCTGTTGGTTTAATATTCACCACAGATGTAAATAAACACATTTTAATATGAACATATACAAGGAAACCATTTTTCCTCATTCATTGTATTATCATTAGTTTAATCTGTGATCAGTCAAAACATGACATAAATGTGTCTATAGCTGAGCAAGTTCTATTACAGTTTTTACAGGGGTAAAAGATGATACCATAATCTAAGTAACTGTGTGAAACTTAAAATTCACATTAGTATATGCTTATTTAGAATACAACTATAACGCTTTGACCTTTCCCAGCCGATATCGCTATATGTCACCACCAAAGGTGGTCTATGTAAGTCGGATAGCAAGTCAACCTCAAAACACCCTTGGACCCCTTCCCACAACAACCAAATTCGTGAATGCCCCTCACTCCCCCACATCCCCACAAATACAGTATGTAAATAACTTAAAAGTAAAAACCCCTTGCCCCAGACAAACCCAAAAATCCAGACAGTTTCCAGACACTTATAATATTAGTCCATTTTCTTTGTAATTTTTCCCCAGTGTCTCCAAACACACTACCCCAGATAAGCAAGGATCGCTCTTATGTCACCCACTTTAATTTCTCCTGACTGTCCCATCCGTTTATACTTTAGAGTGGGCCGGCCAGAAATGTCTTCAAGGTAGCCACCTCTGTAAGCAGGCAAGTCAATCCTTTCTTTGGACGTTGATAGTCTACGTTTGCCGTTTTTTTTGTCCCGTTTATCAGTATGTGTTTAAAACCTTTTCACTTTTCTTTTTTCCTCCCCTTCTTGCCTTTCGTGGCCTTTTTTTAACTGTATCCTAGCATCCTTCCTCAGTGACAACCCTTGGAAACCACAACAACAGACCCCCCCCCCCCAAGGCCTTTTTTACGACCATCTGCCCAATGTGCCTGATTTACCCCACCGACCCCCCCAATATTGAAGGTGCATAGACAGTTGCAGGGTTGATATTGAGGACGGCTAAGAGACAAAAGTAAATCAGATAGAATTTATGTGGCAGTGCAATTCTAGAATTGGCTCTTACACATTTGTATTGTGAAACCTCATTACATTACAGATTTGCTGGGTTTCCGTGGGACTGGGTGAAAGTTTAACATGAACCTCTTTAACACCCTTCACAATTAATTTGCAAATATGAACATGTTCTGAAATTTTACATGTAAGGAAGATAGACTTTTTGAGGTAAAGTAGAAAATAATCACTACAGTGAACCCTCGTTTATCACGGTTAATCCGTTCCAGACTCTACCGTGATAAATGAATTTTCACGAAGTAGGATTCTTTATTTATAAATCGAATATTTTCGCAGTTAGAGTATAGAAAACCTGTTTACGACCTTCTAAATACGTGTTTTAACATTATTAGAGCCCTCTAGACATGAAATAACACCCTTTAGTCACCATTACACTCATATTACCCAATATATTAGACAAAATGAGAGAAAATAAGACATATTAGACAGTACAAATATCATATTACTAGGCGCACTCGCCTTTTAAGGCGACCGACTTTTATCCTCAATTTTTGTGCGCTCCATGTGTACATCAGGCATGTGTGTAGGGAATGAGAACATCAAAGTGCCCATTCATAACATCTCCCGAAAACCTACGTTTTTTTTATCCCCTCAAGTGCCTGTCCAAAGTCGTACAATGTCAGCCCGAATCTGTACCGCTAAAGACGGAGTTTCATGCACTAAATAAGCTATATCTATACTAATAAACGGCAAAGCTCTCACTGACTCACTCACTCACTCACTGACTGACTGACTGACTGACTCATCACTAATTCTCCAACTTCCCGTGTAGGTAGAAGGCTGAAATTTGGCAGGCTTATTCCTTACAGCTTCCTTACAAAAGTTGGGCAGGTTTCATTTCAAAATTCTACACGTAATGGTCATAACTGGAAGCTGTTTTTCTCCATTTACTGTAATGGAGATGAGCTTGAAACCCGTGGGGGCGGAGTTTCGTGTGACATCATCACGCCTCCCACGTAATCACGCAGTACGTAGAAAACCAGGAAAAGGCCCAAAAAGCGCAGAAGAAAACATGCATTATATAATTGAGAAGGCAGCGAAACAATAAGAAGCGAGCGAGTGACATATACAACCATATTCATGAGTTCTGCTACTTCGGAAACAAAGCACGATGTAAACCTAAACTTTAAATTAAGTTCATAGACAGGCTGCCGCTGGCGTTTGTAATTTAGTGCCTGCCCATATAAGGCCGTCCGTCAGCGGCAATCCAATAGCAAACTGCCACGGGTAAATATTCACGGGTGAAGGACTGTGCTTATTCAGAGGAAGATGAGATGGTCTGGGTGGTGTTTGGCACAAACTCAGCGAAACTGTGAGAGAAAGTTTTAAGTGCGGGGACTTCGGTAACATTAAATACAGCCATGGACATAGCGCGACATGGCACCAGCACAGCTGGGAAACTTCGATGCATGTACACCGAGCGGCTCACGTGAACTGATGCAGTGCACAGACAAAAAGCAACAGTTCCGAAGAGCACTGAACAAAAACCGAATTACACAATTGAAAAGGCAGCAAAAAAATATGAAGCGTGTGATACATACAAGCTTATTCATAACTGCAGCTACTGCAGAAACAAAGCACACGGTGGAAAAAGTCAATGTCCCGCTTAAGGAAGACAGTGTAAAAAAAAAACCCGTGCATGCAGTGTGTCAGGTCTCAGATAAAGAAGAAGACGAGCTGTTTATTGATGCAGTAAGAAACGAATCGATGAATGAAACCTGTCTTCTTTACAACGATTGACAAACACGGAATGTAACTTGAACACAACACATCCTACAAATACAAACCTGATTGAAAGAAATAATGATAATCAAATCCTTGATGACAGCAACACTCAGTAAAACTCACAAAACAAATACTGTATATTGACAGTCATGTTACGTTATTTTTAAAATGTTCCCTTTTCTTTTTCATAGCTTCTTTAACACACTACGTCTCCGCTGCGATACGCGGGTATATATATATGTATATATATACCCCGATCTACATACTCGAATAATGGATACTTTATTCGCAATCAATGATTGTTTTGGTAACGCCATACTCAGTGTATTCATTAGATGAACTGTAAAAAAGTAAGAGCGAGGGGAGGATGACTTATTGAGACACGCAGGCAAAACCACAATAGCACGCGGGCTCGATGTACGAAAAAATATATCTTTTCAAGTTCTATTTAGTCCATATGTGTCAAACTCAAGGCCCGCAGGCCACATCCGGCCCGGCGTGTAATTATATCCGGCCCGCGAGATCATTTTATATACTGTATTATGGTTATTAATGGCCCGGGTATATGAAGCGCTGGTAACACAATAAACTACAGATCCCATAATGCAGCGCTTCAGCTGCCTTGCTGAACACTTACCGCGTTAATCAAGTCTAGCTTATGATGGTGCAAGTTATTGCAAAGCTAGCCCACACGATGCCGAAGAGAAAAGTTGATTCTGAAAATAGAGCCTTTAAAAATGGATGGGAGGCTGAGTATATGTTTACTGACATTGCCGGTAAACTCGTGTGTCTCATTTGTGGAGCTAATGTGGCTGTAATTACAGAATTTAATCTTTACAACGACTGACAAACACAGAATGTAACTTGAACACAACACATCGTACAAATACGACCCTGATTGAAACAAATAATGATAATCGAATCCTTGATCACAGCAACACTCAATAACACTCACAAAAAATTACTGTATATTGATAATCATGTTACGTTATTTCTAAAATGTTCCCTTTTCTTTTTCATAGCTTCCTTAACACACTACGTCTCCGCTGCGAATATATATATATACCTCAATCTACATACTCTCAAATACTGTAGATAAGCCACACACCGTGGCGCAATTGTAGAGGCTTTGCCTCTATCGCCTACGTCCGAGGTTCGATTCCCGAGAGTGGATGTACTGAGTATGTACGCGCGCTTCTCGGTTCATTTTAACCTCGCATCTCCTTGGTTTGAGACGTATGACAAAATATGCGGTTAACACAGAATCATGTTACGTTATTTTTAAAATATTTCCTATTCTTAGCACAAGTACAGCTGAGAAGCTTCGATGCATGTACTCCATAACAAAAAATAACGCATTTAATCACACTTTCAATTCCAAGCAAAGGGGAACTTTTGTCAATGCATGATTTCTTGGTACATCGATTACACTGATGCACACATCACAGCTACACAAATGTTACAGTCGGATGAAGCGCGTTCCTACGACTGATCGGAGGAAAATTGAATTTCAAAAAACTACCCGAGCGAAGCCTTGATAAAAGCATGGTTTTGTGCACAGTGAAAAGCAAGCAAAATTAGATGCATTACAGAAAGCGGACTTTGTGGCTCTTACTGGGGATCATTGGACTTCCGTGACCGTTAGTAATTCTAATTACATCTAATTACAAAATGTTCAATGATCACACTGTTTTAGCCTAATGTACAAAATAATTTTGGCTAAGGTTACTCAGAGTTTAAAGATTAAGTTGGTCAAATTACCTTTTATGTTTCTGACTTATTTTTTTAAGAAGAAAAACTGCACTTT